>JACSYO010002154.1:210409-377470 GCA_016806645.1 Ophiodon elongatus
ACAAACTTAACTTTAATTCCTGGAGTGTGACGTGGAAGCTCTCCTCTCTCCCCTGTTGCTCCGCCTCTTATTGAAGCATCATCTGTTGGAGTTTTTTATTTTCATGTTTAGACATGATTTGAATGACCTACCAGGGTGTGACCTGGCTGAACATGAGGTGAAGGCGGTACTGACCGAATTCATTTTTGAATATATATTTTTTGAGGGGAAGCACTAAGCTGTGTAGGTACCTTGTGAGAAGTGGAAGAAAAATAATACTCTTTATTACAAGCAGCCCAAACTGGACTATTGTTATTATAATAATAATAATAATAATACATCGACAGAAATAAATAATGTTACTCAGCTCAGTTTTAACTGCAAGGGAAATCTTTTGACATATTCATCCAGTTGTTTTTGTTCAGTTCCACGGTCCCGGAAAACTCCATGAAATATAGTATGCTCATTGTTGGAGTGTTTAATGGACCAGCAACACTTAATCTGTCCTCGGTCAACATGAGCGGTCGGTTCTGTTCATCAGCGTCACAAACAGTGTTTTCACATCTCGGTGTTTGGCTTTGTGTTGTGGTCCATCTAGGGGTCGCTCTGTGCCACAACACCAGGAGGCTCACATGGGAGCGTTTTGCTGCTGTTGCTGTTTTGCAACAACTAATATGACGATGAACTCTGCACTGAGAAGTGTTTTATGGTGGATAACACCAGCACCATTTTTACAATGCCATTTATTAACTATATAAATTTGGCTTGAAGTGGTTTAGACTAAAGCATGAGTGGAGAACAGTAGAATAAAATTGTACAGTTATTTCCAGTTTTGACATGAATTTAACTAGGTTTATCTTGTATAGTTTATGAAACAAGATGTTTATTACGAAGCACTCGGTTGCCGGTAGATCTTGGCCTCCCGGGGAGTCGACCTCTGGCGCTCTGGTGCTTCTCAGCGGGCGCTGCCTGTTCAGAAGGATCAGCGCCGTGGCTGAGCAACATGTCGGAGGTGTTGTGTTTCCCAGGCAGTAAATTAAAAAGAAGTCACTGCCGCCGGGACTGTGGCTGTTGCTCTACAGGCCACAGATGGTGTGACATCTACATCTATAGAAAATAGGTATCTTTTTTTATTTAATTTATTTAACTCAGATCTGTTTCTCACAGAGATGAAATTAAAGTTTATTTTTTTTACTTTGTCTGACAGCTGGCAAACCAGAGTATTTCCCCCAAATACTGGACTGTGCTTTGGTACGTTTTAACAGGTTGTCAGCAAGTTAGTGAGTCATAGAAGTCATCCATAGTCAAATTATGGAGGCCATACAGCATGTAGCTTGATTTGCTATATACTTGAATATTTAAATAGAAGGCTTTTTTGGCTCATAGCAAATTGTACCAAACAAGCTGACTGTATGTAGCCTCACTGTTTAGACTATTTTGCAGAGTATCTCAAAAATTGACTTTGGTAACACCATGCACTCATTTAGAAAGAACATTTCGTAGCCTTTATTTTGAAGTTAAATCAATTTTTGTGCTTTTAGTTAACGTTTAAATCATCACCACTTTGGTTATATGAATATGAATGGTGATGACACAGCAAAGAAGCCACACCCCCAAAGTGTGGTGAACGAGACGGGTCCGTGTTTCAAGACGGGGTCAGGTGGGTTTCCTACGTTGACGGACTGCCCTCGGTCGCCTTAGAGACCCGGCCCTCTTCCTGTATTTCCCCTTTTCTTCTTATTTATCTGAGTTCTGGACTCAGTCAGCAAAGAGCCCCTTGGACTCCACGTGGGGTGAAACCCGGGCCAATAGGCAGGGAGTGCAGCCCGTTATCACCCAGGTCACACCGCCGCTTTGTCGCGTACCGATTATATCACATTTTGAATGCTATGTTTACAGACGATGTGACGACATACGTATATTTTACCTTTTTAACTTTATAATGTACAAAGTGCATGGTCTTTCCAAAGTCACCGAGCAATCTCGTGTTTAGTTGTCGTGATCTCAGTATTGACCAGAATAACGGTGGTTATGGTTTTTGCCTGTCTTTAGTAGTTTTCATTGTTAGCGGTGGATTGAAGCGGGACTCACAGGAAACACGATGTAGTCGTCATGAAACGGCTCTTCTGTTCTGTTCGGTGCTCAAGTTACTGCTTACTCAGGCTTTGTGTTCAACAATTACTTTATTCCACAGTTTTAATTTAACAATCACATATTTACATATTTCTTTGACTCACAAGCCATCTTACCAGTATTCACGAAATAACAACATTTGGCCAAAGTGAATGAACCAAACAGCTTCAAACAAAATCAAACATTCTGCATCTATTCTACTGATTCACTTTCTATGGTATAATGATGATTTATACTTAATTATGTAAACAATATAGGCATGTAACAGGCCTTACACTTACATGAAGCTTTATAACAAAGCAATATCATATAAGCTATGTTTTCTGTGACTGCACATCAAATGGAAAAAAAAACGGTGATTTCTTCTGGCTTTAGATAAATATTGTCCACATAACGTGTGTCGTGAGCCAGGGTTGAAGCGATGAATTTAACAAATGAATGTGTTGCTACTACAATGGGATACACATAGTAAAGATAATAAAAAATAATGACGTGGAAATCAATCACCAAAGTAAACTGATACTGTAGAAAATACGATATGTACATTCGCTTCCTTGAAATAAAACTAAATACAGAACATGAAATGAGTTATTAGTTTATTCTCACGGGAGTGATGATCAGAGGTGCAACGTTTTTACCACCGTCATTAGAACTAGGGCAGAAGAATGGGAAGAGTTTCTCATTGAAGGAGCAGCCAGTAAAGGAGTAGAGAAGAGCTGCAGCTTCTACGTCATAGAAGGAGACCAGACCCTCCTCATAATCCACAAACACCCCCACCTTCTGAGGATGAGACTTCAGGGAGAGAAGAACTGAAGGGTCATCAAGAGCTTTGTACTCATTTCCATTTCTCAACCATATAGTCCAGTAACCATTCTGAGGGTTCAGTGGGATTTGTTCCTTCCTGTTGATTGACTCTCTGACCACTCCTAAAGTCCATTTAGTCTTTCCTTTACCTTGAACCTCAAAGTAAAATCTGCCTGAAGAGAAACTCTGCTTCCCCAAGACTAGCATAAAATAAGAAAATCTCTCTGGGTTGTTTGGGAGTTTCTTCCTCACATCACCAGGACACACTTGTTTCCCATCATCAGATAAGACAAGTTTAGGATGAGCTGTATCAGGATCAAGAGTCACATCCACTGCAAACTTCTGGACCCTCTTCAGCTCAGCTTCAGCAACCAGCTTCTTCATCTCTTCACTGAGTGTCTCCTCCAGCTGAGACACAGCTCTCCTCACAGTCCCCTCATATGATGATGGAGGAACACTGACCTTTGTCCAGTCCTTGGTGGGTGGTGGGAGGTGGATGTTTAGGGACTGGAAACTCTGGAGAAGGTGGAGGTGGTCTTCAGAGAGGGAGAGCTTCTCCACCTCAGTGCTTCTCTTCATCAGCTCAGAGATTTCCTGTTCCAGCTCTTTGATGGAGTCTTCAGCCTGTTTCTTTGTTGTTCTCTGCTTCTCTTCTATCGTATTGATGAGCTCATTCAGTCTTCTCTCAACAGACTCCTTCAGAGCAGTGAAGACCTGAACACCTTCTGCTTTCTCTCTGTTTGCATCTTCCTCACTGAGGTCCACTGAGTGTTTGACCTCCTGAATCTTCAGTCGTCTCTTCTGGATCATCTCCTGAATTTCAGCCTCTGTCTTCTCCAGCTCGACCTTCTTTCCTTCATATTCTTCTTTCAGAGGACCAACATCGTGCATCTTGTGGTCTAATACAGTGCAGAGCATGCAGACACATGTCTGGTCGGTCTTACAGAACAGCTCCAGAGGTTTATCGTGCTTCGTACACATCCTGCCTTCCAGGTTCTCCACAGGGTCGATCAGCTGATGTCTCTTCAGACGTGAAGCTGTCAGATGAGGCTCCAGGTGAGTCTCACAGTAGGAGACCAGACACACCAGGCAGGACTTCAGGGCCTTCAGTCTGGTTCCAGTGCAGACGTCACAGGGAACTTCTCCTGGTTTGGACTCTTGTTGCTCTGAGCTGCTGCTGCTGGCTTTCTGTTGAGCCGACTGTCTGATCTGAGAAACCATCTCAGAGAACAAAGTGTTGACGTGCAGCTCAGGTCTTGAGATGAAGACCGTTTTACACATTGGACACATGTTGTGGTCGTTGGTATTCCAGTAATCATTGATGCAGTTTTTGCAGAAGTTGTGTCCACATGGTGTGCTGACTGGATCAGTGAACACATCCAGACAGATGGAGCACAGAAACTGATCTTCAGATGGCAGAAAGTTTGCAGCAGCCATATCTACACACACATTGGGAAAGAAAAATATTTTATTCAAAATTGAGTTTAAATATTTGTTGAAAAAGGAAACAAGTGTGATTCTTTTCATATATTTTAACTTTTAAGTAAGCAACCAGGGTCAAAGTCGTGCCGACAGACTCAACCTTGCTACTCTTGCAAAGCAGCACAGAATATGTCCAATGTGAATTAAAGAACAGCACTGACAACAAAGCTCTGCTTACGTGATGACAAACACATCACATTTCCTCCAGCTGCTTCACAATAAAAGCCTCCCGCTGGTAGAAAACTTTTAATGTGAAACAACTAGAGGCAAAAGAGGAAGTGATCAATGAACAGTAATAATTGCAGGAAAGTCGGAGTGAGACTAAAGTTAAAACCACAGAGATTCAGTTACAAGTTACTAAAGTCCTCCTGAGACAGTTTAAAGCTGTTAAAGTGAGTTACTGTATAGTGGGACTGAACAGACAGTTATATTGTTAATTGATCAGGTATGAAGTGAAAAGAGAGGAACTTCCTGCCTGAGTAAAGATAAAGTTTTGTTGGTGGCGCTGGAACTGATCCTAGCTGACATTAGGTGAAGGCAGGGTTCAACCTGGACAGGTCTTCAGTTCATCGCAGGGCACATTTAGAGACAGACAACCATTCCCGATCACACCTATTGCAAAATATAGAGTCTTCAATTAACCTGAGCTGCATGTCTTTGGACTGTGGGAGGAAGCCGGAGAGTCCGGAGGGAACCCACGCTGCAGACTCCACACAGAAGGACCACCCGGGACTCGATATTATCAGTGATGTTTTATTTTACAAAATCCTCTTCATACGTCAACATTAACCCTCCTCTTCCTCCCCTCCCTCATGTGGACCTTCCATGACGACCATGCCAACGCCTCAGCCTCCATCACTCCGGCCTACGTCCATGTGACGGCTGGAACCAGCCATAACAGTAACAGGCCCAAGTGAAGGTGAAGTTTCCCAGTTCTTTTAAGTAAACACCTCATTAAAAGGATTATAGACTAGTGATGTGTCCTTTCGTGTCGAGGCTTCGAAGCGTGTGTCGAGTAATCGAGGAAGATTTTTGTGAAGCGTGTATCGAGGCTTGCGTTGATGACTTATGTGGTGACGTTCAAAGCCTCGCGAGCCAGCGTACCACGTGACTGATTCAGAAAATGGTTCACGGGTTTGGCGTGTGATTCGAAATATAATGGGCAGCGAAACGCAATGGATCCCCTCTCAGATTTTGTGACTTTATTGCACGTTTGTTTTTGTAATATATCCAAGCTTCTTTTGCGATCGAAATTGTCTAAAAAAAGGAAACCACCTGAAGCCCAGCACTGTAAAAGTTGTTATTTTTAAATAAATGAATAAAATGTTGTCCCTAGTAACATAAGCACAGTTCATATCACAACCCTCTCCCCAATTTGTTTCCACTTTCCTTTTGACCCAGCCATTGTATCATAAAGACAGACACTATATTAATAAGTTCATAATTTATGTATTGGCATTACAAACATCATTCATTCATTCATTCAATCCAAACCTTCACACACACCAAAGCCATGGTGTCATTATAACCACTCTGCCTGTTTTACATTTATTGTCCACTTGATGGCGCAGTAGAGCAAACGAAGCACCATGAAGCTTCGGCTTATGAGTGAACCAATTGGATGGAAAGCTTCAATGCTTCAGGAAGCTTCATCTGGCCATCACTAAGAAACACACTTTTATTTCCTTCATATCTTTGTTGAGTGAACCCAATTGAGAAATGTTAAGTTGAGGTATAAAGGTCTAACAGCCTTTCATGTCAAGTTACCTGCAGCCAACGATCCTTCAGAAAGACTGAGCTGCTGCAGCATACCTTCCTAAATAGACTGGCCTGGGGAATCGGACTGTGCCATGCTCCCACAGCCAGAGGGGTGTCCTCAGCAGCCAGTACATCTTCACCACTAAGGAGAGAGGTCTTCTCCCCCCTTCAATTAACCTTGGACTCACCGACATCTTATATATCCTGCAGTTGGAAGCTGGATCAGGAGTGTCTCTTGTTTCATAGAGCTCTCACTATGTTCTTTGTCTTGAGTTCTAGTTCATACATTTCAAGATAATAAGGCCATTTTATCAGACCCAGAATTCTGCGATTTCATCAGGAAAGAGCTTTCTGTGTTTTTGGAAATGAATGATAATGGTTCTATAAATTGCTCAATACTCTGGGAAACGAAAGTATATTTGAGATGGCTAATTATTTCATTTTGTAGTAGAAAGAAGAAGAAAATATCTGAACAGAAAAACCTGGAGGGAGAATTACTAAGCAGATACACAAACAATATTCAACTAAAGAAAACAATATGAAAAAATGAATGCGGTCTGCTCTTAATACTTTAATATCCCAACAAGCCTAAAAACAAAAGTTGTCTGAATATGGAAAGAAACCAGGTAATTTACTTTCAAAACTTTTAAGCAACCACAACAGCCATAATTATGTCTCATTTCTGAAAAACTCGAACAGAAAACGTTGTTTTAAATCTGAGGAGATTAATGCCATATTTACCAATAATTACAAATTACTATATATATCAGAAATACATAAAAGTGACTCAAATAAACGGCTACTTCGAACATTTAAACCTAAAATGAATGAGCAACAACAACAGGCTTTGAATAAGCCAATTACATTTGCAGAGATACAGGAAGCTATCGATGACATCCCCTCTGGTAAAGCAGCGGCCCAGATAGCTTTCTTCCAGAAATATATAAAGAATTCAAAGATTTTTATTCCACTCTTAAGTAAAATGTACGAATACTCCTTCTTGAATCAAAAACTATCTAAATCAACCTTTACCTTTCTTCCAAAGCAAGGTAAAAACCCAGAGGAACCTTCCTCTTATAGACCAATTAGTTTGCAATGTGTGGAAAACTAAAAATATTGGCCAAAGTTTTTGTTAAAAGACTCAACCCTATCCTCCCCACCATCATCGGGTCTGATCAAACAGGATTTGTGTAAGGTCGTCATTCTTATACTAATGTGAGGGGCTTATTGGGGGTCATTCAATACAAACCAAAAGCAAACCTCTAGAATCTATGGTGGTCTCCTTAGACGCTGAGAAAGCGTTCGATCGAATCGAATGGAAATATATGTTCAACTTTTTGGAAAGTTATTCTCTGGGTAATACATTTATAAGTTGGATAAAATTACTGCACACCTCTTCACAAGCAATGGTTATGGCTAACGGTCTCACTTCACCTGGTTCACTCTCGGGCGTGGCACTCGTCAAGGTTGTCACCTGTCTCCACTTCTGTTTTCCACTGCCATTGAACTTCTGGCCGAGGCTATTAGAATACACCCACATGTTAATGGTATTAACAGTGGGAAAATGGAGCATATTATCTCGTTGCGGACGATATACTGCTATTTCTCCGCAACCCTAAACAATCATTTCTCTCTGTGCTAGAAATAATCAATGAATTTGGTAGATTCTCTGGCTATAAGATCAATGTGGGTAAATCTACTGACCTACCACTTGGAAGCAGTAGCGACCCAGATAACACCAGAATAGCTCCATTTAATTAGTCCTTTTTGTAGAGATTTTGGAAATTTGTGGAAAGTGAGGACATTTGTAAAAAGTCGGAAAATTTGTGAAAACTCAGAACAGTTGTGAAAATTAATTAAATTTGTGGAAATTCAGGACTTCTTTGAAATCAGAAAATAAGTACAAATTTAAGAAATTTGTGGAAAGTCAGGACATTTGTGAAAAGTAGAAATATTTGTGGGATAGTCAGGATTTTTGTGTAAATTTAGAACATTTGTGGTAAGTGAGGACTTTTGTGAAAAGTCAGAAAATTTGTGGAAAATGAGGGCATTTGTGGAATGTCAGGACCTTTGTGAAAATTCAGAAAATTAGTAAAAATGTAAGAAATTTATGGAAAGTCAGGACATTTGTGAGAAGTAGAAAGATTTGTGGAAAGTCAGGACATTTGTGGAAATGTAGGAATTTGTGGAAAGTGAGGACTAGTGAAAATTTGGAAAATTTGTGAAAATGTATGACATTTGTGGAAAGTCAGTACATTTGTGGAAAGTCAGGAGTTTTGTGAAATGTCAGAAATATTTAGAAAATTTGTGAAATTTGTCGGAACATTTGTGAAAATTTATGAATTTGTGGCAAGTCAGAACATTTGTGAAAATGTATGACATTTGTGGAAAATCAAGACATTTGTGGAAAGTCAAGACTTCTGTGGAAAGTCTGGACTTTTGTAAAAAGTCAGAAAAATTTAACGAATTTAAGAAATTTGTGGAAAGTCAGGACATTTGTGAAAAGTAGAAACATTTGTGAAAAGTCAGAACATTTGTGAAAATTTATGACATTTGTTGGAAAGTCAGGACATTTGTTGAAAGTCAGGACTTTTGTGGAACGTCAGGTCTTTTGTGAAAACTCGAAAGATTTGTGGAAATTTGTGAAAGTTTGTGAAATTTGTCAATATTTGTGAAATTTGTGGAAAGTCAGGACATTTGTGAAAATTTATGATATTTGTGGAAAGTCAGAACATTTGTGGAAAGTCAGGACTTTTGTGGAAAGTCAGGACATTTTTGGAAAGTCAGGACTTTTGTGGAAAGTCAGGACATTTGTGAAAAATAGAAACATTTGTGAAAAGTCAGAACATTTGTGAAAATGTATGACATTTGTTGAAAGTCAGGACTTTTGTTGAAAGTCAGGACTTTTGTTAAAAGTCGGAAAATTTGTGAAAAGTTGGAACATTAGTGAAAATTGATGACATTTATGGAAAGTCAGGACATTTGTGGAAAGTCGGAACTTTTGTGAAAATTGATATTTGTGGAAAGTCATGACTTTTGTGAAAAGTCAGAAAATCTGCGAAAATGTAGGAATTTTGTGGAAAGTGAGGACGTTTTTGAAAAGTCAGAACATTTGTGAAAAGTCGAAAAATTTGTGAAAAGTCAGAAAATTTGTGGGAAGTGAGGATATTTGTGAAAAGTCGGAACATTTGTGAAAATTCAGGACTTTTGTGGAAATTCAGGACTTTTGTGAAAAGTCTAAAAATTTAGGACATTTGTGGAAAGTGAGTCTATAAGATCAATGTGGGTAAATGCCCTACTGCCCTACAACTTGGAGGCAGTAGAGACCCAGATAACAGCATAATATCTCCATTTAAATTGTCTCACAATGGCTTTAAATATCTGGGAATCCATATCTCCTACCAACTGGAAGATCTGGTGAAGATGAATCTGTCTCCTATCCTTAAACAGATTAAGCTGGATTTACCCAGATGGCTGCCACTTCCAATTTCTTGGCTGGACAGATAGCTGTTATTAAAATTAATATATTCCCTAGAATTTTGTACCCCTTGCAAATGATACCTAACGACATCCCAAGAAGCTTTTTTAAAGCTCTGCATAGGACCATATCTAAGTTTATTTGGAAAAATAAATTCCCTAAAATGAGATTAGAGAAACTGCCAAATGGAGGTCTAGCAGCACCAAACTTTTAATACTATTATTGATCTATGTTGAAAAAATATATAGACCATTTGAATTGAAATATGTATCAGCATGAGTGGCACAAGACCCTAAATCAATATGGTTAGACTTTGAAAAGCAAGGATGTAACTCGTTCTCATTATCAAGTGCACCATTCTTAATTAATGTTAAACAAACACCAGGCACTAGGGACAACTTTATTATGAATGACATTCTAAGCACATGGATTAATGTAAAGAAGTTGTTTACTATCAACAGAAGATACTCTTTTTATGCACCGATTGTTAAAACCCCCAATTTTATTCCTTCCTGTGTTGACCCTGGTTTTAAAGAGGAACACACATGGAATCCAGTTGATAAATGATCTCTATGAAAGTGGTACCATGAAATCATATAATCAACTTCAGGATGAGTACGGGCTACCCAAGACACAGTTTTTCAGATTTTTACAAATTCGTAGCTTTTTAAATTCTGTACCCCAATATAAGGAAGGTCATGGACCAGAGCAGATAGAGACACTGATTCACTAAGTCTGCCATTTGAAGAGGAATAAAACAAGTTAAATTGCCCATAAACTGTTCTCCTCAAGTAAGTTAAGTACTCACAGCATCATGCAATCATGGGAACGAGACCTTAAAACTGCAATCACTGATCACCAATGGAAAACACTCATGTTAAATATCAAAAGAATATGTAGTAATTACAAATCCCAGGAAACTCAGTTTAAGATTATACATAAATTACAAACTACCCCATATTGAAATATGACAGTGACTGTTCCGTCGTATGTTTAAGGTGTAAGCAGCATGTTGGCACCTATGTGCATTTAATGTGGCTCTGTCTGGAAATTCATAACTTTTTGGGTTGAAATTGGAAACCAAATATCTTCCATAATACAATGTCCTATTGAGCTCAATCCTCTCCAATGTATCCTACATGCTGCCTCACTTGTATTAAAAATAGATAATGGAACCCTTAGTCTTCTATGGTACGCTCGGTTATCAATCTCACAGCATTGGCTCGACAGCGCCAAACCATCTGTTGCTAGTAGGCTTCACAATGTTCTACGACCACTCCCATAGGAAAGGCTCACACATGTTCTCCAAGGAGACATAACGGATTTCTCTCTGTTTGGAACCATGTTGTGGATTTTATTAGCGAGTACTATGCCGAAATCAAACGAAGAGGCTTTGCAACCTTGTGACCCAGTGAAGAGATAGGTCAACAATATTTATTATGATTTAATTGTTATGACAAGTATAATATGGAGTTTCATGATCTACATTTCTGCTGTTTTTTTAAATTATTTTATTTGACCTTTTTTCTTTAACATTGTTTGTCGCTATGTCTGACTGCCTGCATAGTTAGATGTTATATGTAATTTGTCTTTGGGGATGACATTTGGCGAGTGGCCTGTATAAATTGAAAATAAAATGGTTGTAAGAATGAGGGTTTGCAACTTTGGGATCCAAGGGACCTCTGAAGATTTAAGTGCACAATATTCATTCATATTTAATTGTTATAGCAGGTTCAATATGGTGGATGAAGATTCATGTCTGTGTTTTTTTCTTGTATGTTTTCTGTCTGAGTCTGATTGTTTGTATAGTTGGTCATTATGCTTTGTTATGTATTATTATTATTTTTATCTAGTTTTAGTTAGCATGTAACCTGTATAAACTGAAAATAAAATGATTGAAAGAAATAAACTACAGTAAAGATTTTCACAGCAGGTAAAGACTAAACTTCTTGTCTTGCTGCTGAGTCACTTTCTCTTTGAAAAATGTTCATGTAAAATAACTGATTTGCATCAAGTAAACATTTTGCCACTTTCAACCCTTCAAGATTCTGCGTCGCCAGTCTGTCTTGCATTGCCTGTAATCCCACAATGCCTTGCGATGTCAACAACTTTATTTTTGCAGTTTTTAATCAACAATCATACATTTACAGATTTCTCTGACTCATAAGCCATCTAACCAGTTTTCACAAAACAAAACAAAAGTGACCAGTAATAAATCAAACCACTTTTTAAACCAACTATAAAATGCCGTTGGCATCTATTCTACTTTGTTGATTAACTTTTTATGTCCATTAATACAATAAGACAAACTTTATTCTGTGGACACTATAAACATGTAATAATTCTCCTCTTAAATTAATCTCAATGACACAATGAAATAATCAGCAACATGTTTTATGCGGCTGCACATCAGATAGAGAAACAAATAAAAGATCAGATTATTTTGCTAATTTACTCAAACTGCAGCGTGACATATTTGGCATCTTTTAGAAACAATGATTTCTTCTGGCAGTGAAAATAAATTTCAGTAGATTTAACAGAACGTGAGTCATGAAGCAGGGTCGTATCAGAGAGATGTGTTGACTCTGTAATGGGATACATAGAATAAATTATGTGTCAATCACCGCAGTAAATTTGGGATGCACCAATAACATTTTTTTTTTTTTAGAAGAACATTTGGCCACTTGTTGATACCAATTACCGATATTAACACTAAATAATACAATTTCATAGCAAGCAGTAACTTTAAAATCATGCTTCATTTTCATCAGATGTTCCTCACTTCTTACATGTTGCTGTTGCTACATTTTAACATTCAACTTTGTGTTTTCCTGACACAAACAGCAGAGTTGTTTTCATCAACACTGTAAACATTATAATCAGCAGGACACAGAAACTTGGCTCGAGTCTTGAGGAGTTGTAGAATCGTCACACACACATGCTCCCTATCTCTAAAGGACACTCGCTAACGTTACACCAGGCTTGCGATACACTGAAACCCTGACAGATAATTCCAGACAGACACACAGCTGACAACCTCACTGTGGGAGTAATTGATGCAAAGGAGACCTACAGGGAACGTGGCTGCATGTGAATGACTATCGGTATCTGTGCATCCCTACAGTTAGAAGATGAGATGTAGAAGATAAGATGTAGAAGATGAGATGTAGAAGATATGTAAAAGATTATATTTAGAAGATAATATGTAGACCATACAGGGTTGAGGCTGATTATGTTCCCTTGAATGAAGAGGGAGAAGTGATTAGTTTACTCCAACAGGAGTGATGATCAGAGGTGCAGAGTTTCTACCACCATAATTAAGACTAGGACTGAAGAATGGGAAAATTCTCATTGAAGGAGCAGCCAGTAAAGGAGTAGATAAGAGCTGCAGCTTCTACGTCATAGAAAGAGACCAGACCCTCCTCATAATCGACAAACACCCCCACCTTCTGAGGCCGAGACTTCAGGGAGAGAAGAACTGAAGGGCCAGCAGCAGCTGTGTATTCATTTCCATTTCTCAAACATATAGTCCAGTAACCATCTTCAGGGCTCAGTGGGACGTTTTCTTTCCTATTGATCGACTCTCTGGCCACGCCTAAATCCCATTCAGACTTTCTTTTAACTTGAACCTCGTAGTAAAATATTTCTGAAGAGAAATTCTGTGTTCCTAAAACACAGGGATTAAGAGAAAACCTCTCTGGATTGTCTGGGAGACATTGCTGCAGTACCTTACCAGTACGTACTTGTTTCCCATCATCAGACAAGATGAGGTGAGGATGAGCTGTATTAGGATCAAGAGTCACATCCACTGCAAACTTCTGGACCCTCTTCAGCTCAGCTTCAACCAGTGTCTTTATCTTTTTACTGATCGTCTCCTCCAGCTGAGACACAGCTCTCACCACAGTCGGCGCATATGATGATGGAGGAACACTGACCTTTGTCAAGTCCTTGGTGGGTGGTGGGTGGAGGATGTTTAGGGACTGGACACTCTGGAGAAGGTGGAGGTGGTCTTCAGAGAGGGAGAGCTTCTCCACCTCAGTGCTTCTCTTCATCAGCTCAGAGATTTCCTGTTCCAGCTCTTTGATGGAGTCTTCAGCCTGTTTCTTTGTTGTTCTCTGCTTCTCTTCTATCGTATTGATGAGCTCATTCAGTCTTCTCTCAACAGACTCCTTCAGAGCAGTGAAGACCTGAACACCTTCTGCTTTCTCTCTGTTTGCATCTTCCTCACTGAGGTCCACTGAGTGTTTGACCTCCTGAATCTTCAGTCTTCTCTTCTGGATCATTTGCTGGATTTCAGCCTCTGTCTTCTCCAGCTCGACCTTCTTTTCTTCATATTCTTCTTTCAGAGGAACAACATCGTGCATCTTGTGGTCTAATACAGTGCAGAGCATGCAGACACATGTCTGGTCGGTCTTACAGAACAGCTCCAGAGGTTTATCGTGCTTCGTACACATCCTGCCTTCCAGGTTCTCCACAGGGTCGATCAGCTGATGTCTCTTCAGACGTGAAGCTGTCAGATGAGGCTCCAGGTGAGTCTCACAGTAGGAGGCCAGACACACCAGGCAGGACTTCAGGGCCTTCAGTCTGGTTCCAGTGCAGACGTCACAGGGAACTTCTCCTGGTTTGGACTCTTGTTGCTCTGAGCTGCTGCTGCTGGCTTTCTGTTGAGCCGACTGTCTGAACTGAGAAACCATCTCAGAGATGAAAGTGTTGACCTTCAAATCCGGTCTTGTGGTGAAAACCTCTTTACACAAGGGACACAGGCTTCTGTCACTGGTACTCCAGTGTTCAGTGATGCAGTTTTTACAGAAGTTGTGTCCACATGGTGTGCTGACTGGATCAGTGAACACATCCAGACAGATGGAGCACAGAAACTGATCTTCCGATGGCAGATAGTTTGCAGCAGCCATATCTACACACAATGTGAAAGAAAAGAAAAACATTTTATTCAAAATAGAGTTTAATTATTTCTTGAAAAAGGAAACAAGTTTGATTCTTTTCATAACTTTTAACTTTTAAGTAAGCAACCAAGATCAAAGTCGTGCCGACAGACTCAACCTTGCTACTCTTGCAAAGCAGCACAGAATATGTCCAATGTGAATTAAAGAACAGCACTGACAACAAAGCTCTGCTTACGTGATGACAAACACATCACATTTCCTCCAGCTGCTTCACAATAAAAGCCTCCCGCTGGTAGAAAACTTTTAATGTGAAACAACTAGAGGCAAAAGAGGAAGTGATCAATGAACAGTAATAATAGCAGGAAAGTCGGAGTGAGACTAAACTTAAAACTAAACTAAAGTCCTCCTGAGACAGTTTAAAGCTGTTAAAGTGAGTTACTGTATAGTGGGACTGTGGACAGACAGACATAGTTATATAGTTAATAATGTATCAGGTATGAAGTGATAAGAGAGGAACTTCCTGCCTGAGTAAAGTTAAAGTTTTGTGTTAATCCTGGTTATTAAAGGTGTAAATATGATCAGATGTACTCACCAGTGTTTGGAGGAGACTCTGTTGTGTTGTTGAGAAAAACCTGATGAAGTCAGTTTGAATTGTCTTTTAGAGAAAAGCAGAGACTTGTCTCGACTGCAGTGTGTCTGCCACTCGACGAACTTAACTTTCATTTCTGGAGTGTGACGTTGAAGCTCTCCTCTTCACAGTGTTGCTCCGCCTCTCATCTGCAGCTCTGTTGGTGAACACCTCACCCTTTTCCTCCCTCTGGTTTACACGGAGTAGTCTGGCTTTTTGCCTCCATCATGACCCTCATCACATGACACTCTCCCGTACACACCCCAAAGCCTGCCAAGGACATGAGTTAGGTACAAGTTGAACCAACGCATAAGATTCAAGTGTAGGACGTCTTGCTGATTTATCTGAACACATCACAGAGGGAACAATTATTTTATGAAAGACAGTAAAACTGCAGGAAGCACATGGTAAAGCTGAAGTGAAACAGGTAGAACTCTGAAGATTTTCATGAAGACAAACCATTTTACATTAACGGCATAAATAGTTATTTCATGTATTTAACCTGATTAATTACCTCTCTGCAGTTTACAGAGACAATAGAGACGTGTCATCTGTCAGTGATTGAACCACTTACCAAATTTAAAGGAATAGTTAAAAACATGACAAAAAAATAAAGTTTGTTTTTTTAAGGGGACTTATGTGCTTCAACTGTCTCTTTGTTTTTAATGTAGTAAAACGGTGATAGTTTGGACTCTGACTGTTTGTGGTGTTTGTTTTTGTGTTTGTGTCGCAGGGCGGAGAAAGCAGAAGGCAGCCAAAGAGAGGGCGGGCATGGCAAAGGTGAGCTCTAACCTGTTGTAACACTTCCTGATATCACCTGTCAATCAACTCAGAGTAGATTAGTGAGCTGTGTGCTGGAAACTGACTACGTTTTAAAATAGTCAAAAACTACTCAGTGACTCTTACTTGATGAAATAAAAAAGTCACCAGACAATAAATATATATATATATATATAAATAAATAAATAAATAAATAAATATATATATATATAAATAAATAAATAAATAAATAAATATATATATATATTTTCTCATTATTTTTACTGCTTAAGATTAAATGAAAAAATTAAATGAAGGCACAGAGCAAAAATGAAAAAATGCCAGGTTTAAAAAAGAAAAAGAAAAAAAAAAACCTTTCAGGATGATTATCCCTTTGAAATGATGTAGTTGCAGGTTTAGACCACTATGAAATCTTAGCACAATATGTGAACTATCTCTGCAAAAGTTTGACTTTGATAAAGTGAAAATTTTATAAATCTGTGCCATTTGAATTTCCTCATGTACCAAACTATATATTTCACTTGTATATCCCTCACGGTGTTCAATACATCCAAATACATCAGTTTTGGGCTTTTTGAAAAAATTCAACCAGACCTCCAAATATTTTTCCCACTCAAAAAAAAATAACCACACAAATCAACTGAACGTTGAATCCAAAAAGGAGCAGATTTACTTTCAGCAAACTGTAACAATCTGTAAGAACACAGGTAAAACCAATTCACTATTTACATTATTTAAATAATTCTACATTGTACCTCCTCTGTTTATTTACGAATTTATTTCCACGCATCCATCAGGAAGTTACTGTCCATCGTGCCACAGCTGGTAGCAGTTCTTTCTTGAGGTGAAGCAGAGAGGGACCTTACACCTCCTGCAAGACACAGATGTCTTCACCCTGGGCATTCCAGCATTGTGGCACCTCTTGCAATAGCTCCTAAGCTTTGAATCCTTGCCGTCGTAGAACATGGGCATGCAAGTAATGGAGGATGAGGGTGGGGGTGGGGGTCGGGGTCGGGGTGGGGTCGGGGTGGCTGCTGAGCCTTCAGCCAACTCCAGCATCTCCTTGATCAACTCCTCCCTGAAGGTCTTGTGGGTGACGGGCGTCGTCTGGGTGGGGTCCTGCCTCAACTTGAACAGCTCCTTGTGTAGGAGATAACTGTTCACTACAGCGATGTCCACAAAGTGGTAAAAGAAAATCTTGTACCACGCCATCTTCTTGTGGCGGGCGTTGTAAAATCCGTTCAGCTCGTCGGACAAATCCACACCACCCATGCAACGGTTGTAGTCCACGACGCTGTCCGGGACTGGTATGGACTTGTTCTGCCACACCCCAGCCTCCTTCACCTTTCTGCTCACCGTCTGTCCACCGTAGGCCTGATGCACCGTGGAGCACATCGTTACCTCTTTCGTGTCCATCCACTTTACGAAGAGGAGTTTGCCCCTCCGCATCCAACGCAAGTCCCCCGCCTCAGTCTTTTTGGGCAGGCCGTTGGGCTGGCCAATTCGGTTTTCCCTGATGGTCCCGCAGCAGCCAATGTCCTTTTTGGACAGACTAGTGAAGAGAGCAGGGCTCGTGAAATAATCGTCAGAATACAACATGTAGCCGCTACCGAGGAGCGGAAAAGGCAAAAGGTCCATCACTGCTGAGTAACTGCGGGGGCACTGCCTTTTGCCTTTGTAGACCAAAAGATTCCAGGTGTAGCCTATGGACGCGTCAGCCAGCACAAACAGTCTGTAACCCCACTTGGTGGGCTTGTCCCCCATGTACCGGTTTAAGCTGATGCGGGTTTTGCTCTTGACCATCCGCTCATCAAGGCACATATTCTGATACGGCTGGAAATTGGCTTTGCAGGCGTCCACCACCTCCGTGTAGAGGGGCTTTATCTTGAAGAGTCGGTCGTACTCGGCGGTGTTCTTTTTTTGGTCGTTCTCCTCGTCCTCTTTCGGGTCGCTGAGGTGAAGTGAACACAAGATGCTCTCAAAGCGGTCCCGTGTCATGTAGTCACTGGGGAAGTCGAAGTTGTATGGCCACTTCTTGGTCCAGTAGTCAGGCCTCAGGTGTACGGTCACGAGGCCAGTGAAAATGATGATGGCTAGGAATGTGTTAAAATCCTTCGCCGTGAGCACTTCCCACTTGAACTTCATCCCAGCTTGCTTTATTTTGGCAGCGTTGGCATTTGTGTTGGAAATGATTTTTCGGACAACAGATTCTGAAAAGAAAAGCCGGAAGAGGCTGATGGGAGTCCACGCTGTGGTGGGGTCACATGTGGGGCCTGGGATCCTGGCCGGCCTGAATTTGAGAGGGGCAGGTTTGATGCACGCCTCCTCTCTTTTGTGCCACCTGACCTCCTTGACCTCCTCCTCCTCATCTTCCTCATATTCCTCCTCATCTTCATCCTCCTCCTCCTCCTCTTCTTCCTCCTCTTCCTCACTGTCTGTAGATGCCAACCTAGTTTTTCCACACTTGGTAGGTGGAGCAGAAGTTCTCAGAGAGTAGCGTCCTCTCTTCCGCTGAGTGGTGGGGGGAGGTGTTAGCGGGCGGGGGTGTGAAAGTCCTGGAGTCGATGGTCGAGCTGGTTTTCGACGTGTTGGCGTTGGGGCCCTTGAAGGTCCTGGGACACTGGCAAGGGGTGGCTCGTTGTCCTCATCACTGTAAAAACAAATGTACGCATTCAGTGGCCTGGTTCTGAAATTGTAATATATGTAAACATAAAAAGCAATAAACGTGGTAAACATAAACACACACTGTGATGGAGAAGTGTCTCTCTCTCTCTCTCTCTCACTCACACACACACACACAGTTTCATTGTGTGCTCAAAATATACTTTTCAGCACTCAAATTGTCAGAATAGAAGCACGAATGTCACTGCATAAATGTTGAGTGCAGAAAAATATACTTTGAGCGCACAAAGAAACATTTTGAGCTCAGAAAACTGTTCAGTATTCAATCAGCACAGATAACTAACCCAGCATCTTGCCCTGAGAAAGCTGCGAGCTCTAGATAGATTGAAAATGAGACACCAATAAATCGATGAGTATAACATTTATAAAGACAATTCATACCTTTCCGACGATGGAAGACAGAAGTCCGAGTCACTGCTGCTTTGTGTGTTGTCGGGATGCACAAGGTCCTCTTCATCCGACGATGAATCACGAGGACAGACGAGGCTCCCGGCGTCCTCCTCCAGCAGTTTCAGTGCTTCCTCGGGAGAGAAATATCTCTTTGGTGGTTGTTCTGACATCTTTCTCTCACGAAGTCCAACAAAGTGGTGAAAGAACAACCGCAAAAGTAACGTACACGACGCCAAACCAAGTCAGCGCCATGCGCTCTGCGTGTCCGTGCGTAATGGAGTCGGTGTCGCCAACCCCTCAGTGAGGAAGTGAAGTAGCTACTGGCTGTCCTTTGAATTCGCTAGAAGGCGCCAAAATTACGTCATCGCCTAATTTGCAGAAATCTAACGGACGCCGTAGGCGAGAGGAATATAATGACAGTACAGTTTAGACTGAGGCATGACGTCACAGAGAGAAGAAGAAGAAAAAACACACACACACACACACACACAGTGGACGAGGAGAGAAAGTGACGGAGGCTGTGTGAGTCAAATCTAGTGATTTATTTTAGCGTGACAGTGAAGAAACATTCACTTCCGGTTTTGTGAGCCAGGGCGGGATCAGCGGCGGCTTTGCGCACGCGCGATTCATTTCCGGACGCGGATGTGCGGGTCTCCTCTCCACTGCTGCGCGAGGCTACCGTGAGACCGACAGCCTGTGAGTGCTCTGGGATGGCGGAGGGGCTCGTTCAACGACACGTGCTTTCACGTTAGTCTCCAAAAGTTTCGAAAACACCAGAAAAGTCTCCAAAATGCCAGAAAAAGTCTCAAAAAGTCTCAAATAACACCAGAAAAAGTCGTTTTTTACAACAACAAAAAAAAGGCGGAAAGAGGTTTTGGAAAGTCGCCAATTTGGAAACACTGGGGGGCGTTTTACTTCGGTTGTAATAACTCTGAAATACTCAATGTACTTTGACACTGTATATTTTACACTAAAAAGTTTAAATTACGATTATTTTCACCAACACTTCCTGATAAATTGGTAGTAATTACTCTTGCCATTGTTGTAATAACTCTGAAAGAGTCCATGTACTTTGATATAATAATAATAATAATAATAATAATATAATTCATATTTTACACTGGGTAATTTACTGCGTGGAAACAGGGAGAAAGCGCAGCCTGGTTCCATCTTAAGTCTGAAAACACCGCAGAAGCTCACTTACTAACACATTGTGTCTAGTTTGTTTAATCAGGACAAACAGAAATGTAAAAAGTTCACTTGGTGGTTTGAGTCTGAACTCACCACAGTTCTGATCTGATCCATTTGTTCCTGTTGGTGTCAAGTGATTATTTACTGATGATGAATCTCAGTGAAAGAGCTCCATCACATCACTACTGGGAACATTCAAATTTAATTCATCATGTTCGTTAAGAAACTACAGATTTACAAGTTTTTCTGGGGTAAAAATCAGATTTGCATTCAGCAAAGAACGACCATTCTTTGTACAAGAGTATATTTATTTCAACACAATAACAGGAACTCCAGACAATATAAAACACATATCTGTATTCTCTGATAACTCGATAATAGTCGTAATGTTGTAATTTAATGAGATTTCAAGAAAAACTTCACTTGCCCCAATAATGATTTGGTAGTGTCTGACGGACAGGGAACCCTGTCGGGCCATGAGCTGCTCTTCATCGGAGACATGGACATAAATCTCACCATTATCGTCCACACAATTATAACATCACCTCCTCCGATGACGTGCAGCTTACAGCCGCTTCACGCAGAGACGGTATTATTATTATTTTTATCCTCATTACTCCGTCATAGTTGACGGACTAGAATTCCGCCTTTAGACTGTTGTTTAGTCCTCACACACTTTTTATTTCCTTAAGATGTAGATCAGATATGAACAGCCCTTTTGGTCCTCGGTTTCTTCTTCTTCTGTGTTTTCTTTTGACTCTTTTTGTTTGGATCCACCATTTCTCCTTTGAAGGAGTTTGAGCTCTTGGTCAACTTCTGCTGGTTTCCGGAGAGCTTCTTTTTAGACTTGAAACCTTCCCAACCGCCTGCTTTCTCCTGCCCCGGGCCCTTCATGGGGCCCTTCATGGGGCCCTTCATGGGGCCCTTCACGGGGCCCTTCACGGGACGCCTCGTGGGGCCCTTGCCGTCGGTTTTATTCTTCTCCCTCTCCGCCCTCTTCACCCGGATGGGTCTGCCCTCCAGTTTGCTGCCGTCCAGTTCCAACGCCAGCTGCACCGAGTCGGCGCTCTGCGACAGGAAGACAAACACCATGAACTCTCACGTAAAACCTGGTTAAAAAAATAAATAAATAACCAAGAGGACACAAACTTAAAAAAAAAAGAAAAAAGCGGCGTTTGGGTCGTCGTACCTCAAACAGGATGTAACCGAATCCTTTCCCCAATCCAGAGTTCTGGTCTCGCACCAATCGCACCGCGTCCACTGTGCCACACTCCTCAAAGTGCCGCCGAAAAGGCAGTTCGTTCATCTCTAAACCCACACACACACACACACACACACACACACACACACACACACACACACACACACACACACACACACACACACACACACACACACACACACACACACACACACACACACACACACACACACACACACAGTCAACTTCTAACATAAAATGACAAACATCACCACTCTTTGATCAGCGTTAAGACGGCGGAGAGACTCACCGAACGAAAGATTCCCCACGAACACGGTGCGCTTGTGATCGTACTGCAAGACACGGACAATGTCACCAAATATGTTTCCAAAAGCTCATTTCAACAGATCGACAGGTGAACTGTGACGTGGAGACTCACCGAGGAGCCGGCCGTCACTCTGTCCACCCGGATGTGGAAGTCTTTCTCGATCTCCATGCCGTTCCTGTCAGCGGAGGAAAAGCTCGTTGTTGGCTGAACGCACGCGGGGACCCCAGTTGTGGGAGTTTTATTTTATTTAAAATCACTGACCTCTCTAGCGCTTTGGCGACCGCGGCCTCGTCGGTGAACACCACGTAGGCGTTTAAGCTTTGCTTTTTGGGATGAATTTTGCGTCTGTGATGTAAAAAAGAAGAAAAAAAACACAAAAAAAACAAACTCTTTTATACAAAGAGAAGATGACGACCCCCCCCCCCACACACACACACAGTTTAACATTTGAGGACGTTTTTTTTTTTTTGGGTAGTTAATCAAGTCTTAACTCTACAGAACGGACAAAGACGGAAACTTACTGAATAACTGCTACTTTGCGGGACATCAAATTATCCTCTCTGACCTGCAGGGGACAAACAAAACACATCATCAGGAGCTGATGAGAAGTTACAGTTCCCCCGGGGGACTCTGGCTGGAGCCGGAGTCGTGAAGTGGATGTCGATGAAGAAAGTCCTGTTGGTGCAGAGTCAGCCAAAAGATCAGAAAGCTTCTGTGCGGCCTCTCCCTCACTAAAGATTTGCAAACTTAAGAGGATAAACCTTTAAATCAATTAATTTCAACAGAGTCACAGCAATCAGTGTTTGTTCTCGCAGGTGGGGAAATAAACCAAGTTCAACTTTGGTGAACTTTGATATCTTGACCAAATAGTGTCTTGATCTTTGAGATCTGAAATATGTCCTCTGAATAAACTGTGAATTTATGGTTCCAGTAGCGAGTGACATTCAGCGAGGCTGCGAGCACGGACAGCTTCTTCTTCCTCCCTCTTCAATAATCTTTCCTGAATTAAATCAGGAACAGTCATGAGAAACAGAGAAAGAAGCTCTGACTAGCGCTCGCATGTCCCCGGCTCTTCAGCTCTATTATTATTATTATTATTATTATTTGTGTGTTGTTGTATTTTTACCACAGAGCGAAAGCGGAGGGACTCGATGGATCCGTATTCTCTGAAGAGGCTGATCAGGGTCTGAAACACAAAAGGGGGGAAAAAAAACCATCAGGTTCTTCCTCTCTAGTACATGTTATTGATCAATCCAGGAATATACAATAATAAAAAAAATACAGCAGTGAAGCTGTAGAGGCAAAACGCAATGTTCACTGAACCCGTCTGGGGTCGGCTCGTTAGTCAAAACTCTGACTTTGTTCATCAAAATCCCGGATGGATAGAAGTTAATTATCGAGGACTATCTTTAACATTACTGCTTTTATGACCGGTCATCAATGTGAGGAGCGTTTTTGAATAACGGCTGCATATGGTCTCCATATTTTCCACAGCACTTCATATTTAAATTGACGACATGTTGAGACATTGTCATTAAATGCTGTAAGAATGTACACTTAGTTTTACGGACTATAAATGTAATTAATAATGTAGCGTAACACACTGTAGGACTCCAGCGCCTCATCCTAAACCAAATGTTTGTGAACTGGTTTTCTGTAACAGGCCTTTAGTGTTAAAGGTTGGTTTTCATGTTCTCTACTAGGCCCGTCATGATAAAGACGTTATTGACTAATCGTATGACATATGGACATGACATCAGTCATTTTTTACGCTCGAAAAACAAGCACTCAAATCCTCTGTTCTCTCTGTACCTTCCTGTTGCAGCTGGTGGGCAGGTTGCCAACGAACACCGTCCTCTTCTCCTTCAGCGCATCCTCCTCTTTACTGGCTTTCAGCTTCTGCCTCTTCATCACCCACAGCTCCGCACTGTTCACTACGTCCGACTCCGCCGCTTTCCTCTTCTTCTTCTTTTTAGAGGGCGGCGCCTTCCCTCGCTCGTCCTCGTCCGCGTTCTGTAAACTGATCTCCCTGAAAAGCAATGCAGGAGGAGAGAGGAGGATAAATTAAGGAAACGAGAGGGTCACAGAATCGAAGAGGGAAAACTAAAAGAGAAGAAATGACGAGGATTTTGTGATTTTATTTCACAGACTATTTAGATTAAAAAAAAAAAAAAAACTTCTAAAATAACAATAACGTTATATACAAATGCAAAAAAAAAGACACGGGAAAGAGGAGCAAACTAAGAAAGAAAGAAGACGCCGACAGCTCTGTGGATTAACGAATCGATAGATGGCCTGACGTCTGTTTCTAAACGCCTCACCTGGTTTCCAGCTTCTGGTCGGCTCCTGATTTCCCCGGAAGCTGCTTCTGATTCTTCTGACTGGGCTGACCTTTGACCTCTGGAGTTTCCTTCTGTTGCTCCTTATCTTCGGTGCTAACAGGCTTCCATGAAAACAAAACAAAAGACTACCACACGCTACATGTTAAAGTACAAGTGCGGCAATAATTCTCTATATATCGTTCTTATTGTCGTTAAACTTCACGTTCAGACTCAAACCAACAGTCAATGTATCTACGGACATTATCGTGTGAGTATCAAAGCCGGAAATCTCTTCTTCCTCTGAGCCACAGCGCTGCATGGTTGTCAACAAACTATTACAAACACATCAGTGAGCCTCACTGTTGTTCCTTCATCACCATGAACGAACACACACACACACACACTAGTTTATTTTTGACTCAATCACACATTCACCGTCCTGCTGCCACAAACACTCACAAGAGCACCAGATGTGGATTAATCCGCCACTGAAAATAGTCCCCAACAAATGCACTATTTCCCCCCCCCCGGTTTGTTTGATAAGAACTACAGTGACCAGCTGTTTTAAGAAATGAATGAATCTTTTTTGTTGTTGTGGTTTGTTTTAAATGAAACTATGTATATTTGTGTTTGCGTTACCTTGGGTGCAGGCTGAAACAGAAGAGGACCAGCCGGTGCAGCGGTGCTGAATAAAGTCGACAGCGATCCGGAGGCTGCGGATTTCTTCTTGAACAAACTTCCCGACACCTGACCCACCTCGTAGTCAGCTGCCGGTTGCCCCGACAACACCTCCTCACTGACGACAGAAGCACTGAAAAGAAGAAGGTGCAGTGCACAGAAAAACGTCAGAATCCACTGTTCTCACAGCTGCTGAATAGTAAGGATCCGCTGTGAGAATACAGTACGAGAGTAGAGGTATGAACTCTTCAGTGGTAAAATAGTGGATATTCGTCATCGGGGTGCGGCATACAGGGTTTGATTCAATAACTAGAGAGATCAGAGTTACATTTTTTACATATATAATGCACATGAAAAGGAAATTGTACTGAAAACAATGTGTAACTATCTTAGTTTTAGTTCCCATCACTTACTGTAGATGATTTCGCACATAAAATATGTGAAAATGTACAAATACAGCTGAAAGGATTAGTTGATTAATTGATCAGAAAGTCAACTGATAATCGCTTCATCATTTTTTATTTAAAAACATTTCATGGTTCCAGCTCCACATGTGTGACGATTTGCTGCTTTTCCTTTTTAATAATGTCAATCATTGTAATATTTTTCACTATTTTTACAAATCAAACACTCGATTAATAGAGACAATGATTAACGCATTCATCCATAATGAAAATAATCATGCGGAAATAGTTCAAAATGAGCTCCACCTCAACCAACAACAGTAGAATCCTGCTTTTACATTAAAGCATGAGTAATAACAATCTAATGGTATAATATATAATAGTATAACAGTCACAGGGAACATTTTTGACTTTAAGTACATTTTCCTAATATACTTAAAAACTTTTACTGAAGCAATATTTTCAATGCAGGACTTTTTCTTGTATTAGAGTATTTTTACAACGTGGTATTAGTACTTTTACTTTAGTAAAGGACCTGATTCTGAATACTTATTTCACGGCTGCTGAGGGTTGATATGTAAAGAGTCAAATTAATGATATTGATCCATTTTGTCCTGCATTGTGTCTGATAGACAGCTGCTTCACTTCATGCGTGGTAAATTAATCTGTGGTCAAAAGAAATGACGCAGGTTATCTTCATTCACGTTACTTTGGGGAACAAAAGCGTGTAAACAAACCTCTTCTTGGGTGTCTTCTTCATGGTTTCTTCCGGAGAATATTACCAGCGTCACTCGAAAACGGATTCCTGGTTTCTTCTATTTATTGAAACGAGTAATTTATCAGGTCAACTGCAGCAATTACACGAATTTCTACGCCTTTAAACGACAAAAACGCGAGTTAATACACACACGTTCACACGTTTTCCCTTACGGCACACGGCCCGTCCTTCTGCAAATGATTTCCCACAGGGAACAAGGTCACCGCGACACATGGTTCCCTTTGATTTTCATTAACGTTGATTTTATATTGCCGAACTGAACACTACATATAAAGAAAAGTGGGAATAAAACAGGGTTAAGATAGACTACGTACATTTACATGTATATATACATTTAATAGTATACGTATTTACCATCAGTTTTATTTGTGAAAACAATTGTGGGAAAGATGTGCAACCTCGAAATCTGTCACTTCCGGTGAGCCAGATACGTCACATGTTTTGGGTTTGTAACGTCGAACTGCGAGCTGGATAGAAGCTAACACGTATTTTAAAACGTCACAGGTTATTTTACCTTAATATCTTTTCACGTCAGTTATTATTCAGCGAGTGCTTCCCATCTCTTTTGGGGGGGGGAAGAGGAGGATTGTGGGACACAGTCCTCACGTTGATGACAGGAAACGGGGTTTCGATGGGAGTCGACCCGACGGAGCCGGAGGTACCGGAGCACTCTGCGGGCGCGCGGGTGTCCTGCGACGGGGAGCGGGCCACGGTGCGGTACGTGGGCCCGGTGCCACCGACAGCAGGTACGTCAAAACCCGGGGCTGTGTGCTCCATTAAAGTACAGTTTTAAAGTACTATTTTTAATGCATTGCATTTATTTGACAGCTTCAGTTCCTTTGTTGATTCAGATTATTACTATAAAATGTAATCAACAAAGAAATTATGATGTTTAATTCTCCCAGAAGTATATAAAGTAATTAAAATGAGCTCCACCTTCACCAGCTGCAACATTAAAGTGAACACATTGTTGCATCAATAATTATAAATCAATAATATAATATATATTATTCAGAAATTGGCAATTTGTTGCGTAATGAGACCTTTTACTTATTGTACTTTAAGTATATTTTAAGTATATTTTGATGCAAATACATCTGTATTTTCAGACTTTTAGTGAGTAAAATATCGTAGATCGGGAACAGAGGATCTGCGAGATGAACTTTTGACATTTAAAAACTCTAAAGTGTCATAAGGGGGCTGCCCATTGGGGTGCCTTTTTTAAAAAAAAAAAAAACAACAATAAACACATTTTTAACAGTAAATTTGGGCTGAAGTTGAGGATCAGCATCTTTAATAAATTGCAGGCGAGACAACGAATACTTCCTAAGTTATGAAACCTCAATACTTTATTAGATAGTATATGTGTCTTCTTTATGTGTCTTCAGCCCGGAGCGTTTGGGATCAAATGTCCAGTCAGATTTACAACGTTTACTTATTGTTCGATCAGCTGTTTGAATCAAAATCTTTTGCTCATTTTTGACTTAACTTTGATCGAGCAAAGTTGCTGTCTGCTAGTTGCTTGTGTCTAGACGACGTTCAACATTGGAGAACGTCTTCATTCAATTTAAAAAAAAAAAAAAAAAAAACTCCCACGTCGATGCTCCACCTCCCACTGGTGTTGATCCAGAGGCCGCGCCCTGATCCAGCCTTTGTGTCCTGCGTTCAGGGCTGTGGCTCGGCGTTGAGTGGGATAACCCGGAGAGAGGCAAACACGACGGCAGCCACGGGGGCGTGCAGTACTTCGCGTGCAGGTGAGCTGCTACCGCCCCTTTAACGAGTTATTATCCACTCGTGATGAACATGTTTCTGTCATTTGTTAGATTCAACAACTCGAATAAGAATCCACAATCGTAC
Source organism: Ophiodon elongatus (assembly GCA_016806645.1). NCBI lineage: Eukaryota > Metazoa > Chordata > Actinopteri > Perciformes > Hexagrammidae > Ophiodon > Ophiodon elongatus. The sequence goes on from JACSYO010002154.1 coordinate 238,183, forward strand.
ACTCTTTTTAATTTCAATGGAGTAACTGTCCCTGATGGTTTCCTGCGCCTCCTCTCAGACACCCTAAAGGAGGCTCCTTCGTCCGTGCGGCCAAGGTGAGCTCAGGCGTGGACTACATGAGCGCCGTGCGACAGGTGTACGAGAACCAAACGGAGAAGGTGCTGAGCGAGGAGATCTGCATCGCCTCCAAGAAGCTCAAGTGGCTCGGAATCAAGGACCGCGGGTACGACGCCCTCCGCTCTCCGCCCTCAGCCCTCCGCCCTCAGCCCTCCGCCCTCAGCCCTCCGCCCTCCGCCCTCCGCCCTCAGCCCTCAGCCCTCAGCCCTCAGCCCTCAGCCCTCAGCCATCTGTTTAAGGCTCTTTCGAGTGTTTACACCGCGAATTAAGAGCAAGTCCTCCGGAGAGTTGGAACAGGCTAGAGGTCCTCGCAGGTCCACTCGCGTCCAGATTGGAAGCTTCGCATCAAAAACGCGTGCAGATTTGAACAACGCCTTCCATTTCTATAGAATAGTTTTCAATTCAATTCAATTTATTTTTGTATAGCCCAAAATCACAAATTACAAATTTGCCTCAGAGGGCTTTACAATCTGAACACACTGACATCCTCTGTCCCAGAACCTCTCATCGACTCAGGAAAAACTCCCCCCCAAAAAAACCCCCTATCAACAGGGAGGGAGTTTTAAATCCAGCTTCTTAGAGGCGTCATGGTGGATAACACATCGACGTAAACGGAATTTTTAATCATTTAATTCTTTTGTAAATAATCCATTTGGTGTGTGAATTATACCGTTTTTTTTTTTTTTATTTCTCTTAGAAAAGCCTTTTAATATTACAGCTGATTCCAAAACAACGGTTTAACATCTGTACATATGTTTGATATACAGAATCAGGTGACCTGTTATAGTTCAGGTGGATTCCGTCCTACCGGAGAGGAGGAGGTAACGTTATTAAACAGTTATTTTATTATTGATTCCATTCTCCTCCACAGTTTCGAAAGTCTTCCGTCGGTGCTGCTGGGCAGCTGTGAAGTGAACGGACCCGGAGCTGATGGAGAAATCAGGAAATCAACACCACGTATCTTTTTTTACTGACCCAAAACGTTTCTGTCTGATGTGAGTTTTGTGTTTCAGGCGTTGCTTCGCGTGAGGACATTTCTCGTTGCCAGGCGTAAGTTGTGACTGGACTTTGTTCAGCATCCCATTACGAACCACGTGCGATAGACGATTAATGGCTTTTCATTTCATTTTAGCCAAAAGGCCCAAAAAATAACCAGTTCACGCTTCCAAAAGTGTCGCTTTTCTTTGTCTTATGTGATAACAAGCTGAGTGTCTTTTGGTTTTTGACTGTTGGTGAGACAAATCAGCAAAATGAGGATGTCATCAAGACTGTCTCCTTGTTGAATGTCTCCTGTATCTCTGTCTCCTGTGTCTCTGTCTCCTGTGTCTCTGTCTCCTGTGTCTCTGTCTCCTGTATCTCTGTCTCCTGTATCTCTGTCTCCTGTATCTCTGTCTCCTGTATCTCTGTCTCCTGTATCTCTGTCTCCTGTATCTCTGTCTCCTGTATCTCTGTCTCCTGTGTCTCTGTCTCCTGTATCTCTGTCTCCTGTGTCTCTGTCTCCTGTATCTCTGTCTCCTGTGTCTCTGTCTCCTGTGTCTCTGTCTCCTGTGTCTCTGTCTCCTGTATCTCTGTCTCCTGTGTCTCTGTCTCCTGTATCTCTGTCTCCTGTGTCTCTGTCTCCTGTATCTCTGTCTCCTGTATCTCTGTCTCCTGTGTCTCTGTCTCCTGTGTCTCTGTCTCCTGTATCTCTGTCTCCTGTATCTCTGTCTCCTGTGTCTCTGTCTCCTGTGTCTCTGTCTCCTGTATCTCTGTCTCCTGTATCTCTGTCTCCTGTATCTCTGTCTCCTGTGTCTCTGTCTCCTGTATCTCTGTCTCCCGTATCTCTGTCTCCTGTATCTCTGTCTCCTGTATCTCTGTCTCCTGTGTCTCTGTCTCCGTGCTCAGTGAGTCCTTAACAGCAGCGATCAGACGTGGAGTGGTTGGACATGAGCGGGTCTCTGCTGTCCCGCTGGGAGGACGTGTCCTCCATCACTCAGCAGCTAGACGAACTGGAAGGCCTCCAGCTGAGGTTCAGATTCCTCTTGACTCCGTGTTGGATTTTATTTTGATTCTGTCTTTTCGCTGAGCTTCTTCTTGTGTTTGTGTAATCGTTTCCTCAGCAACAACAGACTGCGCCTGCCCTCCGACCTCTCGGCTCACTGCCAGGCTTTCTGCAGCCTCAAAGTCCTCGTCCTCAACGGCTGCGACCTCACCTGGCCACAGGTACGCCCCCCGCCCCGCACACGCGTGTAGCGTGTCCGTGTAGCGTGTTCAACATTACCCAGGTTTCCTCATCTGGCTTAACGAACCCGAACAAACGCGTTTCACGCCAAAGAACGGTGGTCGTCTCAGTCAGTCGGCCCAGAGTTTCTCAATCTGGTCCGATCACAAACACGGAGAAATTAAACACATAATCCAGGTTAAAAGTAACAGATGTAGTTATCAAATGCAGGAAGGACAAAAACAAAGAGATTTATAAAAAGATTTATAAAACCACTGCTCTATGTAGGGAAGGAGGAGAGCTGACTATGATAACGTTTGTGTATTAAATAAATGAGTATAGAATAGAATAGAAGATACTTTATTCATCCCCCTCGGGGAAATTGTGGCGTTCATGACAATATTTTAGCCGTATTCTTTCAGCTGCGACCCCGGTGCTGTGAAACGGACTTGGGAGCAAATAAAAAAAAAATAGCATTCCTATAAAAACATAATTTGAAGCTTTCATTTATCATTAAAGAATTAAGATAAATATATATATATATATATATATATATATATATATATATATATATATATATAAACTAATTTATCTTAATTCTTAAAGGTCTTATAGGTCTTAAAGGTCTTTAAGGATTTAAAGGTCTTTTGTAATTGAAAATGTAATGTGTGTGTGTGTGTGTGTGTCTGCTCAGATCCTGGAGTGCGCCCCCATGTGGCCACAGCTGGAGGATCTTTCTGTGGAAAAGAACAACGTCACCGAGCTGCAGAGGTAATGCTGGCGCTCGTGCTTCCCGTTGCCGTCGTCCTCGTTGATCCGACGCTTTGTGTAACTCTGATGTGTAACTCTGATGTGTATCTCTGATGTGTAACTCTGATGTGTATCTCTGATGTGTATCTCTGATGTGTAACTCTGATGTGTAACTCTGATGTGTAACTCTGATGTGTATCTCTGATGTGTATCTCTCATGTGTAACTCTGATGTGTATCTCTGATGTGTATCTCTGATGTGTAACTCTGATGTGTTTGATGTTTGATGTTTGAAAGGCCTGAGGCGGCGCTGCAGTCCCTGAAGAGCCTCAGTGTGTCCTGTAATCCTCTGGTGCAGCGCAGCGTGCTCAGCTTAGCTGCTCTGCCCCGGTACAGTACACACACACACACACACACACACACACACACACACACACACACACTCTCTCTCTCTCTCTCTCTCTCTCTCTCTCTCTCTCTCTCTCTCTCTCTCTCTCTCTCTCTCTCTCTCTCTCACTCACACCAGGATCAGTGTAACATCACACATATCCTACGTTATGTTATGTTATATTATATTATACGTTCAACAGTTTGGAATCAGCTGTTAGTCGCCTTCATCGAAGGAAAGAAGAAAAAACATCAATCTAACAATCATTCAGACACCGGATGTATTATTTACATTTTAAATAGTTTTGGCCCCAAAAGAAGAAGAATTAAATGATTCCCTTCATGCAAAATATCATATATTTGTAAAAGATGACTCTCTACAAAATAAAAGCATGAAAGGCCGCGCAGTAATCTAGAATATTCCTCTCAGACGTCTGACTGTAACGAGTCAGGCGATAATTTATGGCTGAACAATTTGACGAAAATATTTAACTGCAATATTTCTGAAAGCATTTTAATGTTTTTTTTGACAAAAGCTTCTGAAATAAAATGGAGAAATGTCTGTTTGATTGCAGACTGGAGCACCTGAACTTGTCCAAGACTGGACTCTCTGACATTCGATTTGATGACACTGCTCCTGGTAAACAAAATAACACATTTTAATAACTCACATAACATTAATAATTTCTCTGTTTAACATATAACCATCTTTTTTTTAAATTATTTTAATTCATGCTAGCATTTTTTTTAATTTGCAATAAGTTTTATCTGTTTAATTAACGCTATTACTTTTTAGTGTTTTTTTTTTATGTTGTTATTGGATATTTTATTCCATTTTCAATCCTGGTTCAACCATTTTCTTTGAAAAATGCTGTATAAATAAAGTTTAATCTTGTTCTTATCATTATTAATAGTATTATTTACACTGCATGTCTTTTAGAGCGTTATATTAAATAAATAAAATAAAATAAAAATAAGATTATTGATTTAATTATGTTGAATCTTTCCTCCGTAGGATCTCAAACAGCCATGTTCTCGGCGCTGACGAAGCTCAACGTGGAAGACAACAACATCACCGAGGTTAGTTGCGTTGACAGTAAAGAGATTCTGTCAATTTATGGATTAACTTTATTTTGAGTTTTGATTTGATTTGTCCGACGTTTGGGATCTGTAGTTAATTTGTTTAACTTGATTTACTCGGATTCGTGGTTGGAAAACAGCTGATCTGAGATTTAACCGTCTCTCTCTCTCTCTCTCTGTCTCTCTCTCTGTCTCTCTCTCTCTCTCTCTCTCTCTCTCTCTCTCTCTCTCTCTCTCTCTCTCTCTCTCTCTCTCTCTCTCTCTCTCTCTCTCTCTCTCTCTCTCTCTCTCTCTCTCTCTCTCTCTCTCTCTCTCTCTCTCTCTCTCTCTCTAGTGGTGTGTGGTGGATGAACTGGCGAAGCTTCCCAGTCTGTCTCACTTCTCGTGTCGCGGTAACCAGCTGGTGAGCAGTGATGGAAACCCCAAAACAGTCAATCAGCTGCTCATCGCCAAACTGGGACAACTGGTCTTCCTCAACAACTGTGAGGTGAAATGTGTGTGTGTGTGTGTGTGTGTGTGTGTGTGTGTGTGTGTGTGTGTGTGTGTGTGTGTGTGTGTGTGTGTGTGTGCGCGTGTGCGCGCGCTCACGTGCACATCCTGACCCATTGCCATGATTCCCATCAGATCCACCACAAAGAGAGGAGGGGGGCGGAGCTCGACTACATCAAGATGTTTGGGTTGGAGTGGCTGGAGGCGGGTGGGGGCAGTGAGCCCAGCACCCAGTTCATCGGTCAGCACCCTCGTTACCTGAGCCTCATCGACAGTAAGTCCCAGCGGATGTGACTCTGTGCTGACATCTAGAGGCGGCTGCAGGAAACTACAGCAAACATGTTTCTCTCCTCAGGGGTTTCTGGAAAAATAAAAACTGCTGAGTCGGGTTTAAAGAAAGATCAGAGCACTCGGTTGGTAGTACTGGGAGTGTGGGGTATTTCCAAGCAAATACAAAAAAAATTGCTTATTTATTTCATTTATTCTTGGTGGTTTAGTTTTTTTTTATCTGTAGATAACAAGATATTTTTAAATTTGAGAAAATAATAATTTTTGTTCTACCAGAACACATTTAACTGACCTTCAAATTCCTTTTAGATAAATGAAGTTTGTTATGATTATTGTCATTATTATTACTTTTTACATTTCTTATCTCATGATGACCTGAAGTGATGATGATGATGATGATGATGATGATGATGATGATAAAGAAAATCATCGTGTGTGTTTCAGAGTATGGCGCTCCAGAGGAAGGCGAGCTGAAGAAGCCGGAGCCGTTTGCTTTGAAAAATCAGCTGTTGAGTTAGTCCCGCCTCTTCCTGCTCTGTGTGTGTGTGTGTGTGTGTGTGTGTGTGTGTGTGTATATATGTGTATATATATATATATATATATATATATATATATATATATATACACACATATACATACATACATACATACATACATACATACATACATTCTCACACACACACACATATATATGTATGTATATATATATAGATAGATATATCTATATATATGTGTATATATATATAGATATATGTATATGTGTGTATATGTATGTATGTATGTATATATATATATATATGTATGTGTATATTTTATTTTTTTTGTGTGTGTGTGTGTGTGTGTATATATCTATATAGATATATCTATATATATATCTATATAGATATATATATATATATATATATCTATATAGATATATATATATATATATCTCTATCTATCGATCTATCGATATGTATATTAAACACGGCGTGTTCCACTACAGGAGATGTGATGTTTCCTGAACACTGATCTCTTCCTGTTCTCTCCTCTCCAGAGATCACGTTTGTGTTTCCCGATGACGCCGACCGGAAGCCGATTGAGAAGAAACTTCTCGGTAAAACCGAAAAAAAAAAAAAAAGAAAAGTCAAGAGCTTTGCTTGTATAACACTTTGTTTAAATTAACTGAGCGGAGATGTTTCCAAATTAAAACTGAAGTGCGTGTGTGTGTGTGTGTGTGTGTGTGTGTGTGTGTGTGTGTGTGTGTGTGTGTGTGTGTGTGTGTGTGTGTGTGTGTGCTGCAGCCTCCATGGTGGTTCAGAAGGTGAAGGGACTCCTGTACAGACTCCTGAAGGTTCCAGCAGCGGACCTGAAGCTCACCTACAGCAGCCCCAAGGTGAGACGTTACAGTACGAACGCTCGCCGCCTATCGGTGACTCAGCAGCCGCGGTTTGGAGCGAATGAAGCTCCGAGACATTAGCCAGGTGACTTTCAGTCGCTCCGCTTCTGCAGTGGAAGAGACGGATCACGCGGACTTTTAAGAAGTCGCTCGTTCTGTGAGCCGGCGGCTCGTGGCGAACCTTCCGGTAATAAATGGTTTGTTATCTGTTTTTCTCTCACTATGTTTATTGCGTCACATCTCCCGTTGCCGCTTCACAAGAGAAAAATGATTGAAGTCAAATAAAGTGTGAAATTTTAAGTCGTCAATTGCTTTGCTACTAATTGAAAACTATGAACTGTCACTCTTCCTGTTGTATTCTTATCTCTGACATATTCTATTGTATTTGGCGTACCTGTTCTTGCTATTTGCTGCCTCCTTTTAATGGTTTGTTTTATTATTAATTATACTTAGATATGCATTGAGGAGATTTCATTCGGGTTTATTGACTTGAATATTCTTGGTTTGTATCTTCCCTCGTCTGCTTTGTGTCGAACGTAACGGCCACCCTCGAGTGGAGCGTGTTGACGGCGCTCATTAAATATCCTAGAAAACCATTTTAATGCCAATTGAGTCTGTGAATATTCAATATATCGAACCAGAAAGTGTAACGGTGGCGAGACTTTTCTTTCATCTTTTTTTTTTTTTACCTCTAGATGTTGGGGACAGAGTTTGAGATCGACAGTGACCTGAAGACTCTACAGTTTTACTCCATAGAGGACGGAGACCAGGTCTTGGTCCGCTGGTCCTGACCCTGCAGCCCCTGCAGAGGTGAGGAAGAGACCCCGTTCTCGCGGGAGAAAAAAAAAAACCCAGAAACTTTCAGGGGCGGAACTGAACTGCGCTGGCTTCTGTGTTCGACTGAGATCCGGCAGCAGCCCGAGCACACGCCGAGAGGCGGAGTCACATCGCAGCGACGCTCATTCTGGATCGACGGCCTCCGAAATTGAACCGCACTCGGAGCAATTCACCTCTCACAGCTTCATGCACGGCCACCTGTCCCCTCGTACCTCCTGCAGAATCATCGCAGCCCTGAAGTGAAAGCTACAAGTGCACTAACAAATTCAAAGATTTAATAAATGAACAACACTTTATTTGAAGATGCTTATTTTTTTTAGATTTCAGTTAGATTGAGCAGTTTGAGGAGGAGGACTCAGATAGAGCTGTGTAATCCGCATACTGAGACGTACCGTACTATGTTACGTCATATAACATACGGTCATGAAAAGTCATGGTTTGATATGTCATGAAAAAGAAGGTATAGTTTGTCAAAAAAGTCGTAGTATAGTATAATGTGAGAGAGTAGCACATCCCATGTTTAAAAAAAACAAGGGGGTTAACGCAGAGCTCGGAGTTGGATCCATTTATTTGGGAACCGATCTCTCTCCCCATGGCGCTACATACAGGGAACCAATCACGAGCATTTATTTAATTCTGATCCAAATGCCACGACATAAGATATCGGGCTCCACGAAACACTGTTTCCGGCCGTCAGACGGTGGTTCACTATTAAGGCCACACACTAGATGGCAATGAGGGGACACTTGCATGAAATAGTTTGGTCTTACAGATGATCCTGAGTAGTTCTTAATAATGGTCTTGTACCATTACGTGGTCACATTCGTTCTTTGTAGATTTCAAAAGGCTGCTAACAGCATTTTACGCTGACGTCGTCATTAAGTCTGTCATCCCCTCCTCTCGCAGGCAGCGAGTTGTTTAGTGAGATCTCCAGGACGACTGAATGACCTGTAATAGTGATAATCAGCATACTTATAGATCAATAAGCCACAAAACAAACGTGGAAATCAGGAATCGGTCATCTAAGCATGTGTGAATAACCTGCAAAAATCTAAACAAAACAGCAGCCACGTCATAAAGGGCAGAGAGAGGCATTGTGGGAAAGGTGATGCACTTTATTGAAACTGAGCCACACCCGAGTCTGACGACCCTGCAAACAAAGAAACCGCAAGCACAGAGACCCCGAGTGAAAAGGTCTTTAAAAAAAGTACAATCTGACATTTTTAGTATGGAATTTCATAAAAAAAAGTCATATAAGATGTCATAAAAATGGCAAAAAGTCATAAAAGTCACAATATCAATGTCAAACAAAAACAAAACATGTAAAAAAAAAAAGAAAAAACATGTCAAGATTTTTTTTTTTTAAAGCTCCCAGTATATTATGTCATAAACACTCATATAAAAGTCACTGTATAGAATGTCTATAAAAAAAAAGTCATAAATACATCATAGCATAATGTGTCGTAAAGAATTCCTTGGAAAGTCATAGTGTGGTATACTATAAAAAAAAAAGCCATATTATAGTATGTCATAAAAATATCATAAAAAGTCATATTATGGTATGTCATGAACGCTCAGGGGCTTAACTGACGTCAGCTGGTAAACGATGAGGACCGGAGGCTACACAGGCTGAACATTACATAAATACAAACAGGAAAGCACGTTACCGTGACGATGCCGAGACATGTGAAGGACAATTATGGGTTTTTTTTACGTTACGTTTTTTTTTTTACCGCCTGATTTGAACATCTTCCCAGCTGGTGCCTTGAGAGAGGAGCGGTCATTGTGGAGTAATCTAATTACTCGTTTTAGTTGAAATAGCTTCAATAAGCAAAATTTAAAAAAATGGCTGATAATTAAACCGGGTGTGTAATATTGTCCTCTTTGTTACGTCACAACGCTATGAATTATGGGTAAATAATAATTAAATAATAATAAAAATAAACTATAATATCATATTCTATGTTTCCGTTCACCTTTTTCTTACTCAGTAACTAAACTCCTTTCATACGTGACATTTGACCTTTTAAAAAAAAAATGTTAATTAACCTCGAGTTTATAATCTTTCACCACAGATATGCGTTTTTAATTCAAGTCTACACAGCGAGTTGAACTAAAGCCGACTGAGGGAGGACGAAGAGATTAAATGAAAGACAGATTCTGTGTATTTAAAAAGGTTTTTATTGAGGCTGTACAGGCTGTTAATGTTCCCTCTTTGGTTGTGGGTCAGTACAGAGATACATGACCTCTTTCATCCCTGATGGGGTTTCAGTTACCACAAAAACAATTAAAATAAAAATAAAAAGACCCTGAGCCGAGTTTCACCAATGCGTCACGACGTCGTGGTTTTTACACTTTCTTTTATCCTGCTGCTGTAAAACATATTCAGTCATTACGTCACTCGCATTTATTTCTGGGAGAAGGTTTTTTTTTTTCTCACAGAATTTTATGAAATAGAGGCGAAGACGCGCAAAAGAATTGAAGTATTTGAGAATAAAATGTAGTTACTAAATCACATGACTGATTCTGGTGCACATTTTTTAGAAACTCCACACCACTTTAAATCCAGATTGAAGACTCTTCCGTTTGCTGTTGCCTTTAATTGAACCAGATTCAAGGATCTTAATCAATTTCTGCATTTCACTACTGAATTTTAATTCTTAAACTGCAACTTTTATTCTATTTTTCAGCTTTTTAATGTTTTTCTGACTTTTTAATATTTAAATGAATGCTCTCCATTGTTTTGAAATATTTTCTTTTGCATTATGTTTTGATGCTTTTAATGGTTTTATGTGAAGCACTTTGAGGTGCCTTGTTGAAATGTGCTCTAAATAAACTTGCCTCTCCATCTCAAAGGCTCCACAAGCGGCTCTTATTTTTTGGTTGCCATAGAGACCGACAGATATATTGGCATGGACAGTGTAGATACATCTGTATTAGAGTAGATATCAGCTGATTTGTATTGATAAACGTCAAAGATATGTTTGCTTTGTCACTTTAATGACCGCAAAAAATAGTAATAATTAAAAGAAAAGAAAAATAGCCAGAACCTGTGATGATTGACTGTTGTATCAAACAATACAGCAAAGAAACGGGCGTACAACCGAGGGGATATTTCTTTGCATGTTTTTGTGGCGGCAGGTTAGAAGATATAGTCTTTTAGCATGAAAGTTTGTGGCTGGTAAAATTTATTTAATCAAATTGAGATTTAATTTTCCATTTGTACAGATAATCCGATAGCTCAAAATCCATTTCTATGTTTGAAAATGTATAATTGCTGCAAAAAAAGTGAAAAATAAATAAAAATTCAATGTACAACAATGATAAAATTTGACTTTTTGATTCTGGTTTTATGGTAATTTTAATAACAGATAATAAGAAACAATTTGACTGATTAATGGTTTAAATCATTTCATTGAAGGTGATTTTGAGGACTTTTTTTAAAGCACGACAGTTTTTGTTGTTTCTTTACTTTTATTTTAAATGAAAACAGACTTCAGTGACGGGAACTGAACCATCGGGTCGTCATTGTAAAAAAAAAAAAAAACGAGGGTTACACGAGAAGTACAAACACCTTCACAGTAATCATCAGCATCAGGTAGCTCTCAGGCAACATCAGCACCATTCAAAACATCAGAGAATGTCAAATGCATATCAGGTAGTTATTTACAAGTTCATATTAAAAAAAAAAAAAAAAAAATAGACTGAGTTGTAGCACAAACAATACAAAAAATATTGTTAGTCTTAAGAAGTTTTGTGGTCCTTTCTAAACTCTTCCACCACCTCAGGATCATCAGGGGATATTTAGCATTTAGCATATTAGCATACAGTTTGAGGGATGGGGACAATATGTAATTTTACCATGTGGGATTGCTGAAATATAGAATAATTTCAGAATTGTAGTTTTATTTTACAAAGAAAACCTAAAAAAGAAAAATCAGCTCTTATTTAGCTTCAACAAGTTCTCTGGATTGTCTGTTATTCATTTTATTAAACAAATTAAACAAATTAAACTGGAAGAAAATGCATCCGATGGTTTTATATCCATTTTTTTTTTTTAAATAGTTGACTATTTAAAAGAAAGTTAATTAAGAGACTTTTGCGATCTTTAAAAAAGAAAAAACGGACAATATCCCGAACAATTCATTGCAATTAAAACTTTTAAATTCTCGTTAATATGTTGAAGCTCGTGCACGTTAAGTACCACGTGATCTCCGTCCCGCTGATCGGCCGTCAGCGGGACGTCGTCTACGTTGGAGGACGATAAATAAACTGTCATCAAACGGCCTCTTTAACTTTAGGCTCAAAAGTATTTAAGTATTGTCCACATCCATTTTTCTTTTTGTAGTTTCTTCCCACAGCTTTCATCCAGTCTTTTACTAAACGTGGTTCAAAAATATATTTGGATTAACCCAAAAATTTGGCTTTTGTTTTGTGATATTTTGTACCATTTTCTGGGCAAATGAGCTACAAGAAAATGCAGTTGCAGTAAAATTCATGAGACAACTCTGAGCAAACAAGGAACAAGTATTGCTTATGATTCAGATTTGAAGTTTGGGATACGGTCTGCTTTTTTTTTTGACAAGTCACAGAAGCTCTCGATGGCTGTCTTCTTCTGAAGAGTTTTTTTTTTTTTTTCTTTTTAAAAAAGGCGAGTGTGACGTTATTTTAAATTTTTCATAATAAAAAGAAAAAAAAGCCTTTTAAAGGCCTTTTTTTTTATTTCAAATATTTTCAAGGACCTTAGGAACCTTTCCCCCAAATATTCTGATCATTGCACAACATTTGAGGATGAAATCTGATTGTTTTCCGCAGTTATCTTTCAGACCACATTTATAAGAAATCTATAAAGGAGTTTCACTTTTAAAATACACAAAATACATAAAATACACAAAAAAAAAAAAAAACACAACGTGAAGTTCGTCATTCGATACATTTTCAAATAATTATCAACTGCTCGGTCAAAGTGTTTTTCAGTTCACCTTCTGGCTATTTATAAAATCCCTGTATTTTAGATTTTGTGTCACTTTCTTCTCATTTTTGGAGACAAACTTAAACCAGGAGTCAGAAACAAACAAGATCAGAAACTATATCCGAAGTCAACAGGGAGGAAAGTTAACGACCTCACCTGCAGTGTGACGTCATAAATACGGTCTGAACAGCTCTCGAGGGGCCAGAGACGCACACACACACAACTCTTAAGATCGTAGAAGTGTTCAATTCAAGTAAGAAAAATGCAGAAAACACCAAATTGCGTGAAGTGTCGTCTTGTTCGTTTCCCCTCCCAGCAGCAGCAGCAGCGTCGTCGTCGTCGTCGCTCTGCGGACCTCGCGGGTTCCTCGCGGGTTCCTCACGGGTTCCCCTCGACACATCGGCCGTCGGCGGCGTCCGGGCAGCGGCAGGTGAAGCCGCCGAGCCGCGGCAGGCACAGGTGAGAACAGCCGCCGTTGTCGGAGCAGTAGTTGTAGGCTAACGGGGAAGAGACGGGAAACAGTGTGAGGAAGCCGTTGAGAAAGCTTTATTAGACACAAGAAGTTAAATTAAAAAACACATAAATAATAATAACAATCTTTCTAAAGTTTCATAACGACTTTCAGCAGCCATTTTACAAAGAAAAGGATTTGTTTTCAGAATAAGGAATGTGGGTTTTTTTCTGCTTTCAGTTACTCTGACGTTAGCTAGGCGCATGTTAGCATGCCAACAAACTAGCATAGTCATCAAATTTCAGCAACAAAAATAAATTTGAGCATTAGAAACCTTGACCTGAACTGAAAATTTAAACGCATTAAAAAACATTTTCAATATCGTTTCAATGACGGTATTTCAAGTCAGTTAACAAAAAAAAACTGTCAATGAAAGAAATATGGCAGCGGGAAAAACAAATGTCACTGAAACTAAATCTGTCCGTGTTAAAAAATGTCACTAAAAACAGTTGCATAAAATATTTTTTTAAAAAACAATGCAAAAAATGTAAATGTAAAATATTTTGAATGCTTTGTTATTTTTCCGTGGCTACACAACGTTTCAATGCCAAAAGTTTCAGGTTTCAGTTTCAGGTTTTCAACACCAGTTAATCAAGGGAATAATATGTGGTAGTAGTAGTTAGCTGCAGCTAGCACGGTCACGTAATACCTGTGAGGCCAAACTTAACATCTCAGTGTGTTCAGAACCTCAAGAGGCAGCGTGAAGTCAACAGGAAGCTGCTGTGGACCTCTGGCATGGTTTCTACAGTTCAGTGTCAGATTTCTCCAATGCTTCCAAAAATGTTCACAATGGAAGATATAAACGTTCACATCATTTAGCCTTCTTTTCGTGGCGCGATGGACGGTTTACTTGCGTGACTCCAGAGAAAACCCAGATTTCTGGGGCTAGAAACCGCAGCTTCTAGACTTCCCCAAACTCTGGAGAGTTTCATCTGAAACTAAAGCCTCCTTTCCCTTTTCCTAAAAAAAAAAAAAAAAACAGCCCGAGAGTGGAAACGCCCCTCCTTCGCTGTGCTGTACATTAAACGTCTTCGCGAACAGATTGGAGACGCACAACAACGATCTCGATTAAAAACCACGTTGCCAAGTAAAACAGGAAGGTTTAGCTTCGGCTTCGGGAAGCGGATGAACTGTTCATCGTTGGCGGCTGAAAACCCAGCAGGTGGACGGTGAAGCCGCTTCTCATCACTGTATAGTTTCGGGGGCTCGGAGCCAGCTGCGAGTCTCCGTATCCACAGCTGGCATCCCCCCGAGGTCACTTCACCCAGAGTTCCCACGCTTATATCCGTCCACGTTACTATGTGCATCTGGAATCAATTAGCACGGTCACCGAGTACATCTGTACTCCTCCGATCCCAGACGCCACTGAGCTGCTCGGGGTCCTGTTCTTCTCTGGAGTTGATTAAGATGAGATAAACCATCCAGTTGCAACTCAGCAGCACAAGGACAGCAATAAGTACAGATGAATAGAGAAAGCAAGAAAAATGAATAATAAGTATGTAAACAAATGTAAACTAAGGTAACGGTGTGATTAAGTCAGCAGTCGTATGAATATGAATATTTAATACGATGCAACAATCTGATCATATTCACATAATATGGTAAATTATTGATGATTTGACAGGAATGATGTTCTTCAAAAGCTAAAATGTATCTGCAGCTTATTCACAGTTGGCTGGATCACGACTGGGACTTTTTGTTGGGGTGACTCTCCATTCACGATCACCTCGCGTCAGATACAAATCACTCCTTTTATCGGGCCGCTAGCCTGGCGCTGGTCAAAGTTTGGCGTATCGACACCATTAAAGCTCACCCCATGTTTAAATTGCACTGTGGCGTCCACGGGTGGGAGGGTACTGAACGCATGAATGCACCCGCCTACGAGCAAAACTATGCTCAGCAATACATTTCAATTCATACAGAGATTATTTAGCCTGGGAACACAAAGAAATATATTCACTGCTGCGATGCCTTTTTAAATCCCTCTCCGCGGGGGGAAAACAATAAAAACACCAACGCACAGCGGCTCGTGTTACTGTGTCAAACGGACCAGAACGAGGCTGCAGCCTGTGATGATTACGAACCCACGGCCTCAAATGTTGGTCTCACGGGGAAAAAAATAAAAAATACAGCGAGATAACTTTACCCAACAGCTTCTTTAAACACAACACTCACTGTATCGTAAAACATTCAGAGGCAGCATCCTCTGGTTCTGCCGAGTGAAGCCGATGCAGAAGTGTCTTAAAACCTGCATTCTCTCTACTGACCACCAGGGGGCGACTCCTCTGGTTGTATAGACGTCTATGAGAAAACTACCTACTTCACACTAGATTTATTCCCTCAGTAAACATTGTAAACATGAGTTTATGTCTCAATCTCTAGTTTCAAGTCTTCTTCAATACAGCATGATGTTCATTTAGTAAATTATGGTCCATTTAGAGACCATAAAGCGGAGTATGCTTTAGGGCGGGGCTACAAGGTGATTGACAGGTCGCTGTCGCAACCAGAGACGTATATACGCCGTCTCTACGTCGCTCCTCTGGATTCCAAATATGGTAACTTCTCTTCATCGACTGCAAAACGGCCAAATCGCCGAACTCAAGGCTTCAAAGCGGCAGTCCACAAACCAATGAGTGACGTCACCATGACTACGTCCACTTCTCATATACGGGCCATGTGTGCAACATGCGCCTCCCACACATGTATGGCCACAGCAGGACTAAACAGCAACACATTGTTCGGCATAAACAAACTATTAGCCGAACCTCAGGAAACCAAATATACAGGAAATATATTTATACAGATAAAAAAAACAGTGGCACCACAAATGAGGATATTTCAGGGCTCCTCCTTCTCAAATGAGGCGTTCAGGGGGAGCTCATGTCTCCACGTGGATCCCCGTATTTTGACCCCCTGAGCTCATTAGAATAAAGGTGGTGCTAGAGCCCAAGTGGCGTAGTGATCCCTCACAGGGCCGAGTCACAAGTCGGAGTCGCTAACGGGACAAAAAGTGCCTCCACGGAGACCAAAACTAAAACGTGAAACGTAGCCGTACCTTGTGGACACTGCGTCGTCGTCGTGGTGATGCCGTACAGCCGGGAGCGTTTCTGTGGCAGAAACTCTTCTGTCTCTTTCCCCGAGTGACGGTCCACAGCGACCACCGCCTCCCTGAAAAATAGACCACCGAAAACCAAACCAGAGACCACACAGGGATGTTTGATCGTCAGATTAACGCGGCTCATAAAACACACTTTTACGTGACAGTTAGTCAAACAACGGCGCGAGATTAGCAGCACTTAGGGCAGTGATGTTTATTTAAAATCCACTCAGACTCTCAGCCTGTCCACATTATTATTTTACTAAATCCAGCAAATTGTCAAGATGTGTTCAGATGTGTTGAAAAAGAGAAAAACCAGCTGGGGATTTACAGGAAACCACTTTGTTCCGTTCGTTACCTCCTCCAGTCGGTGTAGTAAAGGTTCTTTCCAAAGGAGACGAGAGCGAAGGGGTACTGGATCCCTTCAACGATCTGCCTCCTCAGCCTGCGGTGAGGATCCATACACTCCACCTTACGAGTTCCTGCAGACCGTCAATCGATCAATCAATCAATCAATCAGTCAGTCAGTCAGTCAGTCAGTCAGTCAGCCAGCCAGCCAGCAGGGAGGACCACGTGACGGAGAATGAACCTGGACTAACAACGACGTGGATCAGAGTGGGGGGGGGGGGTTCAGGTTCGGGTTCGGGTTCAGGTTCCTGTCTGGTGTGTCTCACCTGCGTCGGCCCAGCACAGCTGCTGCTCTTCGAGGTCAAAGGTCAGACCGTTGGGGAGCCCCAGGTCGTCCTTCACCAGGACGCTCCGATCTGTCCCGTCCATGTTGGACATCTCAATTTTGGGTCCGTCTCTGTTCCAGTCTGCCCAGAACAGTTGCCTGCACCAACAGGACAAACCAGTTAGACCACACTACTACTGATAGTACTCATCTCACTTCTACAACTACTACTAACAACTAACTACTAGGGTACTACTACCTTCTATCACTAACTACTTAACTACTACTGCTAACTACTAGGGTACGACTACTACTACTACTACTACTACTACTACTACCTTCTATCACTAACTACTTAACAACTACTACTGCTAACTACTAGGGTACTACTACTACTACTACTACTACCTTCTATCACTAACTACTTACCAACAACTACTACTGCTAACTACTAGGGTACTACTACAAACTATTACGACTAACAACTACTAGGGTACTACTACTACCTTCTATCACAAACTACTTACTAACAACAACAACAACTACTAACTACTAGGTTACTACTACCTTCTAACAACAACAACTACTACTACTAACTATTACTACTACTAACTAGTACTACTAACTACTAGGCTACTACTACTACTACTAATACTACCTTCTATCACTAACTACTTACCAACAACTACTACTGCTAACTACTAGGGTACTACTACAAACTATTACGACTAACAACTACTAGGGTACTACTACTACCTTCTATCACAAACTACTTACTAACAACAACAACAACTACTAACTACTAGGTTACTACTACTACTACTACTACTTTATATCACTAACTACTTACTAACAACTACTACTAACTATTACTACTAACTACTAGGGTACTATTACTACTACATTCTATCACTAAGTACTTACTAACAACAACAACAACTACTACTAACTATTACTAACTACTACTTTTACCATTACCACTGCTACATATACTACTGCAACTACAACTAACACTACTACTACCACCACCGACTATTCACTACTACTACTACTACTACTAATACTACTACTACTAACTCATATCAGTATTACCACTGTTACTACTACTACTACTACTAACTCATATCAGTATTACCACTGTTACTGCTACTACTAGTACTACTACTACTACTACTACTACTACTACTAACTCATGTCAGTATTACCACTGTTACTGCTACTACTAGTACTACTACTACTACTACTAGTACTGTAAAGGCCTCACGTTGCTCTGAAACCTGTAAACCTTGTGGCCGACAGACCGATTGGCTTCATCCCGTTGTTTCTCCAGCACTCACCCGTAGGCCGGGTTGGTGACGATGGGCCGGGGGTTGATCAGGTCGGAGTCGAACAGGACCCGCCGCTGGCTGCCGTCCAGTTTGGAAACCTCCACGGTGTCGCGCATGGAGTCGGTCCAGAAGAGGAGGCGGGCCACGTGGTCGATGGCGATGCCCTCGGGACTCTGGAGCTCTGAGGACGACGGGGGAACAGACGTCAGTCATCTTTTATGACGAAGCCTTTAACCGGCAGGATCAGTGCCGTCTTTTAAAATCACTTTGCAAAACTCATCTTTTTCCTTTATCGTTTTCTTTCCGATAGGTCTTATCTTTTTAACGTCATTGTTTTTATATATAATTTTGGGGTATTTTATTTCCACGTTGATAATTAACATTGTTGTAAATGTATGATTTTATTTCATTGCAGTCCTGAAATGTTTTTGTACCCGGCTCAATGTGTTGTATAAATAAAGTTTTTAATTATTAATAATATTATCATAAAGATGCTTTTCAAATCACAAAAAGCTGCCTCTTTATCCGCGTACACCTGAGCCACTTGCATCTACATTGTGTCAGCTGGTTACCAAGCTCTGAGTAGGCATTATCAATTAAAACAAAAAAAGAAAACCTCTTAAATTCTTAAATAAATTTACATTCTTCAAACTGTGGCTTTGACTTTGGTCCAGAACAGGATGTCTCTACACTTTGTAGCTTCTGCTTTAAAAAGGCCTCTATCAATTAAGTTTTTCTTGCCCTATTTGCATCTGTGTGATCATTAAAAAAAAAAAATGAAGGTGTACAATTACAGGTTTGTTATGGGATGCAAACACCTGTGTCCTGGACACAAAACCCATCTACTTCCTGTTTGGACTCTGCTTCGTTGCAATGAGACTTAAAACGTTGGGCACGGGCTATAAAGCGCAGGCCGAGTACGATGCATTCTTTAAATCATGTCACTCGGCCTCTCTAAAGACAACTGGACTGGTGAGGCGACGTCTGCTGCACCTGTGGTGACGACCGGGATGACGTCTCCTCCGCCCAGACGGGCCCTGCTGATAGCCGGCCCGGTGATGTCGGTCCAGTAAACCATCTTCTCCACACAGTCGTAAGCCACGGCGATCACCACCCGGTCCTGAGAGGAGACAGACGGTTTCATTCAGCTGGAGTTTCATTTTTTCTTTTTTTTCCTTCCAAAGAGCCTTTTGTGCTGAAGCGACAGAACGAAGGCGCAGTGCATTAACACGTTAACGCTCGTGGGCTCGGTGACGGAGAGGAAGAGAGTTATGATGCTGAAATATGTCGAAGAACAATTGGAGGATTGTTTCGCAGCGACCAGGAACGCTCATTCATGTGTGTGCGCGCGTTGTTCAGTGTGAGGACCGAATGGCGTCATCAGAAAAAGCTCTCCAAAGTCAAGAAATTCCTTTCCCCCCCCCCGCCCACTCGTACAAGGGGCTCATTCTCTCGGCATTCACTTTTCAAACTACAAAAAAAAGACTGAAAATAGTTTGGTGGAATTATTCTTTGATGAGGAGTTGATTTTGGTAAAAGGGTTAAAGGAAGAGTCCCACATTCAGGAAGGATATAACATGAGATGGATATTAGCCTAGCTTAGCACAAAGACCGCTAGCAGGGGGAAACAGCTAGCGAAACCCACCTTTGTAAAACTCCAAAATAAGATTTATTATCAAGTCTCGTTTCTGAATTCATGAGAACCAGTGATTTGTTAAGAAAAACATGTTTCCACGACACCTTTTCACTTCTTGAAGAAGCAAAGTTCAGTGCGACTTTTCTGACATCTGAATGCATCTGACATCTTTTTTAGCCATGCTGGCAGTATAACTAGCAAATGTTAGCATGCTAATGTGCTAAACTAAGATGGTAAACATTATACCTGCTAAACATCCAACTTGTTCGCATTTTGACGTTAGCATTCATCTCAGTTCCGAACAGATAAACTAGTTTATTTTCTTACAAAAATAATGTGAGAATGTGATCCAGGATTTGATCAATAACGGGAATCAATAAATCAGAACCCGATTTGACAAGGTCGTAACAAAAGCCAACATTTCTGGTTTACGTCGACAAATTAAAATGATTCACTTCACGACATCGTTCTTGTCATTTTTCCAGGTTTAGCTTTCGGTGAAAAACGTCTCATTAATACAAAACTCTTCAGCCTCGGATGTTAGATGTCACAGTGTTGATGCCCAAAAAAAGGTCAGATCTTCATTAATGTTACCGGATATCAATGGCTGCCTGGAAGGAAGAAAATCTATATTTCTAAATCTATATATTTTTGGAAGATTAGTTGGCGGTCGTGTTCACATTTACTGCGTGAAACCTGCGTGATGGCTTTGTGGCAACAATGAATTGAAATCAAATCTTACTGGGAGGTGCAGCAGAGGTTTGGCCTCCTCCATTTTTATGTTGTATCCATCCAGAGGCACGTGCTCGATCTTCCCGCTCTGAGCGAACAGCAGGTGCGTCCCCGGGGCGACGGGGCGGACGTCGGGCCGCGGGGTCGGACCCACCGGAGCCGGGGTCACCGCCTGGTCGATGCCTGCGAGTTCAAAGATTTTTTTAGTTTAACGAGGGGGGGAAAAACAAATGAAATGAACAGAATGGAGGCCGAAGCGCGCGTAGAGGACGGAGTCGACTCACACAGCGGGGTGCTGCCGGGGCCCGTGCGGGTGTTGGGGATCTCCTGGCCGTTGGCATCCACGCACCAGCACTGTCCGATGCCGGCGTGGCACTGCGTGGACTCGTAGGCGCCGCGCTGGTCACACTGAGGGACGTACTGACCGACGGACGGCCGCGGACGGAAGAAAGACAAGACGCCGGAGCCGGAGGAGGCCGACTGGGCGCTCTCTCTGTGGCGCTCGCACGGGGACTTCTCGCGCTCTGGGAACAAACAAATAAACAGAACAAATACCTTTAAATGACGCAGTTACACCTCTCGCTGACAAAATATTATTTATTTATTTATTTATTTATTTATTTATTTATTTATTTATTTATTTATTTATTTATTTATTTATATATATATATATTATATATATATATATATATATATTATAATAATAATAATATTATATATATATATATATATATATATATATATATATATATATATATATATATATAAATAAATAAATAAATAAATAAATAAAACAAATATGTATACAACTCACATTTTGTCACACTTTAGTTAAACTTGACACTTTACTTAAACTTGACCTGTTTTTATTTATATATTTGATTAAATTGTTGCAATGTTACACATCTCTGTTTATTTGTTTAGTAGATCTTTATTATAATTATTTCACATAATTTCTTTTAATATTATTTCACACTTGCCTTGGTAATAAAAAAACTTTCCCAAGTCGATAAAGCCCCTTTAAATTGAATTGAATTAAAATTGTGAGAAATGTACAGTCCAGGTGTTCCCCTAAGCTGAAGCCAAACCTGAGAGTCATTTTTTTACAACCTCACGTTAATACCGTCGCTCTACGTTTTGGGGAAATACTCTCCGGAGTGACACTTGGCTCTGTTCAAAAATACACCAACAATCCTGCAGCCTATTATTGTTTTTATTTAAAATCAGCTTTAAATAGTTCCATTTGATTCTTTTTTTTAAACTTTTGGTTATAAAATGTCCAAAGTGACGTTTTCAAATGTCTTGATGTGTCTGACGATCGTTTCACCACTATATTCATCACATTTGGGTTTAATTTGCACATTATTTAGTGCCAAGTCAGAAAGTATATAATATATTATTATTAGTTTACTAGTTAAAATGACAACTTGGATGTTGACATCAATTACGACAGAAACCGACTTAATTAATTATTTGAATTTGATTAAAGTTCCTGTTCTATTATCATATAATACTTATTTATCTTACTTTTTGTTTCTTCTCATTTCACAGTAGACAAAAATCAAAGAACAGGAGAACAACATTCTTTCCAAAGATTTAAGTAAATATAAATATACATCCTCACAGGTGTAATGTTATCTAACTGAATTTTGTATCGTCTCGCCCGTGAAGCGGGTTTTCTGTACGTGGCGGTTGCAGATAAACATGTGAGCGAGCCGCGGATTGAAGACGAGCAGGAGGCCCTTCATCTCCGCGGTCACATCCGAGGGGCCACGGTGACATCTGGAAGGGCCTCCGCGCTCTTATCCTCAAGGGTATCTTGCGAGACGAACCGCAGAGCAGCCATAACACCGCGCCGCCCGACAGACGGCGGCGTGGCCTCGCAGCGCCACGTCTGACAACAACAACCAGACGAAGGAAAGAGATACCGCGGGAAGAAAGAAGACCCCGTCCTCCCGGGAGAGAAAGGGCCGGAGATCAAAGACCGTCCTGACAAAAGGAAACAGGGCCGCTTGCAGTCGGGGAGAGGAAGACAGAGACACAGCGACGAGTTGTGACAGAGCGAGCTACGGCTTTCAGAGGCCGGACGGGTCATAAAACATAAAAAAAAAAAAGGACGAAAATATGAGAACGCTTTGGTGCGGAGGAGAGAGCTGTAATTAGCTCTCAGCTGCTGACACCTGGAATCAGTGGAGGAGTCTGCAGCTTTGGGACGAAGCCAAAAACAACAACAACAACAACAAACCTACCACTGTAAGCTACACCTGCTCGCAAGTTTTAGGTTGCATCCGCATGGTTGAACGCACTTACTGTCTATACATTACACTGCATTTATAAATAAATGCGGTGTAATGCTGTCGGCCAATCAGGTGTCTGCGTGACGAAACAGATCGAGAGGGAGAAGAATTCATCTTTTAACTTCGATAACAGTAGAACGGTGGGGGATGTACCGCTTTCACACTTTTTAAATGAAGTAAAAGTGAAGTATTAGCGAATATGTACTCAAGTATCCAAAGTTAATGTACTTATTTTGAGTTAGAAGTTATAATTGGGCTGTTGGGTGAAAACTGAAATCTTGGGCAGGGAACCTGGTTTCAGATCCGGTGAAGAAATAAAAGCGGCAGAAAGAAAGGAAAGAAGAGACAAAAATAAAAAGTATAAAAACACAAATGTTTCTTTCACAACAGGGTGAGGACTAACCGATGATATATCTATAGATATATATCTATAGATATATATATATCTATAGATATATATCTCATACAGAGCTCATAGCAATGGTGGAATGTAACCGTGGACATTTCCTCAAACTCTGTACTTAAGAACAGGTTTGCATTGCTTGTACTTTACTTGTATTGTTACATAGTTTGTGCGTGCTTTTAGTGCATGTTTGTGCACGTGCACGTGCCCCACTGGTTAGCTGATGTGAGAGATGCAACATTAAAAAGATGAACTAATGATCAATAATGTATATAATTCTGAAATGAGCCATTCTGCGGCAGTACTTTTACTTTTGGTATTCAAGTATAATTTTGGTACTAATACTTTTGTATTTTTTACTTGTAACTGAGTAAGTAAAGATTCAGAGTGCACCAGAGACATGGAGATCAGGACGAGACGCACTGAAGACTTGTTTTGTTATTCAGCCTCTCAGCTCTCTCTATTGTATTTCATAACCCTGAACTGTTCTGAAGCCTCGAACGAGGAGAGCCTCGAACGCGGAGGAGCCTCGAACGCGGAGCTCAGCTGTGCGTCATCAAGGTTCTGTTGAGTCTGACATGAGCTCTGTTGACGCTCTCATCACTTCAACATCCTTCGCCGCTCCGTCAGCTCGACCTTCAGCGGAGTGTTTACACTCTGCAGAGTTTACACAGCTTCCATTAGTCTCCGTAACGTCTGGAAAACCAAGTTCAGTCTGTCGGAGCCTCCACCCACGCTAACACACCCCAAACATCTCCATCAGTCAAGCTCTTTGTTAATCAGGAGACAGATAGGTCTTTTAAAAAAAGGGCCACGCTGCTGCTTTTTACATGAAGCACTGGTGGAATGTAACCAAGTACATTTACTCTAAGCACTGTACTATTTTGAGGTACTTGTACTGTAATAGGAAAAGACAGGGAACATTTAACTGCGCAATGAATACTTTTACTTTTAATACTTAGAGTACATTTGGTTGATAATATTTATTTTACTTAAGGTTTCAATGCAGGACTT
Source organism: Ophiodon elongatus (assembly GCA_016806645.1). NCBI lineage: Eukaryota > Metazoa > Chordata > Actinopteri > Perciformes > Hexagrammidae > Ophiodon > Ophiodon elongatus. The sequence continues at coordinate 262,371 of JACSYO010002154.1, forward strand.
TTACTTGTATTTTCACTTTGTTACTGTGGTACTTTTACTAAAGTAAAGGATCTTAATAGTTATTGAAGAATACTTGAAACTAGAGATTGAGACCATAAACTCATGTTTAAAATACAAATCTGACTTATTTTTGATGGATATTAGAGAGAATGCAAGTTTAAAGCACTTGCGGTGGCAGACTTTGTCGTCCAAAGGATCGATGTAATATCGTATTGTGATGAAACTCGTGATTTACATCCATCCTTCATTTCGATTAAAAAAAAAAAAAAAAAAAAAACTTAATCCGACCGAGGAAATCACATTTATATTAAAATTGAATTCAAAACAGTTTGGCCGGGCGTGCAAGTCACCTACCCGAGGACGCGGGGCTGCACTGGACGCCGTCGCCATGGAAACCGGGATGGCACTGGCAGGCGTAGGAGCCCTGCGTGTTGGAGCAGAAGGCGGCGCGGTGGCACCGATCCTGCCGACACTCGTCCACGTCTGAACGGGCGGAAAGAAAATACAAAGACGAAGGTAAACGTCCCGACAACAAGATGCAGTTCCACTAACGGCCACTAGGCGATGGCTCTAAAAAAAATAAATCCGCATAGAGATCCACTTAAAATGCCACTTTAAAAAAGGACTTTAAATTAACGGTGTCATCTTTGTCCTGGATTTATTTTTATTTACAGTAAGTTGTTGCGGTGGCCATTTTGGTGAATTTTGCCCAAAAAAATACTGAAAATGTACAACATCTCAGTCTCGACGTGGTGAAGAAGTTCAGTTGTCATTGAGGCGTTTCTTCTCAAACTATTTTCAAGGTCAAGACTTAACGCAACAGAGTCTAAAATACATTTAATCTTAATTTAAATTGTGTGTTTCCGAGGGAACAGAATTAACCACAACAATACCTCCATTAGCTACTAAATCATAAATCCATTCCATTAATAAATAACAAAACATGGATTAAAAAAAAAACTGAAATTCATACAACAAATCTCGTTTTACATTTTTAATCTTACATTAACTTTTAGTGACTGAGTACGTTAACCAACTACAAACTTCTACCTGAACAAACCGCAGTTTTTTTTTTTTTTTTTAAAATCATACTATATTCATTTCAATATTTTAAATTCTGCGCATTGTGTGTTTTACGTCTTACATTCTCATTTTTATTTTTATACATATTTGTAGAAGTATCGTTGGATGAAGCAAAAATAATTCCATTCAACTGCTCCACCGCGATTGTTTATGGCCTGAGAAATAAATAACTTGAATATGTAGAAACGAGCCCTGCGAGGACGTGCTTTCGCCTCGGTGACAAGATTTAGTAAAGAACATGTTAAGAAAAGAGAAAAAAGAAAAAAGAAAAAGGCTTCTGGACGTTTTGTCCTGTTTTCTCTCCACATATGAACATTCTTCAGCTCAGAGTCTCCCAAGTGGAGGAGATTTATATTTAAGAGATGAGCTGCACAGCTGTAAGGCAGCGTTCTGTATTTCCTGTCCAGGTGGAAACATTTCCTGTCCGAGGGGCCCGCAGACCGTCACCATGAAGAAACAAAAGGCTCAAGTTCTGCTGGTTGACATGTTCACTACCGTCGACAAGTTTGGAATCAGCTGTTGCATTGATGTTTCTTTTTCTTCTTCTTTCCTTTAATAAAAAACTATTTTAAAAACAGATAAAAAAAAATAAAAAAAAAGATTTCTTTTTTTTTTTTTTATTATTTACGTTTGAAATAGTCATAATAAAAAGAAGTCTGATTAAATTCTAAAAGAAGAATTCTTTCTACATCTGTCTCGCCATTTGTTAGAATGGCAACACTGTTGCAAGGTTATGATCATTTGTTCGTGCAACTTATTTTACAACGTATTTTTTTTTTTTTAATCTCCCTCCATGACACCTGCAGGACTCGACTTTTAGTTATTCTGTCTGTATATAATTATTTAATTTCAGTTATTGTGAATTCTTTACTACTGTTTTTGAAGCGTAGTTGCTTATTTATAATACTTGTTTGGATCTTGTTTCTTTTTACTATATCTTTTGTTTGCACTTTACCTTCTTGCTGCTGTAATCCTGTAAATGTCCCCACTGCGGGACAAATAAAAGGATTATCTTACTTTATCTTAAGTATTTATCTGGGAAAGGATTACTGAGCTCACGTGAAGCACATTCAGACAAGTTGAAGACAAAGAATCCTTCAGGCGAAACAAATCAAGCGTTTTGTTCGTTCTGCTGCTCGACCTTCAGCATCGACCTTATCGACGCTTTTAAAGCGAAGTCACAACACTGACGCTCAGCAGTCCGTCTGACGTCCGCAGACCCAACACAAACAACCCCGAACTCACCGCGACACACCCGACCGTCGCCCTCGAAGCCGGGCAGGCAGGAGCAGACGAAGGCCGAGCCCCCGGTGTAGCTGCAGAGAGCTCTTTCGGGGGCATCGCAGTCGTGGCTTCCTCTCTGACAGTGATCCACCGGCCGGTTCTCCACTGCAGGACGATACGTTAGCAAAGTGACCACGTGAGGAACAACCGCCGTCTGACAGAGAGAGTTTCACTCTTTCCTTATGTTTCCTTTTTCTTGGTGAGACTACAGATATGAGAAAACTACGCTGAATGCATTTTAATATGAAAAAAAAAACTGCATTGCCAAAAGTATATATATATATATATGGATACTTTTGGTCTGGGGTCTGTTTTTATACATTAATTAAGACACACTCGGTAATTTTTCAACCCTCAAAGATCTGAAAATGAGCCACCAGGGCCGCAGGATGTGAAAGTCTAAATAGATTCATTTTAAGAAAAATGCAACATTTCAAGAAACAAATTAGCAAACACAAAAACTAGAATCTTTTCAACAAGGAAATGAATGAAAGAAAACACGACACAGCGAGCCGTTTCTTTATTTGTTGTAATCAAATGTTTTGTAATCACTTTTTTTAAAAAGGTATATTTTATCAAGACCAACTTGCATCTATTAACTAACTTTAAAAAATAAATAAATAAATAAATAATTCTTTCACGTCAAGGCCCCCGTACACGACAACTTCTAATTCATCAAAAAAGACCGCCGCAGATTTCTCCTGCTTCACAGAGTCGTTCTGGTTCGAGTTTTTGTTTTCTCATAATAAATCACATCTTCTGTGTTCAGCAAAGAACATCAGTTTTGTCCCATTTTCAGTCGTACAAATCCTTTATTGTTTATGTGAAGCCTTAAGAACATCTGTATGTGCAACAAGGGACTCTTCAAACAAAGTCACATACTCCGCCCACCCACACAGCTGTCCACACACACACACACAGAGACAGACACACAGACAGACACACAGACAGACAGACACACACACAGACAGACACAGACACACACACACACACACACACACACACACACACACACACACACACACACACACACACACACACACACACACACACACACACACACACACACACTTAAACGTACCGATGCAGGTCCTTCCGTCGGTGGCGAACGAGAAGCCGGTCAAACACTCGCAGCGGAAGGTTCCGGGCTGATTGTTGCAGACGGCGTTGGATCCACAGCTCTGAGGAGTCTCCCTGCACTCGTCAATATCTGTGAAAAACAAACAAACAAACAAACAAACAGGGAGGTGAATGATGTGTAGTACGGCATGTAGAATGTGTAGTCCCTTCCAGGACAGTAGCGAGTAATTCAGCTCAGCTCACACTAAGCATTTTGGTTTCTGGAGCCTGATTTCAGTCAAATTTAGACTCAAGAAATACTTTTTTACATCTGGTTTAAAAAAAACTACACTAAATTTTGTTTCTTCTTTTAACCTTTAAAATCGGACTATTACACCAACGACTAAAGCCAACTATAATCCAACCTCTTCAAATCTCCCTGACGAGTGTAAAACAGAGAGAGAGAGCAGAGAGCTCGTCTTTAAATGAGAGAGAGACAGAAAGGATCGGATTCATCTCCTCAACCACATCACAGTCGCTCAGATTCTTCAGGTTCTTCAGATTCAAAAGGTAAACTTTGAGTTCCTGACTTCAGCTTCAGTGATAATGTGGTCAAAAAAGCTGCTCATCAGTAGCAGCTGCAGAGATAACAGTCGGAATGAACTCTATTTGTGGAACAAAATGTAAGGTTTTAATACATTTTAAGACAAAAACAACAGCAGTAGCATGACTATACTAACGGCAGTGCTCGTACTGGCTGTAAGAAGTATTATTCAGTATTTTAGAACAGAAGCCGTTTAATATAGAAGACGTCAAATATGGGTCCGAATTTGGTTTGAACTGATCATTTATCCTGAGAGATGCCGTTAGAAATGTGGACCTTTGAGTCGATGCCGTCGTCCAATCAGAAAATAAACTGCAGTAACAGCTGTTCGCCCGAAGGGGGCAGAAGAGTCGGAACTGCTGCAGGCGTGACGTATTTTGCCTGCAGGTGGCGAAGGTGTTACTTTCTGAAGTTTGTTCAGAAAGTAATTGCTCAACAACATGCAACACTGAAAACCACGTACAACATTGTATGCTGTCAGTACGCGGGTATGCAGCGGTTACGTTACCGTGGCAGTAGCGCCCGTCTCCGGTGAAACCAGTAGCACATTCGCAGGTGAACTGGAGGCCTTCGGCGGGTCGGCACGCGGCGTTGATGTCACAGCCGTGTCTGCCGGTGAAACATGGGTTCTGCTCTGGAACGCTGCCTGTGAATACGAAAATAAAATAGGAATCAACAGTCGGAAACATCCAATGTGGCGTCATGTTCACTGGCCTGATCACAGCCTTATGAAGGCCACCGATGCCGACTTGGGAAAGATGACTGAAAGTATTAATAATTTTTTAAATATCAATTAATACGTTTATTTAATCCCTTTTTTGATAAATACATTAATTGTTTTATCTTTTGAATGTCTTCAAATGTCTATTCTTCTTCTGACCAACAGTCCAAAACGCAAGATCCACAGTGACGTTTATTTTTCCGCTTAATAAATGACTTAACTAGTTCATAGCTAGTAATCTGAAAAGGAGAGCACAAAGACTCCACAGTGGAGAAACCACGGAGTCTGCGTCCTCTTGTTCCCATCATGCAACTGACTTCTGGAGCGCCAGACCGTCACCTCCTCACAGGAAACACGACGCAGATGTTCCACTTTTTGCCAACAAACCCCGGCTGAGTTGTGTTTGCTTGTGTAACTCTGAACCCCCGCCCCCTCCTAAAAGACCCTCTCGATGCCCTTCAGCCGCTCCCCCTCCCTTCCTCCTGTGGACTGGAGGTTGGTTTCCCATTGACCTTCACCCCCTGCCAACACTCTCACAGCCTCCTCTCGTTGCAGCTGAGGAAATACAGCCGGGCTCGGGTTACTGTTTTACTTTCCTCTGATGTTCAACTGCAAACATCGCAGAGGCACTAAACGGCTGGAGGCGTGTTTCAGCGCATTCCTCCGGGTAATAACACACATCTCTGAACTCCCGACTGTCCGCAACAGACGACCACGAGACCCGGACGTCTCTTCTCCAAGGTCCTGAACCGTCTGACGGCGTGGAGTCAACCTACCTGACACACACGTCGTAACACGTGCTGTAACAATCGTCTTTCCTGGTTTTTAACCAATTTTCAATGAAAAATGTTTCTAAGAAAGCACTTTTTTTTTTTTTTACTCGATATGACGCTCTTTAAAAAAAAAAAAAAAAAGGTTTCCACGACCGGAGGTTCAGACTGTGCAGGATTTCTGTGCAGGTGTTTTGTGGTTATTTTTGGCTCGATATGACAAATGTTTTTTTATATATAAAAAAAAAACAAAAAACAAATGTGCAAATGTTATTTCGCAACCAACTACGGTGATATTTAAAACTGCAAGTCAGCTAAAAACAAGACTTCAGAGTCGCCAGTCGTGCTAGCTTCTAGCTGCACTTACATTTATAGAAAAACCTGAGAAAAAAAAAGGTTTCATGATTACAAGATGACATTACATTTTAACATTAAATCACATTTCTATATTGTATTTAATGAGAGATTGAAATTCTAATACTTACAGATATTTTTCTAAGTGAGAAGACGACCTGTTTTTATTTGATGAATATGATTTTTTTTCCGGCAAATTTATTTTTATTATTATTATTATTATTCATCATTAAATTATTTTGTGGTTCTCAACCCTTGATTTAATTTGTTTTTTTTGTTTCTTAATCTTTCTTTAGGATGGAGACTTTGTTCAAACATCTTGGTTTCTTTTTTCTTTTCGGTGCCGATGAACTGAATCTCTTGAGGTTTCAGAACTCACTGTGGACCGAGCCGATCTTGTTGCTCATGGCATAGCGGATCAGATGGTTGTGGGCCTCGAACATCACAAAGATGTGGTCCACGCTGAGCTGCTGGGTGGACGGCGCCGGCCCGGAGGCCTCGTTGTGTTCGCAGCTCTGGAAGGTGACGGTCTGTCGCATTTGGTAGCTTCTGGTCTGGACGTCGCCTTCAGGGGAGGTGATGGTGTAGTCGCGGTTGGAGGAGGAAGTGATCACTGAGAGGAGGAGAAGCGGAAGAAGAACACACTTTTAAATCCAGCGGGACTATAAGTCGTTATTTTCAGTTGTGTGAATAATCCATATATGTATATTTAAGAAAATTGCCATTTGTCCTCACAGTTTCTGTCGTACTGGTAGATCTCCTTGTATGGCTTGATCTCGACGGAGGATCCCAGCGGGACGGCGGGCACACGTCCCTCCAGCTCGGTGTTCACCACCAGGTGGTCGTGTTCGTCGATTCCTTTAAACTGCTGCTTGATGCTCAGGCGCTCGTTACCGGGCTGGAAGATCACCTCGGCCTGCCGGGAAAACACGCCGCCTGCATGGACGCGTGAGGAGAGAACATGTGAGCGTCTGAGTCTCGCACATCCACGGACCGGAAACAAAAAGGTACCCGGTCGGACTCCAGCCAGGGACATTGGGATCCAGGGTCACACAACTATTGAGCCAACACATTTCAACATCTACATGCGTCATCCAAATCATTGTGAACGTAGCCAGCAATGCTAATTGTTGGAAATCAATCGTACTGCACTTTACACAACAATACGCTGCCTCACCGATGAGACTAAAGCCGTTGTGGTAGCCGGGCTGCTCCAGGGCGAAGGCCCAACCGATGACTTCACCCAGGGAGGCCAGCGGCAGCAGGGAGGGTCCCAGGTCATCAGGGATGTTGCTGACGGCCACGGAGGCCCGTCCGTCGTTGGCTACCACGTACGAGTGCAAGTCGTTGTTACCGAGCTCCACAGGGGAAGGCGAGTTCCCCACGAACACTCGACCGTTCACCTTTCCATTCATTCTCTGTGGTTTTCCTGGAAAACGACGAAGACTTGATTAGTAGAGCGATAGTTCCTGTTAAGGATCAGAGCCGAAACAGGGTAGCGGCAGTGTTGTCATGACAACGGTACCGTTGGGAGGCAAGTGACCCGCAAACAAACAAGAAACTAAGTCCCGTTTTTTCTTGGGTTAGCTTCTGTTCTATGAGTCGCTAAACAAAACCTCAAACATGAAAGTGATGCATTCTTTCCATATTCCGAGATAAGGGATAATAAGGGATCTACTATTGTTGCCAATTGCATAAAAAAGATTCACTTTATCTGTGGACAAATGTGACCACACAGTACAGTTAGCAGATGCTAGTTTTGCTTATATATATATATATAGATATAGATATATATGGATAGATAAACCCAAGAAAGTGCTTGACTGATATGATCCGTCTTTGGATCTTTGTAGTCTCTTCGTAATGATCCATGAAAACGTGCACCATTAACCTAAACAATTTAGGTAACATTGAAAATGCTTCTCACCCTCAGCGACACAGTTCTTCCCGTTACCATAGAAACCAGGCCTACAATGGCAGCAGTACCCATTGCCGTAGTCCCGACAGTCGGCGAAAGCCGAGCATTTGTGCCTGTTGTGGGCGCACGTCTCAGAATTGTACGCAAAAACTGTGAAAACGACCAAAGGACAAACAAATCGGGTTCAATGGAAAAAGAGCTTTGACAGGATTATCACAGGATTTACATGCAACAAACGTTTTCAAGCTTTTTACCGGTCACATCGAGATCTTCGTCTTCGTCTACCACGACGATCTGGGGTTGCTGGGGCCGGGAATGAGGCGGCACCGGTTGGACTGGATCAGGGTACCTTGGCTCGACTGGAGAGTATCTCGGTTCATTGGTTTCAGGGACTATGTACCTTGGTTGCAAAGGCTCAGAGACGGGGTATCTGGTCTTGGATCGGTCAGGGTATCTCGGCTCAGAAGGGTCCGGGTATCTTGGTTGAGCCCTCTCAGGTTCGGCGGATCTTGGAGTTACAGTCTCAGATTCAGGGTATTCCGGCTCAAACTGGTCAGGTCCTTCATAATCTTCAGTCGCCGGTTCGGTGTACCCTGGAGTGATGGTCTCAGATTCTGGGTAACTGGGTTGGTACTCATTAGGAGTCTCAGTTGGGAACTCCTCTTTTTCTTCTGCAGGAGGTGTGGTGGCATCCCGCTCTTCCTCAGGTACGCTAGTGACCATTCCTGGTGTAATGGCGACAAAGATTGGCGAGGAGCCGATCTCGTACACCCAAACTCCATTCTGTCCCGAGTTCGTCTTTCTAGTTAGATAAAGGAGGGAAGAAAAATCAGTCTCAATGAAAAGACACGTTTTTTCACTTGTCGGTATTTTTCAAAAGTTCTATTCAAGCACAAATGATTCGTACTCAGTGAGTTCCCCGATGGAGGTCTCTTCATCGGTGGTGGTGCGGAAGTAATCCCCCTGCGATTCCTTCCAGAACCAACCCTCCACAAGGCCTTCATTGAAGCCAGCCTCGAGGAGCTTGCTCTCGCCCCCTACTGACGTGGAGAAGAACTGCAGGCCGTCTCGGGGATACAAGAGGATGGCGCAGGAGGACGACACCATGGAGGCCACTACCAGCTGGAAAGTGTTTCTCTGAAAGAACAAAAGGGGACATTGTTAGTTTAAATCCATGGAGCCACATTTTTTGGGGGGGGATTCTCTAGCAGCACGAGGAAAATTAATCTGTGAGTTCTCACTGGCTGCATATGTTTAAAAAGGATCATTGACCAGCTGGGAAAATCGGTGTGGAGGAAACTGAACAGGTAATGGCGCCGTCTCAGTGTGCGAAGGAAGGCACATGATCGCAAGACCACCTGTAGAATGTGAACCTTATAGTGAAAAATTAAGCGTACAGGCACTGCATCACGGTGTTACCTCTGCTAAGTCCATTATAATGCACTGTCACCATTATTCCACCCAAAAAAAATAAAAAATAATAGTAAACACATGGTACTTACTTTTACTTATTTTTTTTATGTGTTTTTGTTTGCAAACTGAGGCACTCAGAACTAATGTCGGCGTAATGACGAGCCTCTAACATCAAGGCATCTGGCTTGAGGCTCAAGGTATGCCGCCGCTCTTTAAAGTGTGACGTCTCATGTGTTTTTATGAGGTTCAGTGTGTCATTTGTCAGTCTCTCTGCTGAGTGAAGACACAGGGAGAGCAGACAGGCCACAGCAGGATGGAGCGTGCTTTGGGCTGCATTCATTAAATATCCGGCACCTTGCCACATGTTTGTGAGGAGGCGGGGGTTGTGTTTATTTGTGCTTAGGAACCTAAATGCCATGAAGCGATAACGTTTACAGAAGTAAAATACAACATACACATTAATGCAGCAGTATAATTAATCCAGAAACATCCTATATAATAGCGACGGGGAACATTTTACTGCACATTGAGTACTTTTCATACATTAAGTACCATTTGTAATGATACTTACTAACCCTAGTTAAGGTTTTGAAAGCAGGATTTTTACAGTGTGGAATTAGTACTTTTTACTTCAGTAAAGGATCTGAATACTACTTTCACCGCTGTATAGCCGTCAGACTCAGTTATCGGCAAAAGTGCAACCACAGATCTGAGATATGAAAACGAACCATCCTCCGTTTTCTTCTTAAAAACCCAACCCGGCCACCTCACCTTTGTGTCCAGTCCGTCTCCTCGTCCAGACGTCCCCCGGGCGGCCATGTTCTCCCAGGTGACGATGAGGACGGTGGTGGGCTCCACGCCCTCGTCTCTGGGGAAAGCTTGCTTGACATGCTGGGCAGCTCGACTCAGCACATCCGGGCTGCTGTCCCACCTGAAATGGACCTTGCCCTGTCCGTCACTGTCCTCCAGGTCTCCCAGCAAGGCCGCGATCATTTTGAAACTGGCGGGCATCTTCCCCAGGTACTCCCCCTCCGCCGGGGGCTCGACAACAGACACAAATCCATTCGTGTTAATCTGGAAGAGGAGACAGAAGGTTTATTGTTGATGGAGGGTCGAACACAGTACAGCATCCTTCCTGTAGATCCCATAGATGTTGGTATGGAAGTTAATTTCCTCCACTGGGAAAAAAAAAAAACCTACATAATTATGATTTAGCATCTTCCAACAACGAGAAACTTTCTTTACCTTTATTATGATGCATCATGTAATAATTATGCCAAAGTCTGTGCTAATGAATTTTTTTATTTCCCAACAAAGAGATGCTCTCATAGAGGATCTAATAATTATGGTTTAGTATGTCAAAATTATGAGAATATGTTTCCCCAATAGCTCCAGCTGGTGCGTTTATTAAGGTAAAATATTAATAACAAAGTTGTATCTCATTACCAAAAAACTCTCTCATGTTCAGGAGATTATCTTTGATAATTAGAAGAAGAAAAAGGTGGTGGATTTTCTTTTCTTCCATAGTTTGGATTGTTGACCTGCTGGCAACGGGTACCGACCATCACCACGAAGGAGTGACGATACAAAGGGAGAAAAAGGATGTAGATGTGATTTCTTAATCTGGGGAGGTCTCAGATTTACAGAGACCTCCGGTTAAACCTCCAGTAAACATTGGGATCCTGGACTCTCCTGATGCAGCTCGGATCGCTTTGTCGCCCCACAGGAATTCCACACAATAACTTCCCATTCACTCAGAAGGAGAGGATCTATTTAACCTCATTAACTCAAATCCGCCTCACACCGAATGCCACAGTTCCTGTTTGAGCCCGGGACGATGCTGAAGCGTATCCTCTCTGAGGGGAGAGCTTAACTTCACGTCTCAATGACGGCTCACATGATTGTTTCGCCTGAATGTCAGAAACACAAGCTTTAACTTCCACCACATGTGTTTCAGTTCACATCAGAAAGGTGAAAGGTGCATTCATTTTTATTTCTGTTGAATGTAACCAGTGTTGGTTATTTCTCGGTGTATGTAATATCATGCACCAAGAGGTAGATTTTAATTCAAAAGCATGAACTGTGTATGTTACTATTTTCAATGATCTATTAAGAAGTAAAAATGTACTTCGTTATATAATTTAGACTTTAATATTTATTGCCAAATGAGGATTTGAGAAGAAAGCTAATAAAGTATAGAAAATATTCAGACTGCAGTTTATCTGCTGATTTCTTTCTGGATAAAAAAAACGTGTTTAGTCTGTGAAATCAGCGTATTCAGATGTCCAGTTCACGATGATATAAAAAAGGAGAAAAGCAGCGGATCGTCACATTTGAGAAGTTATGCGATTATGACGATTTTCTTTTTCTTAAAAAAAAAATGACTAAAACGATGAATCTTCCCCCTCGTCATGAAGCAGTGGACAGAAGCGTTTTAAATGTAGGCCTCTGTAAGAGACACATGCTGTGGCTGCTGAGGTGGAGGACAGAAGGGAAAGTTGTTTTCCATCCGGTGTGAGCCGGTTCTGATGTTTGTCTCATCAGCAGCTCCAGACATAAACTGTGTACGCTACGCTCCTCCATCTTATCTCACAGGAAGAGAGACAACGGCTGCTCTGTACGGAGACTCCACGCGGCGAAAGCCTCCTCTTGTCTGTGTGTTCTGCTGTTTCTCCCCAACAGGTGAGATGGAACAGGTGAGATGTGTACAGAACTATCTGCGTGGCTGGACATCACTGAGGACAGAGAGGGAAAAAGTGGTTGTCTGTTGTCTGTTTTTTTTTTTGTTTTTTTTTATTGTATAAAAAAAAAAAAAAAGGCCACTTCTACGTTTGCTTGTTCAAACTATAATTTTACACCTCTACGATGTGGCGGCACCACTACATCATACTAAACATCACAAGGTTTCCTGCTAATCTTTCAGCAGACCAGGATGGTGATATTGGACGATAAGCGTCACGCTGAAAGCTCCTTATCGTTGTAAACATCATGAAGGGTTTACCCTGATGAACATGCAGAAACACGCCAGTTCAACCGTGAAACACCCGAAACTACAGGATTCACGCTTTGAGCCTTTCGAGCTGATTTTTGGTTCATCGTTAAAGAATAATTTCTTGCATTCTTTACGACGTTATGAACTAAATGAAAATGCATTTAAAAAAAAAAAACAAACAGCAAAAAGGGAAACATTTCTTTGCTGCACAAGACAACAAAGCTGCAGGCGAACACAAGGAAATGAAATGGAAAACCAAAGAAAACGAGCCCCACATTTGGTTTGTGCGGAATGTTTCAGTGATATTTGTCAAAGTTTGTGCTGACAGAGTTTTAAAAGAGTGGGAGGCAGTTTTTTTTGGGGGGGGGGGGCTCCGACGATCCCACGGTAAAAGTCTGCTCCACGTTCTCATAGAAAACGTTGGTAACCGATAGTTCTTTCTCCTGGTTGAGGAACAGAAGATGAACTGAGTTTGAAAACATCTGGTGCTTTGATTAAAACGTCAAAGACAAGAAAAAAAAAAAAACCTGAACTCCCAAGATGCATTTCAGTAACGAATGTCCAAAGCTTCATATTCTGCTGAAGCTAAAAGATCACACACTTTAAACAGTTTAAATCTGTTCCCTTCCTGATTGTGACTTCTTCTCCATAGCAACAGCAGCCGAGGCTCATGGACGTTGCTCTGTGTATGTATGTATGTATGTATGTATGTATGTATGTATGTATGTATGTACACATATTATATAGAGAGAGAGAGATAGAGATCTCTCTCTCTATGATAGATATATATCTATATATATATAGATATATATATATCTATATATATATATATATATAGATAGATAGATAGATAGAGAAAGAGAAAGAGAAAGAGAGAGAGAGAGAGAGAGAGAGATAGATAGATAGATAGATAGATAGATAGATAGATAGATAGATAGATAGATAGATAGATAGATAGATAGATAGATAGATAGATAGATAGAGAGAGAGAGAGAGAGAGAGAGAGAGAACAAACATTTAGTGAAGTCCTGACAGACTTGGCTGACCGTTAAGAAACTGCTGATATTAAAATATATGATCCAACCCTTTAAACAGGAGGAAATGACTCCACCTGAGCCGAGGAGATGCAGGTAACATAGTAAATCTTTACAAGCAAACCGGCAGCCGAGGGGGTTGGTGGGGGTCAAAGGTCGGAGCCTCAGCGCTCCGGTAACATGAAAGAGGTTTCTGGGAGTTTGTGATAATGCCGCGGGTCGCGAGAGGGTACGAAATAAGAGCCGGAGAGGAAAGCTCGTCCTGCTCGGCTGCCTCTGTAAAGCCTGCGGGGATTAAGCACCGACGTCTCTTCGGGGGAGCTTTTGACCGCAGAGGCCTCCTTCCACGGAAACGCATGAATGACAGCAGCATGCGGGCGGAGAGAGGGCCGGCGTCTCCCAGCAGGTCGTCTGACTTTAGAGAAGACGCCCGCAGAGCCGCGGACACTTCATCGCAGGAAGTCTTTTGTTCGAGCGGAAAACAAGCCGACGGCTGACGACGCTCCCAAAAGGCCTCGAGAGGTTCACAGGTTGAGGACGACGACGACGAACGACGAACGACGACGACGACGACGACGACGGGCTCAGCGAGCTTTCGTCTCAAACGTTTGGCTTCTGTGTAGAAAGACGCTTCTCCGGTGTGAGAAATGTGCTGCTTTTCTCTATTTGATATCATTTTAAAACTGAATGCGGGCGAGTTTCGGACCGTTGGTCGGACAAAAACACATTTCCACCGTTTTCATATATTTTTTTTTTTTTTTGTAATTGTTGAAATAATTAATAGATGAATAAGAAAAACAATAACCAACAGTTTTGATGGTGAAAGTGAGCGAGTTGCAGAGGAACGCAACACGTTCCTCTGCAACGATTAATGTCGGCCGTGACTCTCAACTTGATTTAGACAGAAATGAAGTGACGCAGCAAGGGATCATGGGAGTTCGCTTCACCACATTTTGCCGTCAGCTTCTCCGAGTTAAGAGTTTTTTTTTTTTTACCAGAAGCCTAATTATACTCAGAGGTCTCCTTTTCTCCAAAACAAACAGACCCGGTGATTAAAACCGGTAAAAAAACAGAGTGAAGCAGCTCCACGTGAAAAAATCTGTTTCTTCAATGCAGGACGTGTGTGCGAAGCTTTCCGATGACTTAAGATCCAGATGTTTGATGACTAAAAATCATTAATTTGCTTAAAATCAGGCTACATCCACACCAATATACGTTTTAAAACAATCAGGGAAGGACACGTCGTGACTGCGAAGGCCCAATCAAGTGCGTCTACGTCATCGTTTCCGAAATTCTCCGTTTACGCCGGTCTACACTGAGACGTAAACCCCGCAAAGGATACGCGCTTTAAAATGGAAACATAGTCGTGCGGCTAAAAGGGATAAAAGGAAGTCAATTCATGGCGACTTGCAGAAATTAATTTCTGCAAGACACATCTGCAGGATGTTCGTCCTCCAGCTTTCCAAACTACACCAACGGAAAATAATGCGCCGTAACACGTAGGTATCCCACGAAATCTTTTCGGATGTTTCGCACGTAATCACGAATAAGGAAGTATGAAGACCACAAAAGGCCCAAACGGGGCAGCTGGGAGTGGCCCAACATACACAGATCTCTCACCCAGGAGACCGCTGTTCGATACCCGCGCGAACCGAGAAGTCAACGCAGATTTCTTTGTCACGTAACATACGTACTTCAGTAACGGCAGTTCTGTAGTTATTAACCACAACAACAATCTTTTCCGAAACCTAAGTAGTTTAGTTGACTAAACCTAACTAAAGTAGTTTAGTTGACTAAACCTAACTAAAGTAGTTTAGTTGACTAAACCTAACTAAAGTAGTTTAGTTGACTAAACTTAACTAAAGTAGTTTAGTTGACTAAACCTAACTAAAGTAGTTTAGTTGACTAAACCTAACTAAGTAGTTTAGTTGACTAAACCTAACTAAGTTGTTTAGTTGACTAAACCTAACTAAGTAGTTTAGTTGACTAAACCTAACTAAGTTGTTTAGTTGACTAAACCTAACTAAGTTGTTTAGTTGACTAAACCTAACTAAGTTGTTTAGTTGACTAAACCTAACTAAAGTAGTTTAGTAGACTAAACCTAACTAAGTAGTTTAGTTGACTAAACCTAACTAAGTAGTTTAGTTGACTAAACCTAACTAAAGTAGTTTAGTTGACTAAACCTAACTACATTGTTTCCTGTAAAGACGGGAAGTATATTTTTAAACAGCCTAGTTGCTTTTAGACATTATAATATGGAAAAGTTACATCATAATACCTTTTTCAAAAAGCGAGTAAAGTCCACATATCGGACTTCTCTGCTGCATATTTCCAGCAGCTAATAACCAGTTTATACATGTAATAATACAACTAGTGTTTGAGGACCCGCAGCAGCGAGATGGAAACTTGCCAGCACGTCGCTGACATCACACATGTCCGACCCCTGAGATCATCGTTATCAGTGTGAGAACAGCGGCAGGGTGGAAACACACTGAGCTCTACCATCTGGTTTTGGAGGACAGATGTCTCTCGTCTATACGTTCCAGATGTGCCAACTCTACGGAGGACGCTCCGCTTCCTGTTGAGGACTAACAACAAAACAGAAAAACCCTCTTCGGCAGCAGCAGTAGCTGGAGCAGAGCCAGGGCGACTCATTTTACAATCAACTGTGAGGCGTTTTCAAACCGGACTACAGTTTCAGAGTATAAGAAAGCTTGAGGAGCGTCGATGTATAGAGTGCTGATAATTACTGGGGACCAGCAGGATGTCACTCATTTGGTGGTGGTGGGGGGGTCGGAGGGGGGTAGTTAGAGGCACTTGAAAGAGGGGGCGGGGGCTTTATGGAATGCAGACTCACAGCGACCAATAACAGCTTCACGCTGCGGGAAAATCCAGCTGAGAGACATTTTATTCTGAAAATCTCCACTTTTACAAACTCTTGTTGGACTATCAAACCTGCGGAACTTGAAATTCTAAGCGAATTAATTGTTTAGTTCCATTTGATGGAGAGGTGCAGTCATAAAACTACCAGTCGTAGCTCCTGTTCGTGTCTCCTGGAGAAAACTTTAAAAAAAATTAATCTATGAGCCATGAGAAGAACAAATTTGTGCATAAATGAACGTTCTTTACCATTTTTACTGCCATTTCCACATCACCTTATATTATCTTGAAAAGGCAAACCAGCCATTTCTGAGAGATTCAACACAAATCAGTTGTATGCATGTGTTATTGAAAGCTTATACTCATAAATGAGACCAAATAAACACATTCAGGCGGAGTTAACAGGCTAGCTCGTTCTTTTCATTTCCTCTAATCAGTAAAACCAAACAAAATGTACTCGAGCTTTTAATAACTGGTTCAGCGTTATAAGTAGCTACAATCATAAGCACAATACGAAGGTTCGGGCTTCCTCGTGTGGCTCAAAAGGTGTACTGCAGATATGAATGTTAAATAAAAAGACGCACTTTGAGTCTTTGAGAATGACTGAAAAGTTCATTACACCCCACAAAGCAAACACACGGATTACTTTCCTCACCAGAAAAAACGACATCCGTGAAACATGAAGACGATCAGGAACCCAATCGAAGTAGTTTTCCTTTAGCTGAACTTCAAAGAATATATATTTTTTTATCGTCATCGAAAAATGTGCACGTAAAAATAACAATACACAACGTGTTAGTCCGTCTCTAATACTAAGAAAAATGTAGAATATCACTACACAGATCTGCAAAACACAACACAACACACTTTGTTGTTTGGGGGGAAAAACTGTAGTTTATATTTGGGATGACGCTAGAAAATATTTCATGAAATTTCAAAATAAAAGAGGTTCATCCTCATATGCGAAGTATGAATGTCGATTCTATTCTGTGACTATCTGCCCATTAAATGTTTACTTTCCTTCTGTATCTTTTTAAAGACGTGTCTGTAGCACAGATGATCGAATGTTTGATGGCTCCTGATTTAATTCAGACTTTTTGCCAGTTTTAGACTGTACCTTATTTAGAGAAAGCTCCTGTCCAGCGGCCGGTTTTCTTTTACAAAACAACTTTGGCTTCTTTTGTTCAAAACGAAACAAAAGAACTTTGTCCAATTTGACCAAACGACGTCGCAGCTTGTGGGGTAAAACCAACAGGACGCCACTCGCGTCCCGTCCCCCCCCCGCCCACTTCCTGTCCTATACGTTAACACTGTCTCGCTGTTCAATCCAACAACAGAACGTGATTACGCGTCTGCTCTCAGATTCAAAACAAATCCCGCCTGCGGCGTCTGAAATAACGAGAAACGTTGAGACGACCTTCGCGATGTCTCCCAGTGACTTCCTGTGGAGACGCGGGCTGATCTGTGTGGTCTGGTTGTCTTAACAGGAGGATGCAAAACAAATGGTGCAGTGAATGAAACACACAAAGAAAACACACTGTGTGTGTGTGTGTGTGTGTGTGTGTGTGTGTGTGTGTGTGTGTGTGTGTGTGTGTGTGTGTGTGTGTGTGTGTGGACGAGGTTCAGCTGCTCGTGCAAAAAGATTTAGATTCTTAGCAAATTCGTCAAAAAAAAAGTATCTACATCTAATTAATTTAACTTTCCTGAATGAACTTCTTTTTTTTTGGACGCACATCTTGTTACCATTTATTTCTTAACTTCTTCAGTTGTTTCTCAATTCTTTACGACACTAATCTGCTTTTGCGGTCGGTCTAGAATTAAATTAACGTACTTTGATATTTCACTTCCAAGAAATTATACAAAAAAAAAAAAAAAAAAAAGTGCACATATGGAGGGATATCACTCAGACTTTTGGAGTGATAATGTCAAATCATCCCAACAAAGAAAAGCTAAATTACAATATCTTTGTGGTTTTTCATCACCACCATCTGCACTTTTAAGTTGATATGTTGAACTTGTGATTTGGGTTTTTCGTCCACCTCTTTCTCTCTTTTAGCTCCGTTTTTGGTCTCCACCAGCTGCTGAGGGGAAATAAAGCTGCTAAACGCTCCACTTTGTTCACCAGCTAGTCTCCAACTGTGTCCGTCACTTTTTACAGCTTTTATTCCGAAAATGACACCATGGCCGTGGTGAGAGGGAACCAGAACAGTGAAGCGGTGGGTTTTACACGTAAACAATGAGCTGCGGCTCACTTACGGGCCCCGTAAAGCCGAGGGCAGCTCCCGTAACTCCGCATGAGCCTCGTCAACCTCCAAGTCGCCACACGGGGCGTTCTGTGTGCAATTTGATGTAACACAACTTAGGAATATGCTAAATAATAACAAACAAAATAGTAAAAGTCTTAAACTATTTTGACAGATGGAGCTTTTACAAAACAAACAGTCATTAGGTTACTTTTTAACATTTTTCCATTTCTTTTTTTTTTTTACAAATTCCATGAGGAAATTTGCATTCAATCAAAGTACCAAGACCAACTGAAAATGAAGCTGGGTCTTTTGGAGGGGCCCCTGGGGGCCCCCCCTCTCCATATAGTTGCCCACGTTGCCTGTTTGGTAAACCAGCTTTGCTGAAAGAAAAGTTTACACTTAACTCTTAACTTCTTTCACTCCTCAAGACAATAAAAACAATTTAAATTTAACAGAATTTTTTTTAAATGACGTTTGAAACGTGTAGATGCTCCAATCTGGATTATCTGTCACATGACCTGAGGAATGCATTCTGTGTGTGTGTGTGTGTGTGTGTGTGTGTGTCTCGACTTGATGAAAGGCTTATCTGTGTTGGCTTTTAATTGACTCACATTCCAGCCTCTGTTCACATATTCACAGTGACTCCAACACCTCCGAGAACTAAACAAACCACCACCAGCAGCGACACACACACACACACACACCCACACACACACACACACACACTCCACCTGTCCGTCACACCACCAACACGTCAACGTGTCACCACATTGAATTCCCACAAATCAAACACTCAAGAGCCAGAAACCAAAAAAAAACAAAGCAGCAGTGGAAACACATGATGGGGGGGAAAAGAGAGAGAGAGAGAGAGAGAGAGAGAGAGAGAGAGAGAGAGAGAGAGAGAGAGAGAGAGGACTCTTATTTTGAAAAAATTTTAAAACGAGGGGATTAAAAGCCAACAGAAAACCTCATCAGGTGTCAACAAACAAACAGACTCAAAGACTGAAGTGAGGAGACAACTCCGTTATCAAACTCATCAATCAAGCGTCTGATTGTGGAAAAGTATCAGTTGAAGCATTTGAAACACTGAAAGAAGTGGAAATCGAAGCGGAGGTCTCAGAAGACATCAGCTCAAGGTTATAAAACCAAAAGATGATATCAGTTGAAGTGTCGGCGCTGAAGCACCGAAAGCAGTGGAAGTTGGAAGACACGAGGAAAGTTTATATTGTTGTTCAAACGTGAGAATCGGAGACCCTGAAAGGATTTGAAGTGTAAACTGAAGTGCAAGAAGTGAAAAGGAGTCGAGGAAAAACTCATCAGGTGTCAACAGATCAATAACTCAAATGAATGAAGAGGAATAAAGTGAATAAAGAGGAGACGGATTCTCAAAATAAACAAACATCCCTCATAGCTGTGCGTTAAATAACAGAATCTAGAGCCAAAATCCCCTTAAAATTATTTAAATGAGCATAAAGAAACATTGAGGGCTTATGTTTGTGTCAGTTTGACATAATGTAGTATTTTTACTCATCACGTGCCATAACTTTAGTGCAATGTTTAATTAGATCTTTAGGATAAAAATGTTTTATAGATTGGGTTCTTTGTGCCAATCATTCGTTTTATAAAGTTCATCAGATCAGTTGTCAAGTGAAAATAAGATATTATCTGTTTGAGTAGCAGACAACATTTTGGTATTTTTAAAGTATTTTTGGCAAAGTAAGTGAAATGTCAAGACGTTTCTTTGCCTGTTCTTTTGATAATTATTGTATGAATTATTAACTGAGGAGAAAAAGACCTGCAGGAATCTTTAATTTGAGTTTCAGTCATTTTAAGTTGAATTTGATAATGTTTTATTCCATAAAAGCTGATTTACTTTTTGCCTTAATTAATTGTGAAACTTATTGGAAGCTCTTAGCCAAACAGTTCTCAGTTATTTTTTTTATTTTACTGGAGTTGATGAACTTTTTTTCCCCCCTAAATATCTTTACAAACTGATTCTTGAGCACTTTGATGAATGAACTTCATGATGAAATCCGGTGTCTCTCCCGTTAATCGGAGCCCGACTCACGTGAACCCTGTCGAAGGTGTCCCCGAAGAGGAACAGAGATCCGTGGAGGGGCAGCTCGGCGCTGGAGTCCGAGCCGGGCTGCAGCTGCTGGTCTCCGGCTTCTTCTCCGAACTCGAACAGGTCCCCGAGCTCCAGAGCCCGGGTCGAGGCGCCCAGGCTCAGCATGCAGGACCAGACCCACAACCAGGACCGGGACCGGGACCAGGACCGGGACCGGGTGCACATCTTCCGCTCCATCGCGGTCGGATACAGTGGTGATACCGATGAAAAGAAGCCGGAGAGGAGGTGAGAGGCAGCGGGGCAAAACGGCGGCACACAGCGGTGAACTGAGGAGACGGAGGAGAGGCGGGGGAGGGTTGAGCGAACGGAGGGGGGCGTGGCCTTTAACCAGCAACCACGTGACTTCCGGTTCTCTCTTTTAAAAAATAAAAGCGCCAAATATGCCAACAAATAAATAAAATGTTCTTCAAAACTGAGGTGTCAGTTTTTGTGTCCTGTTTTAGTTGCTAGAAATGTTTTCGTTGATGATATATATATATAGATATCTATATATCTATATATATATATATAAATCTGTATATCTATATATCTATATATATAGATATATAGATAGATAGATCTCTATATATGTAGCTATATCTATATCTATATCTATATATATGAGAGAGAGAGAGGATTATTGTATATTATCTTTCAGATATTCAGTTAACATGTGATATAAAACATGACAGCTTAAACATCTGTCATTTTAGTTAATGAAATAGCAACGCTACGGTGTAGAAATACGCTCACGCAAGTAAAAGTACACACATATTTTCATCAAAATGTACTCAAAGTACCAAAAGTACTCATCTCATCTCCTTCGTGGAGTGCATTTGCATTTTATTGCTTCGTGTTTTGATTTTTAGTTCCTGAGCTCTGCGTAACTTGTTGAGAATTATTTTATTTTGGTACAGAAGTCCGACCGTAAGTGTTATTCTTGAAGTTCTTGAACAGTCTTGCCTGTTAATTTGGAGTATGCTTCTGCATTAGACACACTACTTTAGTTTCAATTCAATTTTATTTCAATTAAATTTATTTTGTATAGCCCAAAAATTACAAATTACAAATTTGCCTCAGAGGGCTTTACAATCTGTACACATACGACATCCTCTGTCCCGGGACCCTCACATATCTCATGTGTGTCCACGTGACAATCACAACATCATGGTGCATTTTACATTAAAACACAAAACAATACAACCTTATTATTGAGACATTTAGGCACATCCGGTTTTCTTTGGTTTAGTCAGAGCTCAGCACATTAATTCAAGACATTGTCGCCACCTTGTGGACAAGAAGTCTAACTGCATAACTACGTCCTCATCTCTTTCCTCCTTTTTTTTCTCTCTTCGTTTATTCTCTCCATTTTCATCCGTCCATTCTTGTTCTTCACATCAAATCTTCTTTCCATTTTTCCTTTATTTCTTTTACACCTTCCTGATCAGTGGTAGAACTTTACTCTCGTACTGTACTGAAGAACGCATTTGAGGTACTTGTACTTTACTTGAGTATTTCCATTTTAGGTCACTTTATATTTCTCCTCCACCACATCTCAGAGGTAAACATTGTTCTTTTTACTCCACTACGTTTATCTGACAGCTTTAGGTACTTTACATATCACAGTATTTCTTCTCCTTCCTGTCCAGGTAAAACCTCGTACCTCCAGATGTGTTGATGTTGAGTGTTTGTGATGAACTGAAGGATGAAGTGTTTCCTTTATGTGTTGATAAACTCCTCCTACTTCTTCAGATAAATAAACTCTTTAAAAAGCCTCTTAATGGATCAGCTGGAAAACGCTTCGTCACAAAGCTGAAAACAGGTTTTTCTTTTTAGAGATACGAGGTTCTCTCAGGACAGAGACGCTACCAACATGATGATCTTATAGGATATGAAGCATTGATGGAGATTAAACTAGACAACAGGATATAAAGGAGTTAAACACATCTACAGCAGTACAATGCAACACACACATTAATGCCGCAGTGATATTAATCCAGACACATTATATACTGTATATATGAGTACTTTTATTTTGATAAGTACATTTTCTGACATACTTTTAGGTTTTGAACGCAGGTAGTGGAGTATAAGTGTAGTATTAGTACTTTTTTTGAAGTAAAGAATCGTAACGCTTCTTCCACCATTGCTCCTGATCTGCCTCGTTCCCTTCTCTGCCTCCTCTCCTCCCCTCCTTTCCTTTCACTTCCTCCTCAACCCTTTTTCTTCTTCCGTTCTTTCCTCAATGTGGCCGTTTCAGCTCCTTCACTGAACCACATTTGAATGTTTTGACTGTTTTATTTCAGTGCGTTTAGTCTCTGATGTGGTGTCACTTGCTTTACGAGGTAAATAATCTAAATACTTCCTTGCATGTGAAGGAATGAGGCTGAATAAAAGTTCAGTGGGTTCAGCAGCTGCCGAAAAGTTCCCTGAAACCTCTCTGCGCCTTTCAATATTTATGTTCTGTCAGGATGCATCTCGTCCTGGAAGCACAGCAAAAAAAAAAAAATCACTGGAAGATTTTGTGTTAATACTGTGTCACATGAAGTATCATTATTATAAACATATTCCTTGTGATTCTTCAATCCAACATGGTGTAACTTACACGTATCAGTCGTTTAATCTCCACTGAAGATATTAACAATATTCATTCACCAGGAAAAACACGTTTGATTTTCAAGTTTAGTCATTTTATAAAAAAACATTTAATGTTATTTTGACATGCGATCATATCGGTCCGTGGTGGCAGAAGGTACCAATATATTAATGTAAAAATATAATCCTGTGATGAAAGTATAAAAGTATTATCAGCTTCCCAACAAAAGGGGGCTTTTATATAAGAGGACCAAAAGGTTGGAAACCCCTGATTTAATCTTTAACAATATCTTGTATTTTATAAACACACATACACATATATATATACATATATATATATATATATATATATATATATGTATATATGTGTGTATATATATATATACATATATATATATATACATATATATATATATGTATATATATATATATATATACACATATATAGATATACATATATATAGATATAGATATATATACATCTATAGAGCTATATATAGATATAGCTCTATAGATGTATATATATCTATAGATATATATATATATATATATATAGAGAGAGAGAGAGAGAGAGAGAGAGAGAGAGAGGATTATTGTATATTATCTTTCAGATATTCAGTTAACATGTGATATAAAACATGACAGCGTAAACATCTTTTTCAACTGAATATGATTTGAGACAAATATCAACAGTATGAAAACGATTTGGTTCAGATCGAAGTCACTTCTCAGCACGAAAGTAAAAAACAGAAGCGGAGCGTGAGATAAAAATGGAGTGTGTGTGTTTATCGTCAGCACGTTGAGACGAGCTGCACAGCATCCTCTATTATCTAACAACCTGTTATGTAAGCAGAGAAGAAGAACTGCAGAGAGGAGGAGGAGGAGGAGGAGGAGGAAGAGGAGGAGGAGGAGGAAGAGGAGGAGGAGGAGGAAGAAGAGGAAGAAGAGGAGGAGGAGGAGGAAGAAGAGGAGGAGGAGGAGGAGGAGGAAGAGGAGGAGGAGGAAGAAGAGGAGGAGGAGGAGGAAGATGAGGAGGAGGAGGAAGATGAGGAGGAGGAGGAGGAGGAGAGGAAGAGAGAGGAGGAGGAGGAAGAGGAGGAGGAGGAGGGAGGAGGGGAGGAGGAAGAAGAGGAGGAGGAGGAGGAAGAGGAGGAGGAGGAGGAAGAGGAGGAGGAGAAGGAGGAGGAGGAAGATGAGGAGGAGGAGGAAGAGAGGAGGAGGAGGAGGAGGAAGAGGAGAGGAGGAGAGGAGGGAGGAGGAGGAGGAGGAGGAGGAAGAGGAGGAGGAGGAAGAAGAGGAGGAGGAGGAGGAAGATGAGGAGGAGGAGGTCTATATTTGTGTTAGACTGATATCAGAGTTGATACAGTCCATTCATTCATACTTTGACAGGATGGAAACGACGCTACATCCCGATCACCTCAGAACACGGTTCATTTCGCTCTGGTTTTCTGCATGAATGAAAATGAAATGCCAAGATCTAAATCTTGTTTTAGATGCTAATCTTTAGAAAACACATATTACGGACATATTTTTTACTATTAAGAGATTGCGGGGCAAATCTTTTATATATAAACTGCACTGTTCATTACACACCACAAGATGAAAGTATTTAATCAAATAACATTCTGATCATTTCTGCAATTCATGGGGCTGAGCAGCATTTCAGCATTTTTGACGGGAATATTTAAGCTTTTTTTTACAGGGTTATTTTGCATTTTCATGGGGACATTTCAGCATTTTTGAAAGGGATATTTTGTATTTTTGTTAGGGATATTTTGCATTTTGATGAGGACATTTCAGCATCTTTGACGGGGACTTTTGCCATTTTTAACGGGGGTACTTCAGCATTTAAAACATTTTTTTTAGTAAATGCATAAAGTTAGTTAATTGGAATGGTATTTTTTTGCAATCAGAGGATTCAATTATGGCAGACTTTCTTTCTGCCACAAAACACACTCATATATATCCACCAGTATCTGTCTGATATTGGCAAACCAGTATCAGTCGAGGCGGGCTGTATGACGCTGCTGTGTGTGCGTGTGCGTGTGTGCGTGTGTGTGTGTGTGTGTGTGTGCGTGTGTGTGTGTGTGTGTGCGTGTGCGTGTGTTCGTGTGTGGTGGGTGGGACCGCAGATCACAGTTTACCTCTCTCTCCTTCCAGATCCATCTCTCCACGTTCCTCTCCTCTCTGCAGCATCCCTCCTCCTGCTCAGCCAATCCCCCGCCGGGGAGCGTGATCGTGTGATCACGTGACCAACAGCCACCAATAGCTCTCCAACAGGCACCGGCAAAAAGAGGGGCGGTGTCCCTCCTCCTCCTCCTCCTCCTCCTCCTCCTCCTCTTCTCTGTGAATCAGACGGCGAGTCTGGAGGAGAGTCGATGGATGTGAAGGATCCGTCTAACGAGCTGAGACACGCTTCTTCTTCCTCTCCCAGAGATCAGAGGCTGCCGCTCCGTCTCTAACGCCCTCTCCCTCCCTCCCACTCCTGGGGAACACCGTGGGGGATGAATGGGGAGGCGATGGAGGGAAACCCGGCTCAGGAGCAGCAGCACGCCGGTAATGGCACCCACCTCCCTCCCCCTCCCACCATCACGCCGGCCATCCCCCCCTACGTGAAGCTGGGTCTGACCATCGCCTACACCATCTTCTACTCGCTGCTCTTCGCCTTCGTCTACGCCCAGCTCTGGCTGGTGCTGCGATACCGACACAAGCGCTTCAGCTACCAGACGGCCTTCCTGTTCCTGTGTCTGCTGTGGGCCGCCCTGCGCGCCCTCCTCTTCTCCTTCTACTTCAGAGACTGTGTGACCGCCAACGCACTCGGGCCGTTCGCCTTCTGGCTGCTCTACTGCTTCCCCGTCTGCCTGCAGTTCTTCACGCTCAGCCTCATGAACCTCTACTGTGCACAGGTGAGAATGGGGAGGGTGGAAGGGGGGTGAAGGGGGTTGCTGCTGGGTACCGGTACTGGTGGAACTGGAAGCACAAAGTTTAGGTAACATCATGGCCATCCTTTAACTTCTCTCCTCGCTGCAGTGATGTAGAAGTGCACCTACAGGGGGTGTGTCAGTCCACCGTGACATCACAGCTGGGTGCGGTTACAGGTGCAACAGAGCACACCTCTGACCACACCCATCAGTGACGCAGCAGTCGGGAGACTTTCAACCAGCAGGGGGCGGTGGGGGGGGGGGCAGTAAAACACTGTTTTCCAGCCTGTTGTTAAATCATACAGTGGATCACGTCTGTCCGGGTGGAATTGATCACGGATGACTACTTTTTTATTTCTCATGCAGATCACAATCTAACCGACAATTTACGGACAGCTTCGTTACTTCCTTACCAATTCTCGTGCCTTTTCCCTCACCAAGGGCTCGCTCAGGGTGAGGCTTAGCCAGCTTTTGGCCGTTCGGTGCGTGCAGGCGAACGACCCCTTTGACCCCCGCTCGCTCTCGAGTCCATCGAGGATCGGCAAAAGGCTCCCTTTTTTTTTTTTACGTGGCCCGACGTTATCGATCCACTCGACGGCGGATGCTTTCCCTGTACGCATTCGGTTTCCATTGAGAGAAATGATCTCGTCGCGATTTGAAGGTGCACGCAGCATCAGCATGAGTTAGCCAGACGGGTGGCTGCCGGGTGGCAGCCGGGTGGCAGCCGGGTGGCAGCCGGGTAGCCGGGTGGCAGCCGGGTGGCAGCGAGGCAAAGTATCGAGCAAGTGAAGTGAAAAAACGAAAGAAATAACATTAGCCTGCGGTAGTTTTAAAATGTTTTTCCATTTGTTGACCCAAAATGAACACTGCAAGTGGACTACTTTGACTAAAAGCTAATTATTCAAGCGGTTTCCACCGTCATCCTCGTCCAGATCTTAACGTCTCCAAAGATACCAAGATACCATCAGGTTGACACTTAGGGAAATGTCTCTACAATGATGCATGAGACCGGCACCAGTCGTGCCAGCCTGGTTACAAACCTTCGATTTGTTCAGCTATATCAACCAATCAGAGCTTGGTCGGTGGGATTGAGAATGGAGACAGCTCAGTAGCTACATCCATGAAAAATAGCAACAGAAAAGAAAAGAAAAAGCCACAAAGAAATGTGACGAGCTCGGATGAGATGGATGCAGTCGTGAAGCGGTCTCGGGTTTGAACGTAGAAGTGTTTTTTGCTAGCTTAAATGCTACTGTGACGAAGGACGACCTCTGTAGACGGGTTGGGTAGATTTAGAAGAAGTTTTCATGGAATTTGTGAAACAGGAAATGAAACTTGTTCGTTCCTTCAGGGTTTACACAGTGAGAACTTCAGACCAACAAGCATTCTTTGTTCTTACCGCTTCACGAACGTCTGTGTTCGGGTCGCTGCTGGTGGTCTCGCTGTCAGAAGCTTGTTTCCAGTTGACCGACAAGAAATAAACGCCCACATTTCTAAGTGTGCAGATGCTGGTGATTGACTTGACGGATTGCAGGTGACGGTTTTTCCTCTCTCCGCGCAGACGGACAAAAACTTTGACCCACGTGACGATTGTCTGGACTTCAGTGATTACCTTCACTTAGCAGACGATTTTGACACTTCTCCCGCGCTTACACACATCAAGAGACATTTGGAGGACAGTGTTTCGGCTCAAGGTCACTTCTACTTGTGGACAGGAGGAGCTTGGAATCAAACCACCCGCCCACCCTACGACTGATGATCCGTGGAGCAGCTGCCTCTCCTCTTCATCCCTCCGCTCATTCATCCACAGCAGCTGGCGGATTCAGAAATAGACCAGAGAATGAAGACATAATAGAAATGAGCCTCTTTAGCAGCAGCTTAACAACCCTTGTTCCTGAGAGCTGAGATGACGCAGGTTATTTTTCCAACCGAACTCGACGGTGTCTCATTTCCTTAATGAGGGCACCTTCGGTCAGAGAGGAGGAACTAATCGATGAAATGAGCTGCAGACTGTTGGCTCTGAGGAAAAGCGGTGGAGGAAGTACTCAGATCTTTTTACTTAGGTACTAATAAGACACATGTGAAAATACTCCATTACAGGTACTTAAGTAAAAGTATGTAAGTTCAGTCGGGAAAATGTACTGTTACCTGTGACTGTTATACTATTACATATTATATCATTATATTATTATTACTCATACATAAATGTAAAAGCAGGATTTTACTGTTGTAGTTGAGGTGGAGCTCATTTGAACTATTAACTAATTATTATTTATATTATGGATTAATCTGCTGATTATTTTCTGCATTAGTCGATTGATCTAAAAATAGTGAAAATATTGAGAAATGTTTAGCCCAACCAACAGTCCAAACCTCAGCATCATTACTAAAACATTAACATTAACATTATAAAAAGGAAAAGAAGCAAATCTTTACTTTTTTTTTTTTTTACATGAAAAAAGACTTAAAGGAACATTATTAGCAGAAATGGAATATAATATTCATAACTATGTTTTCATTAGTGTATCATCACCTGAAACTAAGAATCGTTGTATTTTTGTTAGCTTAGAATGAGCCCTTCATATCTACATAAGGAGCAGGTCCTCTTCACGGGGTCCGCCATGTTTCTACGGTAGCCCAGAACGGACAAACCAAACGCCGGCTCTAGAGAGGGCCTTTCTCCTTTTTACGTAACTTAAAGGCGACCATAGTTCTCTGATACGCTTGGAAAGGGAGGGGTCAGATATGTCGTGGTTAATTTGTGGGACAGTCCTGGCCTGTTAACTGTGGCTCAGTGGTAGAGCAGGGTCGTCCTTCAATCAGAGGATCGACGGTTCGATCCCCGGCTCCGATAATCCATGTCGATGTGTCCTTGGGCAAGACACTTTACCCCAAATTGCTCCCGCAGCTGTGCCTACGGTGTGTGAATGTTAGTTAGTCCTGATGGGCGGGTGGCACCTTAGCCCCTCCCATCAGTGTGTGAATGGGTGAATGACGTCATTTAGTGTTGAAGCACTTTGAGTGGTCGGAAGACTAGAAAAGCGCTATACAAGTACAGGTCCATTTAACATCCTGTTGGTTGATTAAAAAAAAAAAAACACAGCTACGTTAAGACTGAATTGCCATAATTGTCTTTTCCCTTCATTAACTCAGTCTGCCCAGCTATGAGGCAATGTTTCAGCCCAATCAGCGTTATTGTAAGTCGACACAGAAACAGCGTTGTGGCCGAGGCTGCTAGGACCCGATCACTTTCACTTCAGTCGTAAAATATATCGATTTGGGAGTTACTACTTTCCAAACTACTTTTCATGGATGTGGCTTGGTAGCCATGTAGGAAGGGTGTGTCCTCATTGTTAGTCCCACCTACAGAGCTGTAATTGGCTGATTGTTCCTCAAACTTAAAGTGCCACCTCTGAATCACTGAACCAACCATGAGGGTGAAGATTCAGACGTCTGCAGCTGTGAGTGTCTGATCAGTCTTTTATTTGTCTCCCCCCCTTACAGGTTTACTTTAAGGCCAAGTCCAAGTACGCACCTGCACTCCTCAAATACAGGTATCCTCTTCAACCCACTCTTTCTGACTGAATAACTCAAGTTCCTTCAGTAAAACTGCCTAGCGTGTATTCATAAACACGTTTTAGCTCCGCCTCCATGTTTAAAACGCAGTGAGAGGCTATTGTTGGTGCAGCTCTCTCCCGTCTCCCCCAGACTTCCTCTGTACCTGGTCTTCTTGGGCGTCAGTCTCCTCTTCCTGGTGGTGAATCTGGTCTGTGCCCTGCTGGTCAAAATGACCGCCGCCGACGTGAAGACCATCGTCCTGGTGAGGGTCACCATCAACGACAGCCTGTTCGTCCTCTGCGCCGTCTCGCTGTCCGTCTGCCTCTACAAGGTCGCCAAGATGTCGCTGGCCAACATCTACCTGGAGTCAAAGGTAAAGTCACGGGCTTCTCTGGAGGGAAAAACAATCCTCACTTAAGGTCCACTTACTAACCTCACTGAGCTTTCAACCACATCTCACGGTCTTGATCGGCGCCATTGACATGGGATCCATTTGAGAGTGTCCCTGATTTTTTTCCTTCCAGGTTTTCCCCCGAGGCGACCCTTTATAAATATCGTCACATCACGCAGCCTGAAGTTAAACAATATAATTAAAAGGAATAATAACGAGCAATACCTGTGTGTGCAGGGGACGTCGGTGTGTCAGGTGACTCTGATCGGCATCATGGTGGTGTTGCTGTACGCATCGCGGGCCTGTTACAACCTGGTGGTGCTCGCCCTCACCAACATCGAGACCATCAACTCCTTCGACTACGACTGGTACAACGTCTCAGACCAGGTGAGGGGCTTTCTCAGGCTGGTTCTTTGACTTCATTTCAATCAGCGTCCTGGTTTAAGCTGACGTCTGGAGTTAAAAACAGCTTTTTGCCCCCCGACTTTTGAGTAGTAATTCAGATCCTTTACTGCAGTAGGAGTACTAATACCACACTGTCAAAATACTCCTCTACAAGTAAAAGTCCTGCATTCAAAACTTTACTTAAAAATACCTAAGTTTTATCTTTAAAATGTACTTAAAATATAATAAAGATGTTACTGATTACTGCTGTATTAATGTGTATGTTGCGTTTTACTGCTGTTGATGTTTTTAACTCCTTTATATCCTGTTATCTAGTTTAATCTACATCAATGCATCATATTCTATAAGATCATCATGTGTCTGGCTTGTGAGAACCTCGTATCTCTAAAAAGAAAAAAACTATTTTCAGCTTTGTAAAGAAGCATTTCCCAGCTGATCCAAGAGGCTTTTTAAATAGTTTATTTATCTGAAGAAGTATGAGGATTTTCTCAAAACATACAGGAAACATTCAACATCAACACATCTGGAGATACGAGGTTTTCACTGGACAGGAAGGAGATGGAAAAACTGTAAT
This sequence comes from Ophiodon elongatus, assembly GCA_016806645.1. Classification (NCBI taxonomy): domain Eukaryota; kingdom Metazoa; phylum Chordata; class Actinopteri; order Perciformes; family Hexagrammidae; genus Ophiodon; species Ophiodon elongatus. Next base: position 293,277 of record JACSYO010002154.1, read on the forward strand.
CTGAAAAGTAATTAAAGCTGTCAGATAAATGTAGTGAAGTAAGAAGTACAATATTTAACTCTGAGATGTAGTAGAGTATAAGTATAAAGTAGCATACAGTGGAAATAGTCAAGTGAAGTACAAATACCTCAAATTCCCACTAATGTACTTGGCGTCATTGTACCAATGTCCGTTGGTGCGTCTCCAGGCGGACTTGCGGTCGTCGCTGGGCGACGCTGGTTACATCGTGTTCGGGGTGATTCTGTTCGTCTGGGAGCTGCTGCCCACCTCGCTGGTCGTCTTCTTCTTCAGGGTCCGCCGGCCGCCTCAGGAAAGGGTCAGTCCTCCTGCCGGGGTCAGGTGACCTCCGACCTCTGCACCTGGTTGTTTTTTTAAGTCGTAGCTAACTCTAGGGGAAGACAATGGTTGGTCAACCATTTGCTCCCGAGTTAAACATCTCAGCAAATATTGGATGGATTGTCTTTTTATTTTTTAGACACATCCACTGACTTTTTCAATTTCATCTTGCGTCATCATCAGGTCAACATTTGAATTAGCTTGAATTAGACTGGAGCTTTTCACCACTTTACAATAGAGAGCTGCATGGACGACGTACTTTTGAAAGCTAACTCGGGAAGTTAGCATCGCATTGGTTCCCTCGACAAAAAGCCTAATTGGATTTTTCCACTAGATTTGGGGATTTATTGCAGAAAATAAGTTCTGTGGCGAACAAAAGTTTATGATACTTAGACATTTTGTTCAGCAAGGTCATGTTCACAAATGAACACCACACAATCGGTAGAAGTAAGAAGCTATCGTGAGGCCGTTAGCGAACAACATCACGGTTGCATGAGCGCGAGTTTACACGAGGCTGGAAAAGGCGGACTAGTTGGCGGGATGACGTTTTGTTGCCTCATTTAACCACTTGTTAGCAACATACCGCCTTCTTTAAGACACGTTAAAGATTCAAAACTCACGAGAGGGGTATCCACCGACATATTTTATAAAATATCCTAAGTTTGTGTTAACCACAGAGCTTAGTTCAGGCATCTAACCAAACACACATTAATTATCCCATTGACTTTGAGACGAGGGAACAGGAAGTGCAAAAGTGTGAACATGATCATGTTTTAGGACTCATGGTGACGTCCGTTAAACACATTCACATGTGTATATAGCTTCTTATATACACAGATATATAAGAAGCTATTTCTTTCTTTATTATAGTCTGTTTTAACTATGTACTATGTACTGGCTCTGTGCACTCTGAGATTCTTATGAATGAAGAGTGCGTTATAAATTAAATTTATTATTATTATTATTATTTATTATACATTCACCATCTTTTCGAATAAAATGACCTTTCAGTTACTTCAATGATCACATTTTGCTAAACGAATAATTTAGGAACAAACAGCAACGAAGACCGACTTTGCTCATATTGTCTACATGCACAATGAGTTATCTGGCCACCTAATAGGTCCCTCACATCTATTACATCCTTTTTTTCTCATTCAGATTTTTTTTTAATCAGAAGAAACATCAATGCGTGTGTTCACGATGAGTCTTTGTCTCCACAGAGCACTGCTGGGATACCAAACCACGTTCTCTCCTCCAGAGGGTATTTCTTTGACAACCCTCGTCGGTACGACAGTGACGATGACTTGGCGTGGAGTATTCCTCCCCAGAATGCATCAGCGAGGTACAAATTATAATTATATTTATCATTACTATTAATTAACAAACATGAGTGGTATTTATCTTTTATTTTGGAAAATGCATTTGGGTTTTGTGTAATTAATTCCATGCTTTCCACTGTGGGACTTTTAATTATAATCTCTTACTAACAGGAAGCAAGTTTATGATATCTTGATATATAAGAACATCAGTGGGAGAAGAAGTGCTCTGATCTTCATTTATTTAAAAGTAGTAGTACCACAGTGTAGAAATACTGGGTTACAGATAAAAGTATGACACTTAACTTACTTAATATACTTAACTTACCAAAAGTAAATGTAGTCATTATGTGTATACTAGCCCATTTCAGAATAAAATATTATTAGATTATTGAATATTAATTATTGATGCATTAATGTGTTCATTGCTTTAATGTTGCAGCTGGTTAAGGTTGAGCTAATTTTAATTATGTTACATACTGCTGGGTAGTGTAATTTATAATAATAAATCATAATTAATTTGATGTATATATATTTTGTATTGTTAATCTGCAAAATAATTTTAAGTTATTGAATAATTTTTTCCTCTAAATTGTAGTGGTTTAGAAGTATAAAATAGCAGAAAATAGAAATACTCAAGTAAAGTACAAGTAATTCCAAATTATATATGTACTTACTTTCAAACACTGAAGATAATATATAGATATCATAGGTTGGTATCAGGCAACACACATTCACATACATAATAATGATGATAATAATAACAATACTATTACTAATGTATTAATAACAATAACAATAATAATAATAATAATAATAATGCATTAATAAACCAGCTGACTGGTCGTTTGTCGTCTCTCTGACAGTCTTTCCTCCGACTGCTACGACTGGGGCAGCCGCCACAGCAGCTTCACGGTTCACACCAACAGCGACGAACAGCGCCTGACCGCCACCGCCGGAGAGCTCCACCCTTACCCATAATCCCTTTCTTCACTGTACAGCGTCACTCTGCACTTTGACACCGATCAGTTATTGTGTTTCTTATCATCACTGATGTAGATGTTTGTAGACTCACAGTAGAGACTTTAGATGAAATACCAGAATGGTCAACAGGGTTCCGACGTGGAGTCGGGAACATGAATGTCTGAACCAAACTTAATCACAACCCATCCAATAGTTGTTGAGATGTATCACTCAAAACCACAAATGTGATGATTGGTGGCGACGCTACAGGAAAAGTCACCAAAAATCACTGGGATTCATCTTCTGGGGAACATGAACGCACAAAATTTTGTGCCAATCCATCTGGATAAACCTGCGCCACCAGCAAGTCAGAGGATCATCGAAGTCTTTAGGATTCATCCTCTGGGGAACATGAATAAATGAAACGGATAGATTGTGCCAATCCATCAGATAGATATAGGAATCTTTAATTGGATAAGGTAAAACTTTGACCTGCTGGTGTCAGAAGCTCATTGACGTCTTTAGGTTTATCCTCTGGGGAACATGAATACACACAACTTTGAGCCCATCCATCAGATAGACGTAGGAATCTTTAATTAGATAAGTTAAAAGTTTGAACCACTGTTGTCAGAAGATTATCAAAGTATTTAGGTTCATCCTCTGGGGAACATGGATGCACACAATGTTGTGCCAATACATCTAGATAAACCTGCGCCACCAGGAGGTCAGAGGATCATCAAAGCCATTAGGATTTATCCTCTGGGGAACATGAATACATTAAAAGATTGTGCCAATCCATCAGGTAGATGTAGGAATCTTTAATTGGATAAGTGAAAACTTTGACCTGCTGGTGTCAGAAGATCATCAAAGTCTTTAGGTTTAACCTCTTGGGAACATGAACGTCGAGACAGAATTTTCACCACAATCAATTTAAAGCTCTCGACACCATTTAATGAATTGATAAGTTTCTGTCATGATCGTAAAACCAGAGTGGAGCACTGAGATGCAACGTGCTCAAAACCACAGAGGAAAATAAAAAAAAGTACCAGTTACTGAGATTATGATTATCGTAATACGTCCAACTCATCAGGTGTTTTTGATCACAGGTGATCCAGACTCGTTTAACTTTGTGCAGGAGCCCTACAGCAGAGCGAACCCATGTTTTATAGACCCACGGTATGTAGACGATGTTGTGATGAATGTTTTAGAGAATGTTTCTTGATTATTTGGGGAGTTTTTCAAGGAGGATTACTCAGGTAGTCGAATAAATAGTAATTATGCTCACTTCACTCAAACAAAGACTCCAGATGTTAACGTGATGGTTAGGATTCCTCACAGTTGTTTGATCAGTTATTCGAGGCCTAAGAGATACAAGGTGTCAGACTGGAGAGATTATCTGAAAGGTTCATTTAGTCTAGTTTTTAAAAGTAAACTCTAGTTTGGGATCGGCTTGTATGTTTTGAACTCGATCAAACATGGAGGCCGATAGGCAAACAGTTTAATTTCCTGTCCTGAACAATCCTTGAAAAACTCCTTGAGTCATTTTTTGAGGTTCTTGACTGTAAAGTAAAACTAAATACATCGTAACGCACACGGACACATGCACTGTGTGTTCATTGAACATAATCAATATCATGTAAATATCAATAGCCAGACCTCTGAGTTGTTTTGATGTTCACCTCAAAAGATCCACGTATTAACAAGTAATTTAACGGTGGGTTTTAATTTGACTTATTTTTGAATAAATACATATAAAACATGTCTTAACTGTGAAATTATTTGAGTTTTGATACATTTCAGATTTCCAGGAGTTGTGATGTTTTAACATGAACATCTTTTAAAACTCTGGAAAGTAATGAAACCATCAAAACTGTCGAATCATTTAAATCTGAGGAAACAATGAGGAAAAACACGATTTAAAAATTAACTTTTTTGTTAATATGAGCTTTCTTTTGAAGTGTTCACATTTCTGTCACGATGTTCAGAAGAAGAAGAAAAAGTATATATATTTCTAACAGACGCAGGTTTTGTAAGTTATTTGTACAGAGTAAAACGTGTTTTGTTGTTGAGCTTTTTTGTGTTTGTGGTTTGTGTGTTTGTGACGTGACGACACGAAAAAAAGAAAACGTAAATAAAGTTGTCATTACAACAAACATGCGTTAATTTCATTATTAAACTCTGGTATTTTTCAACCTGGAGTTTTCCATGTTTTCTATCTAACGGACTAGTTGGGACAACAATTTCTGGAATTGGTTATTCTTATCGGGGCGAGCTGGCACCGCCATTTACGTCCAAAAAATATTTTTTTGCAACCGACAGACTCCGGTTGTTTTATTTTAAAGGGTCTGACTCAAGGATAAGTCTCTCCTCATCAAACATATTTTCAATATCATGGCTGAATATTTAGATGAGGGTCTTTGAATTTGATGATGGAGTATACAGGATATTCATATTTCGCAAAACAAGACGTGAGCGGGATTTGGGACACAAAAACAAAAAACATCAAGCGAAAGTTAACAGAAACCTTTTTTTTTTTTTCCTCTGTAAAGTCTTTTCCATAATGTTGTCAGACAATCTGAGCCTGTCAGTCAAAAAATAAGCACTTTTAGTGGACTTAACGACATATTGACGTAGCTGGTTACAGCGTTCTCCCTCAATACTGGACAAATAAAAACATTGTTCTCCCCATTAGTCACTTGGGACCCAAAAACATGGGAAAATAGGGTTGAAAGACAGCGAAAAAAAAACCTTTAAAAAACTGAAATCATAGTGTGTAGCTTTTTCTTTCCTGCAGTTTACATGTGTGTGTTTACTAGCATGTAGTCTTCTTTCTTCACTGGCTTTGTGAGCACATTCTCCATTTTTTGGCTCGTTACCATCAGTGAACGAGACAAACCAATGAACTACACAAAAAAACAACCGCAACAATCGACGCGTTGAGCGCTAACGCTTTTGTGCGCGCTCCTAGCTTGCGCAAGCTAGGAGCGCGAATGATGTGAAAGAATAAAATGGGTCAAGAACATATCGTTGTACTTTTGAGTATTTTTACTGGATCAGTCGGAAAAATCAAATTCCAAACAGAGTTCAGTGAAGTCAAGAAATATTTATTCTTCTTGTCAAATAAATATACTCAACAGGTACACACATCAACATGGTGCAACTAATTATATATATATATATATAATATATATATATATATATATATATATATATTATATATATATATATATATATATATATATATATATATATATATATATATATATATATATATATATATTTTTTATATATATATATATATATATATATATATATATATATATATATATATAAAAATAAAAGCAAAAGAAAGAAAACTTTAACCTGTGCTGCCGCTTACAAACTATACAGATTCAAACTAAATTCGGATTCAAACATGAAAGTGTGAAGATCAGAAGCAGGTTTGATTTTTCTTGTTTTTCTTCTCCTTTTCCCAAAAATTTCGATTTAGTTTTAAGGCTGACGAGTGGACCGGACCGTACAGGACGTCCAGCTGCTGGAGGGCATGCGAGGCTCAGAGGAAGGCATGCACACATCTCACTCACTCACTCTCTGCACACTTTGTGCATCACTTCTGTCTCACATTCACAGAGAAAAAACACAAAGGAAATAGACTCAATTAACTAATAACTCAAAGCAAAAAAATAAAAGAGGCTGTTATCATTTAAATGTTTATAAGGAACTGAATACCTACTTGTGAGATGTAATAATAATAACTTTGAAAACTATATCTGACTCAATGTATTTTGCATTTACTCTACTAGTATGACAAATGAAAAGAAAAAAAGAAGAGGTCCATGATGTATGGCATTTAAAGCATGGGATAAGGCCAGGAAGAAGATGGAATTTTACTTTTAATATTACTCATTATATTTTTATTTCAATCATATTTTTTCTTATCCTTTTTCCGGTTTGAAACTATTAAATTACAAGTGATACATCAGCCCAACTCATTTATACTGGAACAAAGCTGCAACATATCTTATCGTAGCATCAGGTCAAAAAAAAGAAAATCAATAAAGGAAATATAAACACTCGCAGGGCATCAAACAAACAAAGATACATACAAAAGATTTAGGCAACTTAAAACTCTTTGGTCCACTTCATACTTTTACTGCTGCGCAAAAACAAACTTTTCAGACTGGAATCATGAATAAATCTGTAAAAATCACCTCATAAACCAGTTTATCCAACCTCCCTTTGCTTGTTTGACGTTGCTTATTTATCGTTATCATTTAAAAAAAATAAAATCGGCTGGTTCATGTCGATGTTTTCTCTTTGAGACGTTATTCTGGGTCGTTTCATGGTATTGCTCTCTCAAGATGACGCGCCTTGTTAAAGAGTAAGTCTGGTGATGGTCTACATTTCTCTTGTCATCGACAAATCCAAATAAAATGTTTAAATTATTAATGAACGTATCTACTAACAAGTATTGCGTGTGTGTGAGTGTATCAAAGCCTGATGTATCTTTTTCTGAGCCATTGAGCTCCATTAAAAGACATCAGACACACACACACAGACACACAGACACACAGACACACACACACACAGAGATTAATCCGCAGCTGAAAATAGTCCCCAACAAATGCATTATTTCCTCCCGTTTGTTTGATAAAAAAAAAAAAAAACTACAGTGATCAGCTGTTTTAGGTCACATGAAACTGTACATTTGTGTTTTTTAAGATTTACGTCTTCAGTAGGAACCAATGGGCTCGGAGCTGAGAGCCACAGACAGGAAGTGAGAAAGCACCGAGAGACACACGAACACATTGTTGGTTTGAGTCTGAACAATGGGGCTCCTCCTCCCTCCTCCCTCCTCCCTCCTCCGAATCTGACGGCACGCTCCATTAAAAAAACTAAAAACTCAGTTTCCCTTATAAGGGAAAGTAAAGAAAAAATCTGAAGCAATAAGTAATCTCAAGAGAACCTAATAACTCCTACTTTTCCTATTTAAATAAATCTGTCGAGACTAAAGTTGTCCTTTAAGACAACTCGGCTGAAGCAAAAATAAATAAAAGCGGAGAAAACTAGGCGTCACTTTTGCAAAATACACAACTGCGACTATGCAAACGTGACACTTTCCCCCAAAAACAGAATTATGAGTTAGTTAGATTTCGCAAAAATCTGCTACTGTATCAAAGTTAACTATGGAATCAAATCATAGTTCATTATCTTATAGCTGCAACAGTTGATGACTGACTGACTAACACACACACACACACACACACACACACACACACACACACACACACACACACACACACACACACACACGCACAGAGATGGTTAACACAAGCAGATTGGTCCAGAGCCTCAGGCTTTGAGCAACAAACTTATCTAGAAACAACAGGAGACGGTGAGAGAAGAGAGGAAAAGGAAAAAAATTAAATTAAATAAAAAAACAGGACAGGCAGCAGCGTCCCGACGGTTCAGACGCACTTTTATCTGGAAGAATCGTCCTGACTGAGTCCTTTCTCGGCACAACATCCTCACGCAAGAGCCGTAAAGGTCGGACTCGGGTTCACGCGACTGTAAAATCCAACAGGATGTGATGTCAGCAGAGGGCGGAGCCAGCGAGAAAGAGAAACGACCAGCGAAGGGATTCAAGTTCTCACCCGCGACTGCCTCAAATCAAACTCGGACACCGTTTGCTCTGCGACCCGGATTCACGAGTTCGGCTGGTCACCGTTATGGTCTGTGACATCACTTCCTTCCAGACATGTGATCGTTTCGTTCAGATTTTGTCGAACGTCACCAAACAACAAAAAGAGACCCCCAAAAAATGATTATATATTAATATATATATATATTAATATATATTAATATATTATATATAAATATATATATATATATATATTAATATATTATATATATAAATAAAAAAAAAAAAAAAAAAAAAAAAAAAAAAAAAAAAAATAATATATATATATATAATATATATAAAAAAAAAAAAAAAAAAAAAAAAAAAAAATATATATATATATATTATATATTATATATATATATATATAAATATATATATATATATAAATATATATATATATATATATATATATATATATTATCATATTAATATATATTAATATATATATTATCATATTAATATATATTAATATTAATATATATTAATATTAATATATATATATTAATATTAATATATATTAATATTAATATATATATATATATATATTAATATTAATATATATTAATATATTAATATTAATATATATATATATATGTTTGTACACTGGCCAACAACTTTTACAGCAGAGAGAAAAAGACGTCAGGTGACGTTTTCATAACCTGGAGACTTTTCCGAGTTAGGCAAGAGGAGGCAGAGGAGTTAACATTCATAATCTACCGGAGGAGGAAGTACAGAAGGGAAACAGGAGAGAGATTAATGGGAGAAGAGAGTGTGTTTGTCGGGGGGGCAGGAGGGGATTGTTGGGTTCACGGCTGATCCTGCTGTCCATGAAATAGACCTCCTTTTGGGTGAGGATTAGACTATTGCAGTTCTCCGGGGGCTGGCGCCGCCTACTGGCCACGTGAGGCGTCGCCTTCTGTTACCTGTTGTCCTCCAGCAGCAGGCGGAAACTGTGGAGCTGATGTATACTGGTGGACAACCTGAGGGAGAGGGAGGAAGTGGTGGTGAGAGTAAAGTGATGATATGGTGGCTGGTCAATAGAGGGCGCCACCAGCCACAAAGTTGTGGGTATTATTCATTTCCCTCAAAGAGATAGTTCAGATTGCTTGAAGTGTTTTACCTACAGTAGACGCCCCAAGTTTGGAGAAACAGACAAAAACAGTTGATTCACCTCTCTGAACACCAGGAGTTGCTGGTCTACCGCCGCCTCGATCAGGTAGTTTGTTTGTGTTATTGTGTGACTTTGGTGAATCTGAACGGAGTCTCACGATAACACGAACAGATCGCAGCAGCCGTACACCGGCAACTCTGGTGTCCTGCGAGGTAAATATATACGTCCACAGCAGTACATTGCTTTGCTCACGTGCTGGTACCCTGGTCTGTATCTACTCTATAAGTACACTTCAACACATCGGAACGATCCCTTCAAGTGCCTGCCTGTGACACTCAGGCCCCGGAGGGCGGCGACCGTACCTGCCGAAGCCGTTCAGCAAGGCCACGATCTCCTGGCGCGTCAGCTGGAAACCTTTAGAGGGGCTGTGTTCAGGAAGCTGCTGGATCTCCTTCTCGGAGAAGAGGATCTTCAGCGCTGTACCGAGACCTTGAGTCTGCACACAACGACACCGGAAGAAGGAAGGCCGTGAGAAAGCGGACCGTGCGTCGCAGAGGGTCACGACTGAACAACGTTAAAAAAAAAAAAGACAAAGTCACAGTGAACAATGCGTCCCGGTTTGTTTCCGGTTGCAGCGTATGCGAATGGCGTCGGCCGACAGGAAGGGAGACGTGGACCCGAGCTGTTGCCTAGCAACGCGACTCCATGTAAACACTCCGACATGGAGCGTGTTTCAGACGGAGCTACAGGTGTATTTGTGTTTTGGAAAATTACAGCACGTGCACATGTTCCAGTAGAAACTCAAGAGTACGAGTATGAACATGGGAATGAGCACGATACGTCTCTTTAGAACCACTCAACACCGAATCAGAGGTCTGGAACCAGTTCTCTGTCCGATCCACATGTCCTTGCTGATTTGTTTACATCTGTTTTGTGAATGAGATCCATATTGGATTGACGTTCATTAGACACAAGTCAACATGTTTAATCTGTGAAAGCCAACGCACATCGGAGGGTCTAAACCCACAGAGCAGGGACGCTGGGAGGCGCGCTCACCTGCAGTTTTCCCCACAGACGGCATTTACTGCAGCCGACGCAGTCCATGATCCTGGAGATGTTTTTGAAATGGAGGCGGAATTCCTCCTGAAGGATAATAGACAAACATGGTGGGGTTTTTATAATTAAAAACACAGACTGAGAAAGGCAGCTGCTCTGTTTGAAACCACAAAAGGCAAACAATGTTGGATATCACACACGGAGAGCGATTCGTCTCTCTCCGTGTTGGATGACGGGATTTGGGATTCACCTTTAATATTTTGGCTTCGATTTTGTGCCCGGCGAACATGGACTTCTCATCAAAGTGCATTGGGAAAGATCTGGAAGACAAAAAGCAGCGGTTGGTCTCATAACTACTGAACTTACAAATTACCAGAAGTTGAAGAAGAACTTTGATCTTTTACTTCAGTAAAAGCAGCAATAAAACTTCTGAAAACAGCTTTAAAGATTTTTCAAGTGTTGGGACGAGTGGCACAAGATATTAAATATTTCAGTCGCTGCCATCTGGATGCGTCTGCAGATGTTGGCACGTAGCAACTGAACTAGATTGTGACTTGATCCTCGTACTTGATCTCATTGAAGACCTGCAGCAGCAGTTCCTTGGTGGCTCCGTCCTCCTTCATGTTTCCGGTGTACAGGTTGATGAACGCTCGTTCGAAGTACGGAGCCACCTTGTAGAGCGCCCGCAGCTCGATCAGGTACAGGAAGTAGAGGTTCTTCAGCCGCCGCGTGCCCTCGCCCTTCGTCTCTGCCGTGTCGAAGCGCTGCCGGAACTCCTGAGCGTTTGGACCCCAGACCGACCGGCCCCAACCCTCTGAGGGATCAAACGATAAAAACTGTTAGCGAAACGCATCATTTGGTTTCGGTGATTTAATGATTTTTTTTTTTTTTTTTTTTTTTAAACCAACACTGAACCCGAGAGACGAGAGTAGAAATCATGTTTAACTGTATACAAGAGCATCTCTATCGCAGCACGCGGGAACCTTTTCTTTCTGCAGAAATCATTTGGTTGGATTTGTTATTTAAAGCGGCAAGAGAGACAATTTATTTCTTCTTTTTTTTTGCTTTAACTTATCATTTCAAAGTAAATGGCTATAGAATAACGTCACCATTGGCGTTAGGTTGGTACGATCTCCCGGGAGAACAAAATGCAGCGTCGCCAACTCTTTTCCAAAGAAAGTCGCTAGCACTAGCTCCGAAGGTCTCCAGACGACACATACACTCATTTGCAATTATGTGACATCATCGTGCACTCATTTGCATAAAGCTTTACTGTTGTGTCGGTTGTAGCGAGCTGCGATCACTCGGAGCAGCATTGGGAAAGAATTACAACGTGATATATCTAAATATATTTCTTGCAAATCAAACAACAACAATAACACTTGGAAACACTAGAGGGGGGGGGGGACATTTTTTGTATTGCCACATCAAAATATTTATTATTTGCTGCTTCTTTAAGGTTCCCAGATTGGTATTTAGCCCTTTTGACAAAGTTAAAGTAGCCTGAAACCGAGGTCGTCGTGTTTGACTTTCTTTGTTCAATGAAAAAAAGATTTTGTAGAAAAGAGTATATTTTTCTCACAGTAAGGTATCGATTTGGTGTCTGTGCTGAAAGTCAGATAAGAGAATCAAAACACAAAAAATAAACAACGGTCCTGAGATCAGACGGACGTACCGTCCAGCAGGTACTCGGCACACAGGTGGATGTTGATGCTGCTGTGGAGGCCCGAGATGAGTCGGTAGAAAACTCTCTTCTCTAAACACAAACCTGAAGACGCAGAGAGAAAGCAGTGAAGAGGAAACGTTTTATTAACAAACTAACTCACTGAAGAATCCAAAAACAGACTGCACTTCCTTGGAAGCTTTATTTAAGAAAGGTTCAGTGCACACAAATAAAAAAAAAAAAAAAAAAAAAAAAAAAAAAAAAGATTCTTCATTTCCTCCAGCGATCATCTCCTCACGCAGATGGCTCATTTTCGTCCATATTTTAAGACAAGAGTCATTACAAATTTCATTTTTGGAGTGGGTGAGTGAAAGCTCTGTGCGAAAGCTCGCTGGCCTCTTTGTGCCCAACAAACTGGCGAAGACGACAAGAAACGTGGCCGATATTTTTCATCGGACGCGTTTGAGCTCGAGATGACGGAGAGCTCACCTCAAAGTGTCCGGTGATGCTTTCAAATGCACACAGACGAATGAAATCCAGGAAATGAAAACATAAAAATGCCTCACTTGTCACATTCTTAGATCACACAAGAGATGCAACTTTTTTTTTCTAGGTCAAGAGCTGCCAGGAAGCGGAACTTTAGAAAAACAAGTATGAAGTTGTTTGTGAACTTCAAAAGGTGACGGAAATGTCAAAGAATGTTTCCTAAAAAAAAGATTAAAAAAAACATGAGGAGTTACTCACCTTCCAGCCACTTGTAGAAAACCTCTCCTGCAATGTGAGCAACATAAAAAAAAAAACACATCATTTTATTTTTATTTTGTTTACACTACAACTAAAAATACATTCATGTGAAGACATTGAAGTTTTACTCACCATCGTCGTCTCCTGAACACAGAAAAGACAAAGACAGAGAACAAAGCGCCGTTAGATCTGTTCTTCACACACACGCACACACACACGCACGCACGCACGCACGCACGCACGCACGCGTTGAGTCTCAGCTGCGGTTTCTAGTTAGAGGTTCTAGCAGTCAGGAATAAAACAGGTTTAATCTGAACATTCAAATGATGTACTTTGTGTATTCTCATCAGGGGCAGATAAAAGACAAGATCATCCACATAGTGCAGAACGGTTTGGAAGTAGACTTGTACCAAACGATTGGAAGCCTCAAAAGCTTCATTCATAACATTAAAAGTCCAATTTTAAAATCAACACCTGAATGCTGTGCAGCTTCCTTTCCTTTTGCATAGTTATCCATCGTGTTTGAAGCCAGTATTTCTGCACAGTTGCAGTTAAGAATCAGTATTACATGAGCAGTATACCCATTAGTATTACTAAGAATAAGTATTACTGTAGAATTAGTTCGCAGTACTGGCTCCATAGGATTGTTTGTGTGATCTAAACATTTCCAATAACTCCACAGGGTGTTAAAAAAAAAACACAACTTGTTTTTATTTTACGAAATATTCATCTTAAATCCATATTTGTTGGCGTTTAGCTTTTGAAAAACAATATTTTCACTGTGGTCATGAAGCAGTTTGCTCTCTCGCCACAAAGGGAGGAAGTACTGTCGAGTTGTATTCATGAAAGAAAGTTGATTTAATAAAAGAATGACTAAATCATTTAATCCGACGAATTATTTTATTCAAATTGAGGATTTGTTATTTCTTTTTTTAGGGCGATGACGTCATAAAATATGACGATAGACATTCGAACCTCACTCGAAAGGGTTAGGACTAAATGATTACAAGACGATCAACAAAATAACAATTGCATTGATTGCATTTACTTACAGATTACAGTTATTTTCTTTAACACCTTTTGCATTATTACTATATCCTTCTGTAAATATAGCTGCAATCATGAAAAGAAAGATTGCATAACTTCAAATCGCAAAGGATTTAAGACCTTTTGCTGGTTAACATCTCTAAGATACATCGGTACATTATGGTGAATGGTCTGGATCAAATTTCCTGTCTTGTGTGAGGCATTATGGGTAAAGGCGTGGATGAGCGATATCTATAAACAGCTTCCGTCTCTCCGTTAACAAGCTGAGGTTTTCATTTTTACTTCCTCGATAGCGTTTGAAACTTGAAATCAATGAAAGCTCATTTCCACTTTGCTTTGAACATAACTGCGACTTATTATTTCATAATTAGGATATATATATATAAAAAAAAAAAATCATAGCAATCAGGTGAAAAAAAAAAAGCTATACTTTTTCCGATACCTTCCTTTGAGGACTTCCAATATGTTTCATTTCACAAAAGAAGAAGTTCTTAAATGTGAAATATTGTATATTGTAATACTTTGTTTGAATAAAATATGGTTTAATTAAAAATTAAATAAAGGAAAAAGATTATAAATTCGAAAAGACATTTAAGAGATTTTTAACCTTCGCACAAAAAGTCTGCTTTTTAAACCACTTTTAGTTTGTAGAAGCTGCAGCTGATGAAACAGTTATTGATTATTTAAGACTCACCTCTGCTCGGAGCCAGAGGGTTCAGAGGTCGGTACACTGATCTGGGCCTGTCGACAAAAATAAAAAACAATTAAAACAATGATGATCAATAATCATCTCAGGTTTACAGTCAAACGGGCAGGAGGCAGATACAATTTGACCATTTCTGTCTCCTACATTTTCTTTTGAAGACGTTTTAGAGCCGTCAGTAATTTGTCAGACTGTAAACACACTAACAAAACACCTCTAACTCTGGAAACCAACATTTATAATTTCACAGAATTTAGGTCTTTATTGTCTTTTTAGGGGAAATTTGTTTTGCAGCCAGGATTCACTTCAAAACAGCATACAAAAAGACAACAACAATAATAACAACACATTAATTGTGTTAATTAAACACAGCGCTAGAGCAGGGAAGTAGTAATGGTTAGATTTAGATGTCCAAACCAAATCAATAACACAAAAAGTTAAAACTAAATCATAGACCGCAGGAACTTCTGCTCGGGACCGAGGAACATTTTGAGGAATTCATTTTATTTGAACCGCAGAAACCAGGGTCTGAATTATTCTGGCAATTACAACACTTGGGGAGAGAGAAAATTGCAATTGGTGTGTCTGTGTGTGTGTGTGTGTGTGTGTGTGTGTGTGTGTGTGTGTGTGTCTCACTTGAAGCAGTTTTCCTCGTAGATGCTATTCCAGACTCTCCAGGCCGAAGGACCCTTGTATCCGGTGAATCTCTCCGGATTCAGCAGCAGATCCACATACTCAGAATCTGGAGAGGTTTCATCTAAAAACAAACAAACAAACAAACAAACAAACAAACAAACAAACAAACACAGTGTAAACTTTTGTCAGTGTCTCTCGTTCCACCAAAACGACACAAGAAAAAAAAAAAAAAAACATCCTGATAATTTAGTTTGTATGTGAAGTTGTTTTTCCTGAGGGCGACACTAGAGGAAAGGTCATAAGGTCATGAGGTCATGAGCATCCAATGGAACATGATCAGGAAGCTTCACGGCGATCTGCCCGTTAGGTTTTGATATTTCAGTGTACAATCATTTTGTTTTTTAAACAAGTGTTGCTCTGGTGGTTTTAGATTAAAAGTCAGGGAGGGTTCCATTTCATGGACATCTGCCCAGCAGCTGTTCACGTATTGA
Source organism: Ophiodon elongatus (assembly GCA_016806645.1). Lineage (NCBI taxonomy): Eukaryota > Metazoa > Chordata > Actinopteri > Perciformes > Hexagrammidae > Ophiodon > Ophiodon elongatus. The sequence continues at coordinate 309,029 of JACSYO010002154.1, forward strand.
GCTGGAGATCAAAGTGTTGGACGGACAGCGTGAATCCTCACCATCCAGCTCACAGAAGTAGTCCTGAGCATCGTCGTGTCTCGCCCAGTCAGCGAACGCCTGTTTACTCCGGTGACTGAAACAAGAAGTAGTTTACACGTTATTCAACACTGAGGAGAAACTGTGGCAATGCAGCAGGAAATAACTAGATTGCGTGATATCCTTCGGCTGTTTGTGTGTCCACGTGTGTGACTTCACTCGTTTTGTGATCACATTATTGCGCAATAAAAAAAAAAAAAAGGATCTCTAATAACTGGATTTCAGACTTAAATCCAATGAATCTATTTCCAGGTTTAATTAAACTTTAGGGATCCACAGCGTCGCTCTGATCACCGACTAATGACAGAGGAGCGCCCTGATGAGACTCTGTGCGATTGTACAAAGTCGGTTCTCTCTTCCTGGTTTGTTCACCGTGAGCTTATTTTTAGACTTTTGAGTCGAGCAGATTTTCAGTCTGAAGAGCGTTGCATTATCTTTGTTGTTTCAGCACAAACTCATCCGCCTGCTGTGAAGGTCAGCCTGCTGAGAGACCACCAGCAGCTGCCAGTCAGACGCGGGTGAATGTTCGACCTGCTCACTATCAGCTGCTGAAGCCGCTCTGCACGTAGAGTGAATGAGCTGCTGCAGCTGATGGAGCGGGGCGGGGACGCCGGCCGGGAGATAAAGCTGTCAGGAGGAGGAGGAGGACTGTGGCGTCACCTTAGGGTGCTGTTGATGGCGCCCAGCTCTTTGACCTGCTCACACTCCGTCACGTCCGAGATCGCCTCCGCCGCATAGGAGTACTGGAGACAGAGAGAAGGGAGACTTAGTTAGAGGAACATTATCTCCTGCTAATAATAATAATAATAATAATAATAATAATAATAATAATCATCATCAGGGTGAGAAAGACTGCGCAGAAAGTTTAGAAATTTACGGGGAACTCTTGAATATTCTCACTTCCACTTGGGTTTTTCCCTGTATATTTTCCTCCATATTCAGGTTCCTGAAATGGGCTACAAACTAACAATTTTAATTAATTATCGCTTAACCTGCAGATTAATTTCTAGATTAGACTTTTTTTTTGTCAAGACAATAGTTTAAACGTCTTGTCAGTCCAAAAGTCGAAGACATAATAATAATAATAATAATAATAATAATAATAATAAGAGTCTGTGTACTTAGCCACGTTTTCAGAGTCAGAAATAGGAAAAAGAAGTGGATTATGCTGCCATTTGATTTTTTTTTTTCAATCTATAAAATCCTTTGAGATCCACAGTAAACTCTGTGAATCAAAGCTGAGTGAAGCTTCGGTCAGTAAAAAGCTACACAGGTCAACTGTTTAATACGCAAAATATAGATTTCAGGTGACGTAATACTTAAAGCCTCACGCTCCCTACACGACTAACGACTTCCAGGTGGGTCGGTCGGGATTCATAAACTCCTGTGGGCCTTCCTCACACACACTGCTGAGGTGGCACACGGTCATGTGCTTCCGACCCACTGACGCTTAACAGTTTCCCAGCTGACGGCCAGCGAAACCCATTCGACCTTGACTGAGACGTGTGCAGATGTCCAAACGCCTCTGGGTCATCGCAAGACAAACATCGGGCAGCGAGCCAGAGAGCTGGCAAACACTCAGTCCTCGGCCTCTGCGTGGAAACTACCGGAGCAGATAGGTCGAGTGCGAAAGGGAGGGAAGTGTGTGTGTGTGTGTGTGTGTGTGTGTGTGTGTGTGTGTGTGTGTGTGTGTGTGTGTGTGTGTGTGTGTGTGAACTGAATCAGCTAATGAGACAGAAAGTGCTGGGACAAACACAGCTGGTCCTAAACTCCATTAAACATGTTAGGAGGAGTTTGTTTTCCCAGAGGTGGTCAGGTATACCAGCGTTTTTTAGGAAATTACTGAACCTTCTTAAAAAATTAAATATATATATTTATGGGTTTTTTTGTTGTTTTTTTTTTTAAAGATTTTTGTCTTCAGTAGGAACCAATGGAGCGGCGAGCCACAGACAGGAAGTGAGGACAGCGTTGAGAGACGGACTGACGTGTGGATGATTTGGGTCTTTTGATAGAATTTCTTGACTGTAAGAAGTAAGATGTTACGTTTGACATCCGGAAACATCACCAGAGACACGTGACTTCCTTAAATCAGAATTCTTTGTGAAACACGATGAATTCATCAGAAGAACTGAGTGAATTGTGAAACGGATGTTTGAGGAGTTAGCTTACATATTAAATGACTGACGAGGCAAATAAAGTCTTGAATTCCTTCCTAGTGGAGGTTCCTAAAAAACCTCCACTAACAAAATGTCTTCGAAAAAGATAATTCATGATTTAGTGAGACTCATAAACAGACACTAACTAATTCAACAAAAATGATTTAACATAATTCTGTATTAAATTTCAGCTCCATGTAAGGTGAATAAACATTTCTCAGATAAAGCTCGTCTGTCTTCACGACGCAGTTTACGCATTTTTTTATAACTGATGATTTATCAAACGGAGTTCTATTCAGTGAAACATGTAAAAAAATATGTATTTGGTATGTGCACTAAAACGTTATGGTAATCCGTTGAATTGGGTAATAAGATGTGTATATACATTAATTATCATCTCATTCTTTCCCTGAGGTCGATCAGACTGACGGTATTAAATAACTGCCTGGAAAACACAAGGGATTGTGGGTATTAGGTAATGCCTGGACTGATAATTAGTATTCATCAGTATTCAGTAACGTTCATCTTCGACGTTCTCACCTTGTTGTAGTTCCCAGACTTGATGCCCACCGGGATCTTACTCTGTAAAACACAACAGAGATAAACAAACAAACAAACAAACAAACAAACAACACAAGACCGTTTTATCTAAACAGCTGAGCAAATGAACCCTAAATCATTCACATGAAAACTTTGACTTTATTAGAGGCTTCTGGCTTGAAGAGTGCTCTTTTAATAAACTATTGTTGTTATGTACGAACACCACTGCAGTAGTTTAGTCTGCAGACGGACGTTAAAGCCACGTGATGCTTTCATACGGTGTCATATCATGTGTCATGCAAGGCCTCTTTGAGTATCCAGAGAAGTGCTATGTAAATAAGATGTACTGTGTTATTACTATTAATATGAAGCGCGTGGGTGTGTGTGTGTGTGTGTGTGTGTGTGTGTGTGTGCTCTGACCTCTGGACAGGGTTCCACATGGCAGTCTTTGATGGCACAGTGTGCGTCGTCGGGCCAGAAGGGACACGGTCGCTTCAGGTTCACCTGGAGGAGAGAAGATGATGTCATTACTTTGATGGGGTGACCTCATTACTACTGAAAGCACTACTGTGACCTTTTGGAGCAAAACTCATTCATTTACTGTCCTTAAGTAAGAATTTGAGGTGTATTTCCATTTCATGCTACTAATTTAGAAATTAAATTGAGTTCATAAAACATGACGTATTTGTTGTAAATGAAAACACGCAACTCTTTATACAAATACAGCTGAAACAATTAGTCGATTAATCAATTGACAGAAAATTATTTTGATAACCGTTTAGTTATTATTCACGTAAAAGCATTTAATTGTTTCAGCTTCACAAATTTGCTGATTTTCCTTTTTAAGTACCGCAATCATTTTTATGTATTTTGAGGTTTGGACACATTTTACTGTTTAAAAAGACATTCAATCAAATAATGGAGAAAAAGATCAGCAGATTAATCCATAATTAAAACAATCATTAGCTAATTATTCAGTAGAACAGTCACAGGGGACATTTCTTCTACTTTGAGTACGTCGTCCTCATTCTAATACATACTTTAACTTTCAATACGGTACTTTTACTTCAGTAAAAGATTGTGATACTTCCTCCGCCACTGCACGGGGGTTTCAGGAGGTGGGAGACAGTGTGATGCGTGAGCCATCAGAGTCGATTCATCCTCACACAGGACGGAGAACCAAACCTAAAAACAACCATCTTTAACTGCAGGCGAGGGCTGAACGATGAATCACTAATGATGAGACCTGGAGCTGTAATGACAACCGTCTCCTCAAATGTACTCAGCTGCAGCCAATTAGCGGCGAGCGGCGAAGCAACAACGAAACAGGCGCCCCGGCCCCGAAGCCTGTTGAGCACGCAGGTGTTTGTACGCTTCACAGCGAGGCCTTTGTTCTTTCAGTGTGCAAAACGATCTGCAGTCTGTCACGTCAGACTCGGCTGTTGAGCCCGGCAGAGATCAGGAACTTTATTTGTCTGGTTTGCTGGTTCTCTGTGACGAGAGGCCGCAGTGGTTTCAAGAGCCCACAGATTACCAGAGTTCAGTAACACGATGACTGACGACTAACAGAACGGGGCTGAAAAGCAAAACAGTCTGAAGGCTGGTGATCGGTGAACTTCTGAACTTTACAACGTTCTGGAGTCGTAAGAGAACAATCCCACGCACAGCGGCGCCTTACTGCACGGGGCCGGCCTTTCAAAATGTTTACTTTTGAAAAAGGAGCAACGGCAACAAATATGGATTGAAGCAGAATATTTCATGGAGATAAAAACATGTTGTGAATTTTGTTAATAATGAAATAATGTTTTTTTTATTTGGACTTTGGACGCTCTGGAGTTATTGGATAAGTTTGGATCACACGAGTCGCAAAACAAAAATCCTACGTGACCACCACTGGAATTTAATTCTACAAATACTTTAATACTAATAATATTAGCTGTGCAGAAATACCAGATTTAAACAGAATCAGCAGAAAAGCAAAAACGTAATATTAAGGCGCTTTATGGCTATATTGTAGCTTATAATTTCGCAGACATTATACATTTTTTATGGTATAATAAATGTTCTATATATTAAACATGTCAAGAAGTCAGATCCAGGTCTAAACTAAATCTGGTAGTTACTGAATCTCAACTGAAGTTAAACTTTTAAGCTCAAAACTAGGAAAGTGTTCACAGAAGCTGACTTTTCTCTCAATAACTGCTTAAAAACAAAACTCTGGGCTGATCGACGACAAACTATTTCATCACTTTATCTGGTTCTGTCCGTGTCTGGAATTACACTAGATAAAATGTATAATAGAAAACAATATTACTAATATAACTAAACTACTGTTTAGTTTTGCTAGTTAATTTAATTTAATGTTATTATTATATTTCTTGTATATATTGTGCATTTTTCTTATTATTCTATTCTATTTTTCTTTTATATATATTGTTCTTACCTGGCATGTACAAATGCTGCTGCTGTAGTGAAAAAATGTCCCCTCGCGGGATTAATAAAGTATCTATCTATCTATCTAGAAAGTAAAACTGCTGGCATCTGATTTCTCCAGACGTACACACACAGAGCTCAACAAAGCATTTTTTATGTTTAAGAACAGCATAAACCTGAATATCAGGGATCGGCCTCTCCTTGTTAACGTCATCCTAACCCCTAACTACTCTGCGTCAGGTAAAATGAAGGAGAGACGGGTTCATCCAAGAGGTCAGGTATCTGACTAGCAAATGTTTTTGAATGAAAATTTGACGGTGAAATACAATTATTTTACAGATTTTCTACAGATCCAGATGTTATTTTCCTTCTTCTTTCTACGAGAAGTTTACTGCAGTTTACAGGAAACAACGAGCGTGGCTCAGTTAACACTTCTACTCATAGACAGCGAATGTTAAAAAAAAAAAAAAAAAAAAAAAGGGGAAGAAAATGCAAATGAGTTGCTCATTAAACAAAAACAAACAATGAATAATTAACATATTAAGTGTTAAAACGGTGCTGTAAAAAAATTCAGATTTTCTTCCCTTTTCGTCAGTGCTGGAAAGTATTTCGGACATTTCATGAGATCCATACTAACACAGACGTTTAAAAAAATAATAATTGTATTCATGAGTGCAGAGAGTCATGTCGTGTTTACAGCGACGGTGCAGCTCTTACCCTGTAGTATCTGAAGTAGTCTTTCCCCGTCAGCCTCTTGATTCGAGGGTAAATCTTGAAGTTGTTGAAGACGTCGATGCTTTCGACGTCACAGAAGCAGTCGTCCAGGACTCCCGTCAGCTGAAGCAGAGCGAGAGGCAAAAAGGGGTTTTTACTGACTGCAAGTGGGCAACTTTTAAAATCCCACGTGACAAAAACTTCTCTCAAACAACATCTGAACAATAACCTGAACTAAATTTAGATGCTCAGCCAGGTGACATCTTTAATACGTGGTCACACTTTCCCCAGAACATGTCGTCCACCTCACTAGTATTTCTTCTGCAACCGTCTTGCGGTCTAACTCACCGATTTATCTCACGGGAATCAATTCCAAATAGCTGAAAACTGCTTCACTGACAGGAAGTTCATTTAACCTGCACATGTAAGATGCGAGCTCAGATAAATACAGAAGTAGGGCCCAAATATCGCAATAAATTAGCTTTATTTATTTAAAAACAACGACAACACATAAATAAGAAAGACACCAAATTAATTAGCTGATGCTTGTTTGTGAAAAGAATCGACTGTTGCAGAACTATTGGATACAAAGAAGTGAAACCAGAGTCCACGTATATAATCATTGTACCTTCAGAAGAAATCTCCAGTTTTATTAATGCTCAAAGTGCAAGTAGTCAATAAATATAAAAACAAAAATGGAAACATCTCTTGTAGAAATATGACTTTTGGTATTGATATCGGAAAACATCTTATCAAAAATGCCTCTAACTAGAAACTTATCAATTAACGTATTTTAAGCTCACCTCCAATGTGCATTGCCATTTTATTTACAATAAATTGTAATGTATGTTTAAATGTTCCTATTTGCTGCATCTGCCTTTAGCCCACGTGATCTTGTCTTTTGATTGTATTCTATATTTTTGATTGATTTCGTTTGATGAAGCGATGGAATGTGATGTAGAAATAAAGTTGTATTAATATCCTCATTACTTCTACTTCCACATGTCGATCTGCAACACACTACCAACTCCACCTGCTTCACCGCCGAGGCACCACTTCCCCCTTTTTAAACAGCCGGAGGCCAGGGGACAGACAAACCGCTGCCGACCTGCACCTCCATACATAATATATCCACCGCGGCTGTCACCTGAACCCACACATACAAAATTCATACCGCCATCCGATCAACGCGGACGGTGCAACTTCAGCTGCTGACATTTTAAAGCGAAACAAATGTGTTTGACCTGAGGAAACAGTTACCAGAGGGTAAAAATCCAAGAGCCCTCATGAGTTTAGTAAACAGAGGAAGGCGTTAAAGGTGGGGGTGGGGTGGGGGGGGGGTTAGCACCACCTGGGCGTGGTGAGGGGGCTTTGGATTGGATTATGAATTAACGCTGTTCTACCTGCACACACCTGGTTTAAGTGGTTTAAAAAAAATAATAATAAAAAAAAACAGCTTGCCTGCCCGTAAAACAAACACTTGAGTGTTGTGCTCGGTCACTGTGCTCAAGTAAATTAGGATGCAACTGATGGTTATTTTCTTGAAAAAGAGATTAATTGTTCGGTCTATAAAATGTCACAAAATTAAAAATAAAAGATTTTAATGTTTGTTTTCTTTTTTTTTTTTTTTAGAAAAGGACCTATTTTTTTTTTATTTCATTTATTTTGCTGTGTTGTCCGAACAACAGTCCAAAACTCAAAAGATATTCACCGTCATTTACCGTTAAAGACGACCAGCTAATATTCACTTTTGAATAACTTGAATTTATGAATTTGGGCTTTTGCTAAAAAAGAAAAGAAAAAGACTGATTAACTGACTAATTGTTTCAGCTCTTAAGTATATAAATTAAAACAGTATATAACACAGTACTTCACGTATTACTGAGTAGTAATTCAAAGGCCATTCAAAGCTTTGTTATGCGACGTGTCCCTTTTGTTTTTTGTTGTGTAAAAAGACCGATGACCATGTCGGCGTTGCATCATGTGCTTACCCAGTTGTTAAGTCGTGTAAACTTTATATTACTGATATTTTTAATGCAAAAATTTGAAATTGGTCAATGGGCAAACATTCAACAAATTAGAAAGTTTACAATAACAATTGAAAAAGGAATTGTTTTTTTGGGTTTAAATTAAGCTTTCCTTTCAACGACGTTCCTGTTTTATCAACAGTTAGTGCCAACTTACATTTATAGGTTCCTTCTATTCAGACAACTAGTGAGGAAATTCTGAGAAACAAAATTATAGACCTGTTGCCTAAAGCACTTCCCTTTTTTTTTTTTTACGCCTTAAATAAGCTTCTTTTTTTTAATAAACAAACCCAAAGTTGAATTATCAGACAACATTAAATATTAAGATATGGAGCCGTACTTGCTAAAACATGAAAAAAATACAGATTTTATCACATCTTCTACTACTTATTTAAATCTTTTTTCCCTGGTTTTGCTGCGAGTCAGAATTGTGTCACCTTCTGCCCTCAGACAGTCAGAAACACCTGGAAAGCCTCAGTAAAGTACAAAAACACACCACATAAACCAAACCTCTGAGTGCAGCTGTCCACCGAGCACCACGAAAGGCAGGAAGAAGCAAATCCCTCTCAACATTTTTCTGCTTCTCTACTTCTGTTTTCTGTGTTTTAACATAAAATTAAAACTTCCTCTCAGTGAACCTGGTTCCCAGATGTCACAGCAGGAGCAGCAGCAGCAGCTCTGTCTGTGGGCTGAGCTGTCATTTCAGACCTCCAGTCCCCCAAGGCCCCCGTCCGGGCCGCGCCTCCAAACAATCAGCTGTCAAACACTTAGCCCCGCCCCTCTCTGCAAGCGCCTCCCGGTTTGTAGTCCACTTCCGGGACTGAGGCCGTCGGGAGCGCCAATTGGGTTGTGGCACTAAGGACTACAACTCCCATGGGGAGGGCAAGGGGCGGGAGCTCCAGCACAGCCAATCGCGGAACACCACGCTGTCTTACTCGGTAATGGAAATAACAGCAGCCTTGGCTAAAAATAATAATCTGTGTCTGAGTTCAAGACGTTTGATTTTCAATATTTAAACTTATTTTAATTTTATTTTTTTTAACGTCGTCACCATTTCTTTATTTTCTTCTCTTTTTTTTTTTTTTTTTTTTTACTGAAAAGCTTCAAATTGGGTAAATATTCACATGAAGAAACGGAAGTTAGTAATCGACAGTAACGCAGGAAATGTGTATTTAATTTTATTTGTTTAGATAAAACTAAAATACATAATGTGTGAGTTCAAAACGGTTTTCATTGGAAAGATTTAACGTTAAATAATAAATAATATTAATTTGAAAAAAAGTTGGTATTATTTACCAATAATGTCTGTTCGTTTCCGTCATACATATAAAAGGCTAACTTTATATCTTATAACCGACAGAAGGTTAAATAGAGTAGTTAACGTTCCTCTCAAACACAGGGACGGCGAGTGTTGCGCGCACACGCACACGCGCGGTGACGTCATTTTAAGATGACAGTAGAAAATGCCAGAAGATTTCCTGAATGGAAGCCGTTGACGTGTCGTGACGTGAATACGCGGTTCCACAGACACACACGAGCGCTCGGTTAACGTTACTTACATGGCAGAAGCAGCTCTGGTCCTGGTTGTCCGAGGCTGCGCTCGCGTCCCGGCTGTTCGAGGCTCCGCTCGGGTCCTCGCGCTGCTGCGCTGGGACTTTTACGTCGTTTTGCTGAAACCAACCGGGAACAAAGTTCCCCAGTAACCAGGCCAACAGCAGAACACCGAACGCTCGTAAAGTTACTTTCCACATCGCTCACGTGCGCGGTGACACCGGTTGGGGGGGATGAGGGGGAGGGGGCTATAAATAAAAAAAACAACAGTTCAGTTTGTGGCGACCGTTGGTGACGTTAGCTTCAGTTAGCATCCGCAGTGACTGTAAAACGGATGAAATAACCGACAGCGGGTCGGTGACGTCAGCAGCCCGGAGTGTGAAGACCCCCCCCCCACGCGGACACTTAGACCTCTCACTGCCCTCACAGAACCGGGGTCGTTGATTTAAGACGGTACATAACTGGAGAAGTTTCCGTTCACCAGCTTGTTTCCCCCTTTTTAGCGTCAAGTTAGCGAGTAAAAACAAAAATAAAAGTTTTAGTTCCGGTTTAAATTTTCAAAATAAAACCCACGGGCTCGTTTGTGGTCTTCTTTTTCTTCTAGGTTTATTGGCGGTTGGCGGTCGGCGAACAGCGAATTGGTGCATTACCACCACCACCTGGTATGGAGTGTGGATCAGGATGTCTAGGATTTAAAAATAATAATAAAATATAAAAGAAATTACCAAATTCAACAAAACAAACTATTACAAACTACAAACTTTATCCAGCTTTTTGTTTGGATCTCCGTCGATTCTGTGTACTTAATTAGTACATAAATGAGAATTAACTAGCCTTGTAGAGATTGGCCTACTATTTTCATTTTATACTGTTTTTTGTTGACACTTACAAATTACTTTTCCGATTAACAATTTAGGTATAAAACATTAAAAACTATAACTGCTTTATTATTAAACTACCCAGTAGAGTATAAAGTACCTAAAATTGGCTGCACATTGATACCGTACAACATTAAGTAAAAATATCCAACCTATCGTTTCTGCAAAATGTGTTGTTACTTTTCATACTTTATGCTCATTTTGGTGATAGTACTTTTTTTATTTTACTTGTCACATTTTGAATGCAGGTTGTGGTTTGAAACAGAGTAATTTTAGACTATATACACAGCAGGTAAAATAAGTATTAAACACGTCACCATTTTTCTCAGTAAATATATTTCTAAAGGTGCTATTGACATGAAATTTTCACCAGATGTCGGTAACAACCCAAGTAATCCTTACATACAAAGAAAACCAAACAAATAAGTTCAGACATTAAGTTATGTGTAATAAAAATGGAATGACAGGGAAAAAGTATTGAACACGCTTACTGAAATTTATTTAATACTTGGTACAAAAGCCTTTGTTGGTAATGAACTTCAATACGCCTCCTGTATGCAGAAACTAGTCGCATGCATTGCTCAGGTGGGATTTTGGCCCATTCTTCCATACAAACAGTCTTCAAATCTTGAAGCTTCCGTGGGCCTCTTCTATGAACTCTGATCTTTAGTTCTGTCCTTAGATTTTCTATTGGATTCAAGTCAGGTGATTGGCTGGGCCATTCTAGCAGCTTTATTTTCTTTCTCTGAAACCAGTTGAGAGTTTTCTTTACTGTGTGTTTGGGATCATTGTCTTGCTGAAATGTCCACCCTCGTTTCATCTTCATCATCCTGGTAGATGGCAGCAGATTTTTTATCAAGAATGTCTCGGTAAATTTTTCCATTCATCCTTCCTTCAATTATATGAAGTTTGCCAATGCCGTATGCTGAGAAACAGCCCAACACCATCATGTTCCCACCTCCAAACTTCACTGTTGGTTCGGTGTTTTTGGGGTGATGTGCAGTGCCATTTGACCTCCAAACACGGTGTGTATTATGGCATCCAAAGAGTTCAATTGTGGTCTCATCTGACCTGACTATAGTCTCCCACTATTTCACAGGCTTGTCTAAATGTGCCGCAAACTCTAAACGAACTTCAACATGCTTTTTCTTCAGCAATGGAGTCTTGAGTGGTGAGCGTGCACACAGGCCACGGCGGTTGAGTGCATTACTTATTGTTTTCTTTGAAACAATTGCACCTGCTAATTCCAGGTCTTTCTGAAGCTCTCCACAAGTGGTCCTTGGCTCTTGGACAACTCTTCTGATAATTCTTTTGACTCCGCAGTCAGAAATCTAGCGAGGAGCACCTGGTCGTGGCCGGTTTATAGTGAAATGATGTTCTTTCCACTTCCGGATTATGGCCCCAACAGTGCTCACTGGAACATCCATAAGTTTAGAAATCCTTCTGTAACCAATGCCATCAGTATCTTGCACAGGCTCTTTGCTTTTACCCATCAAGAGATGTTTCTTGTGTGACTCCTTGGTCATGAGATACCCTTTTATAGGCCATCAGTTGGGACTAAACCAGCTGATATGAATTTGCACTGCAAGGGGCAGTATTGCTTTCTAATTACTGATAGATTTCAGTTGGTGACTTGGCTTTCCAAGCCTTTTTTGCACCTCCCTTTCTTTGTGTGTTCAATACTTTTTCCCTGTGTCATTCCATTTTTATTACACATAACTTAATGCCTGAACTTATTTGTTTGGTTTTCTTTGTATGTATGGATTACTTGGGTTGTTACCGACATCTGGTGAACATTTCACGTCAATAGCATCTTTAGAAATATATTTACTGTGAAAAATGGTGACATGTTCAATACTTATTTTACATGGTGTATGCTACTACTATAATTGAGCAATAATCTGTTGTAATATATATATTGTATAAATGTATATATCTTGCCTTGCAATGCTTGCTGTTTGGATATTTTTTTATTTTTTAAAATTACTGTTTTAGAGCTGAAATTATTAGTCAAATAATCAATTGGTCGATGGACATGCAATTTATCAGCAACTCTCTTTATGATCAATTAATTGCTTGTATCTTTTTTATTTATTTTTTAAACACCAAACAAATTCAGCTTCTCCAAAATGAGAAGATGTTGCTTTTCTCGGTTTTATATAATTATAAACTGAATATCTTCTTCCTCTTTTTTTACTGGTAGTTGAACAAAACAAAATATCTGAAGATGTCTTAAACTCAAGGACATTGTAAAGGATCCTATTCATTGTTTCTGATGTTAAATAGACAGAGTGAATAATCAGTTATTTGAAAAAATAATCAGCAGGTTAATCATTGATAATGATAAGTGTGTGTACATTGAGAGCCACACTAAATCAGAGTCAGATTCCTTGCGTGCGTACACATACTTGGCTAATAAAGCTGATTCTAATTATCTGACGATCATCTTTGTTATTATGAAGCTCACTAATGTAACGCGGAAGCGTTTTATTTTGAAACTGCAGTGTTCTCCTCTGAGATAAATCAGATGTGATTCCCTCCTTTGACCACCAGAGATGATAACAGCTCATTTTACAGGGAGGAGAGTTTCAACTTCCTCTTCTGATTTAACAACAACTCTATGTGGGAAGAAAACAATATTTGCATGAGAAAAGTTTGAACTTTACAGGACAAACAGTGAGCTGGACTGTGGACTGACAGTGAGATTGTAGCAGAGCTGTAGAGGACTGGAGTTGATTGCTTATTTCTGCTGACCCTAAGATATATTTTGGTGTGGGATTGACCCTTTTTTTTAGTTGCAACTGCAATAAACTCAAACAGACAAAAGAAGAGAGATCAAGTAAAACGTATCCCTAAAGGTTAAACTTATCATGTCTGTAACTATAATCATGCCGAACCCGAGAGGAGGAAACCCACCCTCCCAAACAGAGCTGCTGTTAGAGGAGGTGCTTCAACGTCACATTCCATAAATGAAACTTAATGTTTGTCAGAGCGACAGCAGAGCTGCATGTTGAGTCTCTGTGTTTCTGTCTAAAGGAATATTAAACTGACTTTGTCAGGTCTTTCTCAACAACTGACCCAAATACTGGTGAGTGACAGCTGATCATATTTACTGTGTTCCAATAACTAACGTTAACACAAAACTTGCAGCTCTAAGAAAACAGGAAGTAACACTCTTTCAAAACCATACTGACACTGGTCAGATGGATCTCAGTTAAATTAACATATCTGTAGAATTAAATACAATGTTTTTCAAAAATATTGCAGTAATCATACTTTGAAATATTTTTATACAAATGAAAATGACATGTGTAACTAAGCATTTTTTCACACTTTGACTTTTGTTCTCAGATTGTAGATATGTCTTCTGTCAGCTGTCTGCTGTCTGAAGATCAGTTTCGATGCTCCATCTGTCTGGATGTGTTCACTGATCCAGTCAGCACACCATGTGGACACAACTTCTGTAAAAACTGCATCACTAAACACTGGAGTACTTTTTACAAGTGCCTGTGTCCCTTGTGTAATGAAACTTTTACCACAAGACCGGATTTGAGGGTCAACACTTTGTTCTCTGAGATGGTTTCTCAGTTCAGACAGTCGGCTCAACAGAAAGCCAGCAGCAGCAGCTCAGAGCCACAAGAGTCCAAACCAGGAGAAGTTCCCTGTGACGTCTGCACTGGAACCAGACTGAAGGCCCTGAAGTCCTGCCTGGTGTGTCTGGCCTCCTACTGTGAGACTCACCTGGAGCCTCATCTGACAGCTTCACGCCTGAAGAGACATCAGCTGATCGACCCTGTGGAGAACCTGGAAGGCAGGATGTGTACGAAGCACGATAAACCTCTGGAGCTGTTCTGTAAGACTGACCAGACATGTGTCTGCACTCACTGCCCTGCTTTAGACCACAAGACGCACGAGTTTGTTTCTCTGAAAGAAGAATATGAAGAAAAGAAGACCGAGCTGAGGATGACAGAGGCGGAAATTCAGGAGATGATCCAGAAGAGACAACTGAAGATTCAGGTGTTTAAACACTCAGTGAGGCGCATCAAGGAAAATGCCCACATGGAGGTCGCAGAAAGTGTTCGTGTCTTCACTTCTCTGAAGCAGTCTATCGACAGAGGCCTGAACGAGCTCATCAAAACGATAGAAGAGAAGCAGAAGACGACACAGAAGCAGGCTGAAGCTTTCATCAGAGAGCTGGAACGGGAAATCTGCGAGCTGAAGAAGAGAAGCGCTGAGGTGCTGCAGGTCTCGCTGTCTGAAGACCACGTTCGCCTCCTTCAAAGCTTCCCGCACCTGAAAGCTGCACCGCCCACCAAGGACTGGACAGAGGTCAGCGTCCATCCACCGTCATATGAGGGGACCGTGGTGAGAGCTTTGCTTCAGATGAAGAATAAACTCAGTAGAGACATGAAGAAGCTGTTCGCTGAGGCTGAGCTGAAGAGGGTCCAGAAGTCTGCGGTGGACGTGACTCTTGATCCCGACACAGCGCATCCTGAACTCGTCCTGTCTGACGACGGGAAACAAGTGAATCACTGCGATGTGAAGAGGAATCTCCCAGACAACCCAGAGAGATTCTCTCATTATAATTTTGTCTTAGGAAAGCAGAGTGTCTCCTCGGGCAGATTTTACTTTGAGGTTCAGGTTCAAGGGAAGACTAAATGGAATTTAGGAGTGGCCAGAGAGTCGGTCTACAGGAAGGGACCAATCAAAATGACACCTGAAGATGGTTACTGGACCATATGGTTGAGAAATAGAAATGAGTACAAAGCTCTCGATGCACCGTCAGTCCGTCTCTTTCTGCAGTCTCATCCTCAGAAGGTGGGGGTGTTTGTGGATTATGAGGAGGGTCTGGTCTCCTTCTATGACGTAGAAGCTGCAGCTCTTATCCACTCCTTCGCCGGCTGCTCCTTCTATGAGAAACTCTTCCCATTCTTCAGCCCCTGTAGGAATGATGGTGGTCAAAACACCGCCCCTCTGATCCTCCGTCCCGTTAATCAAACTGTCTGATCAGAAGTTTATGGAACAGTGAAACGTTGCCAGCGAAAAAACATACACATGTTGACTTCATCTTTCCTCATTATGTCCACAAAGTGAATATGTGAATATATATATATATATATATATATATATATATATATATATATAGACAGACAAAGTTTTCATACTAATCTACATGACACGAGTCAACACTAGGATATGATTCGATTAGAGAGGTGAAAGCTAAACAAACAATGGCCGGTGGATGAAGACGTGTTGTCATGGTAACAGATGTACATACTCAGTGGTAACGTGCCGTGTGAACTTGTTTTCATCTGGATGTGATTGGTCATTACTTTCTCCTTTGTGTTATTCTGTCACTCAGTGTGTCATCATGATTTCTTTATGGTGTTGCTTCTTAAAGAGAAATTTATAGATTTGTTTATTGGTATAATCAACAATGCAGTGATGAATATTTTAGCTTTTATTATGTAAATTACTGGGCTTAGGGTATAATTGTACTGATTTATTTTAGTTTGCATTTCGCTGATTTTTCTTTTCTTTCATTATTTTCTTGTGAATGTTTTATGAATCACTTTGGATGGCTGTTCAGCTCGTGTTTGAAAACTATGATTACCAGATTATGTTGGTTTTAAAAGATTTGCTAACAAGTCCATGACAGATTGTTTTATACAAGCGACTGAGTCCTCAGCCTCATTCCTAAAAGACAGAAAAGGTTGATTTATGTCAGAGACTAAAACAGATGCTGTAAAGTGAATGAAAACACGTTTTGTAACGAATGAAATGACTCAGCTGTAAAGTATCACTGCAGTAAAATCCTGTGCAGAAGAAGAAACTGTCTGTTGAAGTTTTTATTTTAAGTTTTGTCCATAAAATCCACAAAGTCGTGGTGTAATTCCCTCCTGTGACCAGTAGGTGTCAGCACAGCACACATCAGAGGGAGGAGCGTTTGTTAAAGGCTCGAACAGACTGCACACGATTCAACTTCCTCCTCTGATTCAGCGACAAATAAAGACAGGAGGGAAGTAAGTCTCACATGAGAAGGTCAGAGCATTACAGGGAGCTGAACTGTGGACCAGTAAGATTGTTGCAGAGCTGCATTGGACTGTAAAGTGACCCAAACATGTGGTTTACATGTGGGACTGACTTCTTTTTGTGAAAAGGGTTCTGGTGGCTGCAGGAAAAGGAAGATAAAAGACATAATAGTTTCCCTACAGAGATTAAACTGCCACATGTGTGTAACCATAGTAACGTCTAAACCCGGAGGAGGAAACACAACCTCCCAAACAGAGCTGCTGCAAGAGGCGGTGCTTCAACGTCACGTTCCTGAAGTGAAACTGAATTTGTGTCAGAGCGACAGTCGAGACAAGTCTCTGTGTTTCTGTCCAAAGAAATATTACACTTTGCTCTTCGGGATTTCTCAACAACTGACCCAAATACTGGTGAGTGACAGCTGATGATATTTACTGTGTTTCAATAACTGGCGTTAACACAAAACTCACGGCTCTAATTAAACAGGAAGTTACTCTCTTTTCATTTCCTTATGACACATGGTCAGATGGCCTTTAGTGAAGACTAACAAGGAGTTAAGTAAAATTAATCTAATATTCTAATCATTAATTATATATTAAAATCGTTTTTGATCAGACTTTTACTTTTGTTCTCAGTTTGTAGATATGGCTGCTGCCAGCAATCTGCTGTCTGAAGATCAGTTTCTGTGCTCCATCTGTCTGGATGTGTTCACTGATCCAGTCACCACACCATGTGGACACAACTTCTGTAAAAACTGCATCAATCATTACTGGAATACCAACAAACAGAACATGTGTCCAATGTGTAAAAAGGTTTTCAGGAAAAGAACTGAGCTGCAGGTCAACACTTTGTTCTCTGAGATGGTTTCTCAGATCAGACAGTCGGCTCAACAGAAAACCAGCAGCAGCAGCAGCTCAGAGCAACAAGAGTCCAAACCAGGAGAAGTTCCCTGTGACGTCTGCACTGGAACCAGACTGAAGGCCCTGAAGTCCTGCCTGGTGTGTCTGGTCTCCTACTGTGAGACTCACCTGGAGCCTCATCTGACAATGTCAGGCCTGAAGAGACATCAGCTGATCGACCCTGTGGAGAACTTCGAAGGCAGGATGTGTACGAAGCACGATAAACCTCTGGAGCTGTTCTGTAAGACCGACCAGACATGTGTCTGCATGCTCTGCACTGTATTAGACCACAAGATGCACGATGTTGTTCCTCTGAAAGAAGAATATGAAGAAAAGAAGGTCGAGCTGGAGAAGACAGAGGCTGAAATCCAGCAGATGATCCAGAAGAGACAACTGAAGATTCAGGAGGTCAAACACTCAGTGGACCTCAGTGAGGAAGATGCAAACAGAGAGAAAGCAGAAGGTGTTCAGGTCTTCACTGCTCTGAAGGAGTCTGTTGAGAGAAGACTGAATGAGCTCATCAATACGATAGAAGAGAAGCAGAGAACAACAAAGAAACAGGCTGAAGACTCCATCAAAGAGCTGGAACAGGAAATCTCTGAGCTGATGAAGAGAAGCACTGAGGTGGAGAAGCTCTCCCTCTCTGAAGACCACCTCCACCTTCTCCAGAGTTTACCGTCCTTAAACATCCACCTCCCACCACCCACAAAGGACTGGACAAAGGTCAGTGTTCCTCCATCATCATATGAGGGGACTGTGGTGAGAGCTGTGTCTCAGCTGGAGGAGACACTCAGTGAAGAGATGAAGAAGCTGGTTGAAGCTGAGCTGAAGAGGGTCCAGAAGTTTGCAGTGGATGTGACTCTTGATCCTGATACAGCTCATCCTCAACTCATCTTATCTGATGATGGGAAACAAGTGAATGCTAGTGATGTGAGTAAGGAACTCCCAGACAATCCAGAGAGATTTTCAGAAGAGCCTTGTGTTTTAGCAAAGCAGAGTTTCTCTTCAGGTAGATTTTACTTTGAGGTTCAAGTTAAAGGAAAGACTGAGTGGGATTTAGGAGTGGCCAGAGAGTCGATCAACAGGAAGGAAGACATCTCACTGATCCCTGAAGATGGTTACTGGACTATATGGTTGAGAAATGGAAATGAGTACGAAGCTCTTGATGACCCTTCAGTTCTTCTATCCCTGAAGTCTCGGCCTCAGAAGGTGGGGGTGTTTGTGGATCATGAGGAGGGTCTGGTCTCCTTCTATGACGTAGAAGCTGCAGCTCTTATCTACTCCTTTACTGGCTGCTCCTTCAATGAGAAACTCTTCCCATACTTCAGTCCAGAATATAATGATGATGGTAAAAACTCTACACCTCTGATCATCACTCCTGTCAGAGTAAACTAATCACTCTCTTTTTTTATTGTTATGATTTTATAAATGTACATATTCTGTGTGAATATCACGTAGTTTAACTTTACATCTCATTTCATATAGAGTCTGTTGACTGGTGATTGATTTACACGTCATTAAGACATTTTATTATAACTATCCCGTTACATAGCCAACACATTCGTGGGATGCGTTCATCTCTTAAACTCTGCATCATGACACATTATATGGAGAATATCAATTTAAACCTTTGTTAAATCCACAGACATTTATTTCCACTTCCAGAAGAAAGCGCCTTCTTTAAAGACACCAAATACATGAAGCTGAAGTTTGACTTTGAGTAAATCAGCAAAACAAATTCTATCTGACAGAAAACATATTGCTGAATAGTTTTGTCATGAAGCTTCATTTAAGAGTGAGGCCTATTACATTCCTATAGTGTCTACAGAATACAGTGTGTGTTATTGTTATACCGGAAAAGTTAATAAATAGAATAGATGCAAATGTTTTTTTGTTGTTTAAAGTGGTTTGAATAATTACTAATCACTTTGGCCAACTTTGAATTGTTTTGTGAATATTGGTGAGATGAAACCTGTAAACATGATTGTAAATTAAAAAAAAAACATGTACATAAATTATTAGTTGAACACACGGCCTGAGTAAGCACCGACTTGAGCATCGAACACTGAGCAGAAAAGCCTGGTTTACTCATAAGTTGTATTTCATGACAAATACATTGTTTCCTGTGGCTCTTTCACAATAAAAGATTTTTACAAAACATACAAGACTTTCTGAAATATATATTTTCATACAGTTTGTACAAGTACATCTGAAACCATTAGTTAATTGACAGAAAATTAAATTGCAACTATTTTAATGGTTTATTACATTTTGTTGTGGAAAAACATTTCATGTTTCTCGCTGAACAAATGTGAAGATTTGCTGCTTTTCCTTTTAATAATGTTAATAATTTTAATAATATTAATGCGTTAGTAGTAATGTGGAGGTTTGGACAAAACAGGTTTCACTTTGGGCTCTGGCTCATTGTGACGGCATTTCTCACTATTTTAACTGTTTTTAAAAAACTAAACAATCAATCGATTAATGGAGAAAATAATCAGCAGATTAATCCATCATGAAAAAAATATGAGTTATTAGTTCAAAATTAGCTCCACCTCAACCAACTACAATGGTAAAATCCATATTTTACATGAATGTTAATAATCTAATGATAAAATATATAATAATAAAACAGTCACAGGGGACCTTTTTATACTATTATTGCTTTAACTTACTTAAGGAGAACGGTTTATGGTAAATTTAACTTATTTCATTCTTCTTCAGATGCAGACTTGGTGAATTAGTGTCTCTACCTGCTCTGGTCCATGACCTTCCTTATATTGGGGTACAGAATTTAAAAAGCTACGAATTTATAAAAATCGGGAAAACTTTGTCTTGGGTAGCCCGTACTCATCCTGAAGATGATTATATGATTTCATGTTACCCCTTTCATAGAGATCATTTATCACCTGGATTCCATGTGTGTTCCTCTTTAAAACCAGGGTCAACACAGGAAGGAACAACATTGGGGTTTTTAACAATCGATGCATAAAAAGAGTGTCTTCTGTTGATCGTAAACAACTTCTTTACACTAATCCATGTGCTTAGAATGTTATTCACAATAAAGTTGTTCCTAGTGCCTGGTGTTTGTTTAACATTATTGAAAAATGGTGCACTTGATAATGAGAACGAGTTATGTTGAGTATTCTGACTTCTTTTTCCCTGAAGAGAGTCCCCTCAGGACGCACGACTGAGCTTAGGCCCATATCACAACAGTTATTGTATTCAATGTGCAATTATGCTTTCATTCTTCAAGGGTTTAACATTTAATTTCAGTCAATAAACAGAACCATGCAGTTTACCAATTTTGAGTTTTGACGGATCCTCTGGGACACAGATTCGGGTCTTCGGAGATGGTGAGGCTCGCCGACACTCTCGCATAATTTTCCTATTTCTACCTAAGCAGTTTTGTTCAAAAAGATCTGCAAACTTTATTTCACTTGGGCCCGCGGGAGTGTCGGTCGATTCTCGTCTCCTCTGGTCGTCCTTGAGTCGCCTTTGAGGATCACGTCGGGGTCACCATTTTTGATGAGTATTCGGACTTCTTTTTCCCTGAAGAGAGTCCCCTCAGGACGCACAACTGAACTGAGGCCCAACGAGGAATCCGTCAACAAAATAAAGCCGAGAAGTGGTTCAAAGTTTAAGTAAAAAAGTATTTACTTTTGATTGAAAGCAATTACACATTAAATCACACAATACAAAGAAATAAAAAACTAAATATCCCATGGAATAGAGTTCAGCTGCGCTCTGCTCGACACAGACCACACCAGAACTGCCGTTTTTCCGGAAACACTCAGGTTATGTACTGCCGTAAAGTCCACCTATTTGCCGTACGTTAGCAACACGTTTCATGCAGGGATTGGCTTATGACCTCGATCTGCTCCACCTCCGACTTCCAGGATCCAGCTCTGCATCTCCTGAAGAAGGTGCCTCATTATTTAAAAAAGGAGTAGACCATCTACCTGTTTACTTTGGTTTGTCAAAAGGGAGTCGGTGTGAATCCCCGCTGAACTTCATTTTCATGGTCAACTTATTATCTTTAGGTTTGTTACTTTAAACGAATATATATATATATAATTCACACTGATTATCACGAGAAGCGCTTTAAGGCACAGTTTTCTCACATCTGTCGTGAAACAATATCTGCTCTCTCTTTTTTAAGGTAGTTCAGTATTTTCATCTTTTTGTTTGGGTTATTGGCACCTTGGCTGTGATCTCTCAATTCATCAGATCTTGTCATTATCCATCAAGAAAATAGAATTGGAAAAAAGTTAATTGCCGAGCTGTTTTTACTGTAGTTTCTAGGATGTCTCTTTTGTTTGTCCTCCAAGTTCACAGGTACAGAAATAAAGACACAACCTGCTGTAAAACGTTGTAGGATGCTTATTTTTAAATGTTTGATAACGAGAAGCTACTTTCTGAACAGCGATGACACGTGCACAGCGACGAGCAAGAAGTGGAGGAGGCGTAAATTCATTTAAAATAAAATAATCTCACAAGATTTTTTATTTTCCTAAAGAGCGTCGTCCTCTTTAAAATGACAAAACAAAACATTTCATCATTTTTTAAAAAAAGTGTTTGCAAGTCGAGAACGAACAGAAAGACGACCGATATCAAAAAAAAAAACAATAAATACTTTGTGAAGCATCCGAGCGGAGAGAAGATTCCTGTTTCTGGAACTGTCCACGACTGATGAAGGAACCATGAAGATGGTTGGTACAAACATGTCAGACCGTGTAAACCTGGTACGTGATGCTGTCGGGACGCGTGCTACGCCACCCTGAAGGAAGGAGCGCATTCACGTTAACACCCGGTCCACTTAGTGAGTACACACCTGATGACGGTGGAGTGGGGACGGGCTCTTGTATTTCTCTGGCCGTTATGATCCAGATACTCTTCATACCCCAAAACGGGTAATTTAAGTAAAAAACAAAACACTACTGTCATGGATAAACCAGGAATAAAATAACTAACTCCACTTCAGGAAGTGACGGACGTCGGCCGGAGCGATGGAGGCCGAGGCGTTGGCAGGGTCGTCGTGGAAGGTCCACACGAGGAAGAGGGAGGGGAGGAAGAGGAGGGTGAGGGTTTGGGGGTTGTCTCCTCCTGGTCCTCTCATTCTATATCGTCCTCGCTCGGACTCTGTGCACTCACAATACGCTGCAGGACAGGAGCAGAGAACAAACCGGATGCTTTTCATTCCTTTTCTTGTTTCATTGATAATGATTTTAAACAGTTTGTTATTGTTTCTGTGTGGAGAACAGAAGGACTCGTGGAGATCCAGATGGAGAAGGAAGAGAAGCGTTCGGCCTGCCTACCTGGCTGATGCTGGGCAGTTTGGTGAGCAGCATCTGGAAGACGGGCGGAGGCAGAGTCTGCTGCAGCACCTGCAGCAGCTGCTGAGGCTGACCACACACGGCGATGGCGTTGGTCAGTTGGTCCACACCTTTCTCTTAGTCTCCTGTGGAGCGAAGCACAGACACAAGACGTAAAGACACATGTACTCGGGCACCTCTCGTAGGATATCTTACAGGAAGTCACTCCTCGGGGTCTTTTCAAAATAAACTTCAGAGGAAAGACTTTGACAGAAGTCACTGCTGCCTGGAATAAGACGGAGAACCAATAAGAATGCACACGGACGACAATCAAACTGTGAATGTAAAGCAGGTATCGGTGTGAGGAGGTGTTACCCTGAGCCAGCAGCTCCTCCCCCAGCTGGATCTCCTCCAGGAAGAACTTCTGCACCGCCTCAGCGTCCTTCAGGTCTGGGAGCTGCAGGACAAACAACGGTCAGCCACGGGACCTCAAGCTCTTCGCTCTGGTTTTCACCGTTTGGTTTTGGGTCTCTGAGGTCAGACCTCACAGGAGGTCATCATCCCATGAACAGTAAAGAGCTCTGATCTGTGAGCCAGTTGAACTCCAGCTGCATGCTGGGAGCAACCCTCCTTCAACCCCCATCATCCAATAAGGAGCCAGATAAAAGCAACCAGCTGATCACTGAAGTCCTCTTTAAAATAAAAGTATGTAGTGGGTGACTAGATTTATCATCACATTCTTTCATGTGTATGTTTACATGCTACATTTTAATGCCCGTTGCCATTAATCTGTCTGAATAAAACAGGAAGTGAAGATGTGCTGTCTTCAGAATAAATGCCTACAAATTATGCTTACTGCTTCTACTAGATATGTTAGTATTACAGTTATTTAGCATACAGTGTTAATATGAATGTTAATGTTGACATAATGTGAAGAGGATTTTGTAAAGAAATTTTGTTTTTTAAAAATCACTGATGATAGTAATAATTAATTAAATATGTATTGTCTAGTTACTGTTATTTCATCAAGTAAGAGTCACTGAGTAGTTTTTGACTATTTAAAAACGTAGTCAGTTTCCTCCCCACAGCACACAGCTCACTAATCTACTCTGAGTTGATTGACAAAAAATGGTTTGTCTTCATGAAAATCTTCAAAGTTCTACCTGTTTCACTTCAGCTTTACCATGTGCTTCCTGCAGTTTTACTGTCTTTCATAAAATAATTGTTCCCTCTGTGATGTGTTCAGATAAATCAGCAAGACGTCCTACACTTGAATCTTATGCGTTGGTTCAACTTGTACCTAACTCATGTCCTTGGCAGGCTTTGGGGTGTGTACGGGAGAGTGTCAAGTGATGAGGGTCATGTGACTGATGGAGGCAAAAAGCCAGACTACTCCCTGTAAACCAGAGGGAGGAAAAGGGTGAGGTGTTCACCAACAGAGCTGCAGGTAAGAGGCGGAGCAACACTGTGAAGAGGAGAGCTTCAACGTCACACTCCAGAAATGAAAGTTAAGTTCGTCAGAGTGGCAGACACACTGCAGTCGAGACAAGTCTCTGATTTTCTCTAAAAGACAATTCAAACTGACTTCATCAGGTTTTTCTCGACAACACAACAGAGTCTCCTCCAAACACTGGTGAGTACATCTGATCATATTTACACCTTTAATAACCAGGATTAACACAAAACTTTATCTTTACTCAGGCTGGAAGTTCCTCTCTTATCACTTCATACCTGATACATTATTAACAATATAACTATGTCTGTCTGTCCACAGTCCCACTATACAGTAACTCACTTTAACAGCTTTAAACTGTCTCAGGAGGACTTTAGTAACTTGTAACTGAATCTGTGGTTTTAACTTTAGTCTCACTCCGACTTTCCTGCTATTGTTACTGTTCATTGATCACTTCCTCTTTTGCCTCTAGTTCCACATTAAAAGTGTTCTACCAGCAGGAGGCTTTTATTGTGAAGCAGCTGGAGGAAACGTGATGTGTTTGTCATCACGTAAGCAGGGCTTTGTTGTCAGTGCTGTTCTTTAATTCACATTGGACATATTCTGTGCTGCTTTGCAAGAGTAGCAAGGTTGAGTCTGTCGGCACGACTTTGATCTTGGTTGCTTACTTAAAAGTTAAAAGATATGAAAAGAATCAAACTTGTTTCCTTTTTCAAGAAATAATTAAACTCTATTTTGAATAAAATGTTTTTCTTTTTTTTCACAATATGTGTAGATATGGCTGCTGCAAACTATCTGCCATCGGAAGATCAGTTTCTGTGCTCCATCTGTCTGGATGTGTTCACTGATCCAGTCAGCACACCATGTGGACACAACTTCTGTAAAAACTGCATCACTGAACACTGGAGTACCAGTGACAGAAGCCTGTGTCCCATGTGTAAAGAGGTTTTCACCACAAGACCGGATTTGAAGGTCAACACTTTCATCTCTGAGATGGTTTCTCAGTTCAGACAGTCGGCTCAACAGAAAGCCAGCAGCAGCAGCTCAGAGCAACAAGAGTCCAAACCAGGAGAAGTTCCCTGTGACGTCTGCACTGGAACCAGACTGAAGGCCCTGAAGTCCTGCCTGGTGTGTCTGGCCTCCTACTGTGAGACTCACCTGGAGCCTCATCTGACAATGTCAGGCCTGAAGAGACATCAGCTGATCGACCCTGTGGAGAACCTGGAAGGCAGGATGTGTACGAAGCACGATAAACCTCTGGAGCTGTTCTGTAAGACCGACCAGACATATGTCTGCATGCTCTGCACTGTATTAGACCACAAGATGCACGAATTTGTTCCTCTGAAAGAAGAATATGAAGAAAAGAAGGTCGAGCTGGAGAAGACAGAGGCTGAAATCCAGCAAATGATCCAGAAGAGAAGACTGAAGATTCAGGAGGTCAAACACTCAGTGGAGCTCAGTGAGGAAGATGCAAACAGAGAGAAAGCAGAAGGTGTTCAGGTCTTCACTGCTCTGAAGGAGTCTGTTGAGAGAAGACTGAATGAGCTCATCAATACGATAGAAGAGAAGCAGAGAACAACAAAGAAACAGGCTGAAGACTCCATCAAAGAGCTGGAACAGGAAATCTCTGAGCTGATGAAGAGAAGCACTGAGGTGGAGAAGCTCTCCCTCTCTGAAGACCACCTCCACCTTCTCCAGAGTTTCCCGTACTTAAACATCCACCTCCCACCACCCACCAAGGACTGGACAAAGGTCAGTGTTCCTCCATCATCATATCAGGGGACTGTGAGGAGAGCTGTGTCTCAGCTGGAGGAGACACTCAGTGAAGAGATGAAGAAGCTGGTTGCTGAAGCTGAGCTGAAGAGGGTCCAGAAGTTTGCAGTGGATGTGACTCTTGATCCTGATACAGCTCATCCTGACCTCATCTTATCTGATGATGGGAAACAAGTGAATGATGGTGATGTGAGTAAGGAACTCCCAGACAATCCAGAGAGATTTTCTCAAAGTTCTTGTGTTTTAGCAAAGCAGAGTTTCTCTTCAGGCAGATTTTACTTTGAGGTTCAAGTTAAAGGAAAGACTGATTGGGATTTAGGAGTGGCCAGAGAGTCGATCAACAGGAAGGGAAACATCACACTGAGCCCTGAAGATGGTTACTGGACTATAGGGTTGACAGAAGGAAATGAGTATGAAGCTAATGATGACCCTAAAGTTCTTCTCTCCCTGAAGTCTCGGCCTCAGAAGGTGGGGGTGTTTGTGGATCATGAGGAGGGTCTGGTCTCCTTCTATGACGTAGAAGCTGCAGCTCTTATCTGCTCCTTTACTGGCTGCTCCTTCAATGAGAAACTCTTCCCATACTTCAGTCCAGAATGGAATCATGGTGGTAAAAACTCTACACCTCTGATCATCACTCCTGTCAGAGTAAACTAAACACTCTCTTTTTTTATTGTTATGATTTTATAAATGTACATATTCTGTGTGAATATCATGTAGTTTAACTTCACATCTCATTTCATATAGAGTCTGTTGACCGTGGTGATTGATTTACACGTCATTAAGACATTTTATTATAACTATCCCGTTACATATTCAACACATTTGTGGGATGCGTTCATCTCTTAAACTCTGCATCATGACACATTATATGGAGAATATCAATTTAAACCTTTGTTAAATCCACAGACATTTATTTCCACTTCCAGAAGAAAGCGCCTTCTTTAAAGACACCAAATACATGAAGCTGAAGTTTGACTTTGAGTAAATCAGCAAAACAAATTCTATCTGACAGAAAACATATTGCTGAATAGTTTTGTCATGAAGCTTCATTTAAGAGTGAGGCCTATTACATTCCTATAGTGTTTACAGAATACAGTGTGTGTTATTGTTATACCGGAAAAGTTAATAAATAGAATAGATGCAAATGTTTTTTTGTTGTTTAAAGTGGTTTGAATAATTACTAATCACTTTGGCCAACTTTGAATTGTTTTGTGAATATTGGTGAGATGAGTTATGAATCAAAGAAACCTGTAAACATGATTGTAAATTAAAAAAAAAACATGTACATAAATTATTAGTTGAACACACGGCCTGAGTAAGCACCGACTTGAGCATCGAACACTGAACAGAAAAGCCTGGTTTACTCATAAGTTGTATTTCATGACAAATACATTGTTTCCTGTGGCTCTTTCACAATAAAAGATTTTTACAAAACATACAAGACTTTCTGAAATATATATTTTCATACAGTTTGTACAAGTACATCTGAAACCATTAGTTAATTGACAGAAAATTAAATTGCAATTATTTTAATGGTTTAATAATTTTTTTTATGTAAAAACATTTCAGGTTTCTCGCTGAACAAATGTGAAGATTTGCTGCTTTTCCTTTTAATAATGTTAATAATTTTAATAATATTAATGAGTTAGTAGTAATGTGGAGGTTTGGACAAAACAGGTTTCACTTTGGGCTCTGGCTCATTGTGACGGCATTTCTCACTATTTTAACTGTTTTTAAAAAGCTAAACAATCAATCGATTAATGGAGAAAATAATCAGCAGATTAATCCATCATGAAAAAAATATGAGTTATTAGTTCAAAATTAGCTCCACCTCAACCAACTACAATGGTAAAATCCATATTTTACATGAATGTTAATAATCTAATGATAAAATATATAATAATAAAACAGTCAAAGGGGACTTTTTTTATACTATTAATGCTTTAACTTACTTAAGGAGAACGGTTTATGTTAAATTTAACTTATTTCATTCTTCTTCAGATGCAGACTTGGTGAATTAGTGTCTCTACCTGCTCTGGTCCATGACCTTCCTTATATTGGGGTACAGAATTTAAAAAGCTACGAATTTATAAAAATCGGGAAAACTTTGTCTTGGGTAGCCCGTACTCATCCTGAAGATGATTATATGATTTCATGTTACCACTTTCATAGAGATAATTTATCACCTGGATTCCATGTGTGTTCCTCTTTAAAACCAGGGTCAACACAGGAAGGAACAACATTGGGGTTTTTAACAATCGATGCATAAAAAGAGTGTCTTCTGTTGATCGTAAACAACTTCTTTACACTAATCCATGTGCTTAGAATATTATTCACAATAAAGTTGTTCCTAGTGCCTGGTGTTTGTTTAACATTATTGAAGAATGGTGCACTTGATAATGAGAACGAGTTATGTTGAGTATTCTGACTTCTTTTTCCCTGAAGAGAGTCCCCTCAGGACGCACGACTGAGCTTAGGCCCATATCACAACAGTTATTGTATTCAATGTGCAATTATGCTTTCATTCTTCAAGGGTTTAACATTTAACTTCAGTCAATAAACAGAACCATGCAGTTTATCAATTTTGAGTTTTGACGGATCCTCTGGGACACAGATTCGGGTCTTCGGAGATGGTGAGGCTCGCCGACACTCTCGCATCATTTTCCTATTTCTACCTAAGCAGTTTTGTTCAAAAAGATCTGCAAACTTTATTTCACTTGGGCCCGCGGGAGTGTCGGTCGATTCTCGTCTCCTCTGGTCGTCCTTGAGTCGCCTTTGAGGATCACGTCGGGGTCACCATTTTTGATGAGTATTCGGACTTCTTTTTCCCTGAAGAGAGTCCCCTCAGGACGCACAACTGAACTGAGGCCCAATGAGGAATCCGTCAACAAAATAAAGCCGAGAAGTGGTTCAAAGTTTAAGTAAAAAAGTATTTACTTTTGATTGAAAGCAATTACACATTAAATCACACAATACAAAGAAATAAAAAACTAAATATCCCATGGAATAGAGTTCAGCTGCGCTCTGCTCGACACAGACCACACCAGAACTGCCGTTTTTCCGGAAACACTCAGGTTATGTACTGCCGTAAAGTCCACCTATTTGCCGTACGTTAGCAACACGTTTCATGCAGGGATTGGCTTATGACCTCGATCTGCTCCACCTCCGACTTCCAGGATCCAGCTCTGCATCTCCTGAAGCAGGTGCCTCATTATTTAAAAAAGGAGTAGACCGTCTACCTGTTTACTTTGGTTTGTCAAAAGGGAGTCGGTGTGAATCCCCGCTGAACTTCATTTTCATGGTCAACTTATTATCTTTAGGTTTGTTACTTTAAACGAATATATATATATATAATTCACACTGATTATCACGAGAAGCGCTTTTAGGCACAGTTTTCTCACATCTGTCGTGAAACAATATCTGCTCTCTCTTTTTTAAGGTAGTTCAGTATTTTCATCTTTTTGTTTGGGTTATTGGCACCTTGGCTGTGGACTCTCAATTCATCAGATCTTGTCATTATCCATCAAGAAAATAGAATTGGAAAAAAGTTAATTGCCGAGCTGTTTTTACTGTAGTTTCTAGGATGTCTCTTTTGTTTGTCCTCCAAGTTCACAGGTACAGAAATAAAGACACAACCTGCTGTAAAACGTTGTAGGATGCTTATTTTTAAATGTTTGATAACGAGAAGCTACTTTCTGAACAGCGATGACACGTGCACAGCGACGAGCAAGAAGTGGAGGAGGCGTAAATTCATTTAAAATAAAATAATCTCACAAGATTTTTTATTTTCCTAAAGAGCGTCGTCCTCTTTAAAATGACAAAACAAAACATTTCATCACTTTTTAAAAAAGTGTTTGCAAGTCGAGAACGAACAGAAAGACGACCGATA
This sequence comes from Ophiodon elongatus, assembly GCA_016806645.1. Lineage (NCBI taxonomy): Eukaryota > Metazoa > Chordata > Actinopteri > Perciformes > Hexagrammidae > Ophiodon > Ophiodon elongatus. The sequence continues at coordinate 338,765 of JACSYO010002154.1, forward strand.
ACAAAAACAAAAACAATAAATACTTTGTGAAGCATCCGAGCGGAGAGAAGATTCCTGTTTCTGGAACTTTCCACGACTGATGAAGGAACCATGAAGATGGTTGGTACAAACATGTCAGACGGTGTAAACCTGGTACGTGATGCTGTCGGGACGCGTGCTACGCCACCCTGAAGGAAGGAGCGCATTCACGTTAACACCCGGTCCACTTAGTGAGTACACACCTGATGACGGTGGAGTGGGGACGGGCTCTTGTATTTCTCTGGCCGTTATGATCCAGATACTCTTCATACCCCAAAACGGGTAATTTAAGTAAAAAACAAAACACTACTGTCATGGATAAACCCAGGAATAAAAAACTAACTCCACTTCAGGAAGTGACGGACGTCGGCCGGAGCGATGGAGGCCGAGGCGTTGGCAGGGTCGTCGTGGAAGGTCCACACGAGGAAGAGGGAGGGGAGGAAGAGGAGGGTGAGGGTTTGGGGGTTGTCTCCTCCTGGTCCTCTCATTCTATATCGTCCTCGCTCAGACTCTGTGCACTCACAATACGCTGCAGGACAGGAGCAGAGAACAAACCGGATGCTTTTCATTCCTTTTCTTGTTTCATTGATAATGATTTAAAACAGTTTTTATTATTTCTGTGTGCAGAACAGAAGGACTCGTGGAGATCCAGATGGAGAAGGAAGAGAAGCGTTCGGCCTGCCTACCTGGGTGATGCTGGGCAGTTTGGTGAGCAGCATCTGGAAGACGGGCGGAGGCAGAGTCTGCTGCAGCACCTGCAGCAGCTGCTGAGGCTGACCACACACGGCGATGGCGTTGGTCAGTTGGTCCACACCTTTCTCACAGTCTCCTGTGGAGCGAAGCACAGACACAAGCCGTAAAGACACATGTACTCGGGCACCTCTCGCAGGATATCTTACAGGAAGTCACTCCTCAGGGTCTTTTCAAAATAAACTTCAGAGGAAAGACTTTGACAGAAGTCACTGCTGCCTGGAATAAGACGGAGAACCAATAAGAATGCACACGGACGACAATCAAACTGTGAATGTAAAGCAGGTATCGGTGTGAGGAGGTGTTACCCTGAGCCAGCAACCCTCCTTCAACCCCCATCATCCAATAAGGAGCCAGATAAAAGCAACCAGCTGATCACTGAAGTCCTCTTTAAAATAAAAGTATGTAGTGGGTGACTAGATTTATCATCACATTCTTTCATGTGTATGTTTACATGCTACATTTTAATGCCCTTTGCCATTAATCTGTCTGAATAAAACAGGAAGTGAAGATGTGCTGTCTTCAGAATAAATGCCTACAAATTATGCTTACTGCTTCTACTAGATATGTTAGTATTACAGTTATTTAGCATACAGTGTTAATATAAATGTTAATGTTGACATAATGTGAAGAGGATTTTGTAAAGAAATTTTGTTTTTTAAAAATACAAAAACACAAACAAAAACGTAGTCAGTTTCCTCCCCACAGCACACAGCTCACTAATCTCTCTGAGTTGATTGACAGGTGATATCAGGAAGTGTTACAACAGGTTAGAGCTCACCTTTGCCATGCCCGCCCTCTCTTTGGCTGCCTTCTGCTTTCTCCGCCCTGCGACACAAACACAAAAAAAACCCACCACAAACAGTCAGAGTCCAAACTATCACCGTTTTACTACATTAAAAACAAAGAGACATTTGAAGCACATAAGTCCCCTTAAAAAAACAAACTTTATTTTTTTGTCATGTTTTTAACTATTCCTTTAAATTTGGTTTAAGTGGTTCAATCACTGACAGATGACACGTCTCTATTGTCTCTCTGTAAACTGCAGAGAGGTAATTAATCAGGTTAAATACATGAAATAACTATTTATGCCGTAAATGTAAAATGGTTTGTCTTCATGAAAATCTTCAAAGTTCTACCTGTTTCACTTCAGCTTTACCATGTGCTTCCTGCAGTTTTACTGTCTTTCATAAAATAATTGTTCCCTCTGTGATGTGTTCAGATAAATCAGCAAGACGTCCTACACTTGAATCTTATGCGTTGGTTCAACTTGTACCTAACTCATGTCCTTGGCAGGCTTTGGGGTGTGTACGGGAGAGTGTCATGTGATGAGGGTCATGATGGAGGCAAAAAGCCAGACTACTCCGTGTAAACCAGAGGGAGGAAAAGGGTGAGGTGTTCACCAACAGAGCTGCAGATGAGAGGCGGAGCAACACTGTGAAGAGGAGAGCTTCAACGTCACACTCCAGAAATGAAAGTTAAGTTCGTCAGAGTGGCAGACACACTGCAGTCGAGACAAGTCTCTGCTTTTCTCTAAAAGACAATTCAAACTGACTTCATCAGGTTTTTCTCAACAACACAACAGAGTCTCCTCCAAACACTGGTGAGTACATCTGATCATATTTACACCTTTAATAACCAGGATTAACACAAAACTTTAACTTTACTCAGGCTGGAAGTTCCTCTCTTATCACTTCATACCTGATACATTATTAACTATATAACTATGTCTGTCTGTCCACAGTCTCACTATACAGTAACTCACTTTAACAGCTTTAAACTGTCTCAGGAGGACTTTAGTAACTTGTAACTGAATCTGTGGTTTTAAGTTTAGTCTCACTCCGACTTTCCTGCTATTATTACTGTTCATTGATCACTTCCTCTTTTGCCTCTAGTTTCACATTAAAAGTTTTCTACCAGCGGGAGGCTTTTATTGTGAAGCAGCTGGAGGAAATGTGATGTGTTTGTCATCACGTAAGTAGAGCTTTGTTGTCAGTGCTGTTCTTTAATTCACATTGGACATATTCTGTGCTGCTTTGCAAGAGTAGCAAGGTTGAGTCTGTCGGCACGACTTTGATCTTGGTTGCTTACTTAAAAGTTAAAAGATATGAAAAGAATCAAACTTGTTTCCTTTTTCAAGAAATAATTAAACTCTATTTTGAATAAAATGTTTTTCTTTTTTTTCACAATATGTGTAGATATGGCTGCTACAAACTATCTGCCATCGGAAGATCAGTTTCTGTGCTCCATCTGTCTGGATGTGTTCACTGATCCAGTCAGCACACCATGTGGACACAACTTCTGTAAAAACTGCATCACTAAACACTGGAATACCAGTGACAGAAGCCAGTGTCCCATGTGTAAAGAGGTTTTCACCACAAGACCGGATTTGAAGGTCAACACTTTCATCTCTGAGATGGTTTCTCAGTTCAGACAGTCGGCTCAACAGAAAGCCAGCAGCAGCAGCTCAGAGCAACAAGAGTCCAAACCAGGAGAAGTTCCCTGTGACGTCTGCACTGGAACCAGACTGAAGGCCCTGAAGTCCTGCCTGGTGTGTCTGGCCTCCTACTGTGAGACTCACCTGGAGCCTCATCTGACAATGTCAGGCCTGAAGAGACATCAGCTGATCGACCCTGTGGAGAACCTGGAAGGCAGGATGTGTACGAAGCACGATAAACCTCTGGAGCTGTTCTGTAAGACCGACCAGACATGTGTCTGCATGCTCTGCACTGTATTAGACCACAAGATGCACGTTGTTGTTCCTCTGAAAGAAGAATATGAAGGAAAGAAGGTCGAGCTGAAGAAGACAGAGGCTGAAATCCAGCAGATGATCCAGAAGAGACGACTGAAGATTCAGGAGGTCAAACACTCAGTGGACCTCAGTGAGGAAGATGCAAACAGAGAGAAAGCAGAAGGTGTTCAGGTCTTCACTGCTCTGAAGGAGTCTGTTGAGAGAAGACTGAATGAGCTCATCAATACGATAGAAGAGAAGCAGAGAACAACAAAGAAACAGGCTGAAGACTCCATCAAAGAGCTGGAACAGGAAATCTCTGAGCTGAAGAAGAGAAGCACTGAGGTGGAGAAGCTCTCCCTCTCTGAAGACCACCTCCACCTTCTCCAGAGTTTCCAGTCCTTAAACATCCACCTCCCACCACCCACCAAGGACTGGACAAAGGTCAGTGTTCCTCCATCATCATATGAGGGGACTGTGGTGAGAGCTGTGTCTCAGCTGGAGGAGACACTCGGTAAAAAGATGAAGAAGCTGTTTGCTGAGGCTGAGCTGAAGAGGGTCCAGAAGATTGCAGTGGATGTGACTCTTGATCCTGTTACAGCTCATCCTGGTCTCATCCTCTCTGTTGATGGGAAACAAGTACGTCATGGTGATGTGAAGAAGAATCTCCCAAACCACCCAGACAGGTTTGATCCCTCTATATTTGTCCTGGGAAAGCAGAGTTTCTCCTCTGGCAGATTTTACTTTGAGGTTGAAGTTAAAAGAAAGACTAGATGGCATTTAGGAGTGGCCAGAGAGTCGATCAACAGGAAGGGACTCGTCACACTGAGCCCTCAGAATGGTTACTGGGCTATAGGGTTGAGTAATGGAAATGAGTACGAAGCTTTTGCTGACCCTTCAGTTCTTCTCTCCCTGAAGTCTCGGCCTCAGAAGGTGGGGTTGTTTGTGGATTATCAGGAGGGTCTGGTCTCCTTCTATGATGTAAAATCTGCAGCTCTTCTCTACTCCTTTACTGGCTGCTCCTTCAATAAGAAACTCTTCCCATTCTTCTGCCCTGGTTCTAATGATGGTGGTAAAAACGTCACCCCTTTGTTCATCTCTCCTGTGAATCAAACTGCCTGATCTTTTTTTACAATCAGAAATTCCCTGAACAATAATGCATTACCAACAATATATATACACATTAAATAAGTCTTCTTACGTCCAGTGTATTTATACACCAGACAGAAGTTTAAATACTACAATACTGACACAGCGGTCAATATTTGGACGTCAATAAATTAGAGATATAAAAACAAACCAAACAATGACATACTGATCAATTTTGAAACAGAAAGACTTAATTGTCATTTATGGTAATAAATGGACATATTTAGTGACAATAGCTCATGTAAACTTGTTTTCATCTGAACATGATTTGTCAGTAATCATTTGTGTCACACATACAGCTTCAGGGTTGAAACATAAAAAGTAGCTTTAAGTATGTGCCACTCTTATGAAGGATGGATTTGTTTTTTATTGTAAGGCTTCTTAAAGAGACCTAAGAGCTCTGTCCGTTACGCTCAGCGATGAAGTGATAAGTTGAAATTGAGAACGTAAATTACTGGACAAAGGTTGCAATTGTACTGATTCGCAATTATTTTTGTTTTAAATTAAGATCTTACTTACTTGTGGACTGTGGGTGTAACTGTTGATCTCTATAAATGTTAACAGGGAGGATGTCTTTCCTCAAATTCTATTATGTTAAAGGAACAGTGTGTAACATTTAGGTGGATTAATTAGCAGCAATAGAATATAATATTCATAACTATGTTTTAATCAGTGTATAATCGCCTCAAACTAAGAATCGTAGTGTTTTCGTTTGCTTAGAAAAAGCCATTTATATCTACTTCGGGAGCAGGTCGTCTTCCACATTCTGCCATCTTGCACCGCTATGTTTCTACAGCAGCCCAGAAGGGATACTGGCTCTGGCGAGAGCCATTAAGCCTTTTACATTATCTGAAGGTATGTATGTGTTCTGAAACCCCGGTGCTAAATTACTGTAGTATTGATGAGCCCTGAAATTAGTACTTTTTAAGGTTTTTGGTGTCAAAATGTTTTGGTGTTAGTCAACAAGGAAGAATGGTCCACTCAGTTGAAATTTGCAGAGAGACAATGTGGCTTTAAGAGAGATTGCATAAATTATATTCGTTCACCTTTTATACTTTTTGACTTGAATTTCTATACTGTCTGCATTAGATTTTTGTTTTGTTTTACATAAAAATCTTTTAATGGCTGTTTTGTCTGTGTTATTACCACAATTCCTAAATAACATTGGTTCAAAAGGCTTCCTAACTAGTCCATGACAGATTGTTTTAAATGCGTGACTTAGTCAAGCTCTAAGTCCTTTACTGTCAGTCTTGGGTTTTGTTTAGTTTGTTTCCTGTTTTTATTTTGAATTTCCCTGCCTCTTATGTCCTTTGTTCACTTCACTTCCTGCCCTTGTGATTGTCTGCCCCGACCCTAATGGAATCCTCCTGTGTCTAATCACCTGCACCTCCCCAGTGTATCTAAACCTTGTTTGTCTTCTGCCTCAGTGTTGGTTCGTCTGCTTCTATCCCCGCTTTGTCTCAGACATTATACATTACTGTATATTAAAATGACTTTGCATCGTTCCTTTACTCCTTCGTCTCCCTCTGTGTTTGGGTCCATCCCCGTTGCCCTTTTTTGCCCCCTTCTTACCGAGCGCAACATTTACCTTATTTCTAAAACTCTGCCCCATCAAGCAAACTGCCTGATCTTTTTTTATCATCTGAAATGTATTGAGCAATGACAATGAAGCATTGGCAACAATATATGCATATACTTAGAGTGTAAAGATACACCTGACAAAGTTACTTGCATGGTATTCAATATGACGATGCCAATGGATTAGAGACACTAAAACCAAACCAAACAATGATCGACCGGTACAACACTCATCTGACCTCGGTGAGCAAGATCTAGACAGAGAGATACCGGAGGGTGTTCAGGTCTTCACTGCTCTGAGGGAGTCTTTTGAGAGAAGACTGATTGAATTAAAAGAGAAGAAAGCTGAAGAGGGCCCAGCAGTATACTGTAGATGTGACTCTTAAACAATACAAAAAAGTGGCGCTATTGTTCTTTCCGCTCTTTGGAGGAGGCGAGCTGCCCTGCTTCCAGTCTTTATTCTCAGCTAACCTGAAGCTAAAAATCGCTTTGACCTCTCTAATGAAAACTCAGAGATTTAAAAAATACCAATTCTCATGCGGCGGACTCCTGCAAAAAGAACACAATTACTTCCCGAGCTTTCAGAGTAACACAGTATTACAGGCATCCTTAACTTTGTTGTATCACCTTCCTGCAAGACGTTATTAAAAAGATTGGAGAATGGATAAATATAAGGGTTGTTTTTCTTTGCTTTTGGTAAATTGACATTCATTGGTGGTTGATAAGCTATACCCAGACTTGTATTTGTAAGAATCATCCTGCCCCAAAAATGAGAGAGAACATTTTGATGCATGAAAAAGTGAACAAATAGGCCAAGCACTGAGCTGAACTTTGGACTGACAGTGGGATTGTTGCAGAGCACGGCGAAGGGGCTGTTGTCTTGTACTTGCATGTTTGAATAACTTGTAAAGAATTAGCTTCTACGACAGAAAATATAGAAAGTAAAAAGTCTGCAACAAACACAGGTCCATCGTCACTCTGCTCCTTAAAGACGAAATGCCTTGGTGCCATATGTGTATCAATAAAATCATGTTCATACCTGAAGGAGGCAATAAAACCTCATAAACAAGCTGCAATAAGAGGTTGAGCAACACTGGCAAGAAGGGCACTTCCACGTCACACCCTGACCCTCAGATAAAACTTGGTCAGAGCGACAGCGGGGCTGCAGTCGAGACAAGTCTGTCTGAAGTTCATCAGGTCTGTCTCAACAATACACCGGAGTCTTTGCAAAACACTGGTGAGTACAGTTTACAACATTTACTGTATTTCAACAATCAGGAACACAAAACCTAAATCTCTACTGAAAGAGGAAGTTCTGCTTGTTTTTTGTTTTTTGTTCATATTTGTCAAACGTTTCAGATACAATCTTAAATTACTTTTCCCTAATTCTACAGTGATCACACTTTTAAATTTCATGCCACGCTAGAAACCTGGCCCTAGAGATGGCAACAGTGGTCTGTTGGTCCAGGGTGACGTGTTTTTGAACAGTCCAGTAATCTGTAACGTTATGAATAGTTACACTGTATGCACACCTCTGACTCATTGAGCAGAGGTGTGCCTCTATATATATATATATATATATATATATATATATATATATATATTTTTGTATGATATATTGCAACGGCATGACCCTCAGTGCCTCTGATTCGCTCACTCTGATATTCTTACCTTAACCCTAACCTATCTTGCTCCTCATGCCTAAACCGAACCAATCTAACCAATGAAGGCAACGGGAGTAGGGGCGTGCCTTCGCCATAGTAGGATTGGTAATATAGCTCACCAGAAGTAGACTGTGGGTATAACGTTGGGTTGAACTCTGTTCCGCCTCTGACTGATCAAAGCATACAAGTGTCCACCCATATCAAGGTGTTGTCAAGAAACACAAACTAACAAATGATTAACAAAAAACAAACAATTATTGTATTCTGAGAAAACTGAGGAAACAAAGGACTTCTTGGACCGAAAGTTATAATAAAGCGTATAAAGTGAAAAGCGTTGTGATAACACAGTACAAATCTCAGCTGAGGATTCGCCGGTTCAAACTTTCCACAGACTGCTGGTGCAGTTAACTGTCTGAGTTCTCGCCCACGAATCCTGAATTCAGTCAGAGCGCCGGCATTCATCGAAAAGCATATTTCGCCCCATTGGCTAAGAATGCAGGCAAATCCATTGGTCCTTGGAAAGCGGAGTTTTTCCTGACGATTGGTTTACAGCTCGTGTCAAAATGTTTTGGTGTTAGTCAAAAAGGAAGAATGGTCCACTCAGTTGAAATTTGCAGACCGACAATGTGGCTTTAAGAGAGATTGCATAAATTATATTCTTTCACCATTTATACAATTTTTTACTTTTTTACTTTTGTTTTCATTGAATTTCTATATTGTCTGTATTCGATTTTAGTTTTTGCTTTACATAAAAATCTTTCAATGGCTGTTTTGTCTGTGTGTTATTACCACAATTACTAAATAGCATTGGTTCAAAAGGCTTCCTAACTAGTCCATGACAGATTGTTTTAAATGCGTGACTTAGTCAAGCTCTGAGTCCTTTACTGTCACGGTCTTGGGTTTTGTTTAGTTTGTTTTCTGTTTTATTTTGAGTTTCCCTGCCTCTTGTGTCTTCTGTTCACTTCACTTCCTGCCCTTGTGATTGTCTGCCCCGCCCCTCATTGAATCATCTTGTGTCTAATCACCTGCACCTTCCCCAGTGTATTTAAACCTTGTTTGTCTCCTGCCTCGGTGTTGATTCGTCTGCTTCTATCCCTTCTTCTATCGCTGCTTCTATTCCCACTTTGTATTAGACAAATGTTCATTAAAATGACTTTGCATCGTCTCTCGGCTCCGTGTCGTTGGGCCGAACCTCCGTCTCCGAGCCGCAGCGACCTCCAAGTCTTCTGTCGGCGATCCGGCCGACTCCAGCTCGCCGTGTCCTGTTTTAGCTCTGCACCCCGGAGTCTCACTCCCCTAAGCTTTGCCCCCCGGAGTACTTGGCTAATAAAGCTGATTCTAATTATCTGACGATCATCTTTGTTATTATGAAGCTCACTAATGTAACGCGGAAGCGTTTTATTTTGAAACTGCAGTGTTCTCCTCTGAGATAAATCAGATGTGATTCCCTCCTTTGACCACCAGAGATGATAACAGCTCATTTTACAGGGAGGAGAGTTTCAACTTCCTCTTCTGATTTAACAACAACTCTATGTGGGAAGAAAACAATATTTGCATGAGAAAAGTTTGAACTTTACAGGACAAACAGTGAGCTGGACTGTGGACTGACAGTGAGATTGTAGCAGAGCTGTAGAGGACTGGAGTTGATTGCTTATTTCTGCTGACCCTGAGATATATTTTGGTGTGGGATTGACCCTTTTTTTTAGTTGCAACTGCAATAAACTCAAACAGACAAAAGAAGAGAGATCAAGTAAAACGTATCCCTAAAGGTTAAACTTATCATTTCTGTAACTATAATCATGCCGAACCCAAAAGGAGGAAACCCACCCTCCCAAACAGAGCTGCTGTTAGAGGAGGTGCTTCAACGTCACATTCCATAAATGAAACTTAATGTTTGTCAGAGCGACAGCAGAGCTGCATGTTGAGTCTCTGTGTTTCTGTCTAAAGGAATATTAAACTGACTTTGTCAGGTCTTTCTCAACAACTGACCCAAATACTGGTGAGTGACAGCTGATCATATTTACTGTGTTCCAATAACTAACGTTAACACAAAACTTGCAGCTCTAAGAAAACAGGAAGTTACACTCTTTCAAAACCATACTGACACTGGTCAGATGGATCTCAGTTAAATGAACATATCTGTAGAATTAAATACAATGTTTTTCAAAAATATTGCAGTAATCATACTTTGAAATATTTTTATACAAATGAAAATGACATGTGTAACTAAGCATTTTTTCACACTTTGACTTTTGTTCTCAGATTGTAGATATGTCTTCTGTCAGCTGTCTGCTGTCTGAAGATCAGTTTCGATGCTCCATCTGTCTGGATGTGTTCACTGATCCAGTCAGCACACCGTGTGGACACAACTTCTGTAAAAACTGCATCACTAAACACTGGAGTACTTTTTACAAGTGCCTGTGTCCCTTGTGTAATGAAGCTTTCACCACAAGACCGGATTTGAGGGTCAACACTTTGTTCTCTGAGATGGTTTCTCAGTTCAGACAGTCGGCTCAACAGAAAGCCAGCAGCAGCAGCTCAGAGCCACAAGAGTCCAAACCAGGAGAAGTTCCCTGTGACGTCTGCACTGGAACCAGACTGAAGGCCCTGAAGTCCTGCCTGGTGTGTCTGGCCTCCTACTGTGAGACTCACCTGGAGCCTCATCTGACAGCTTCACGCCTGAAGAGACATCAGCTGATCGACCCTGTGGAGAACCTGGAAGGCAGGATGTGTACGAAGCACGATAAACCTCTGGAGCTGTTCTGTAAGACCGACCAGACATGTGTCTGCACTCACTGCCCTGCTTTAGACCACAAGACGCACGAGTTTGTTTCTCTGAAAGAAGAATATGAAGAAAAGAAGACCGAGCTGAGGATGACAGAGGCGGAAATTCAGGAGATGATCCAGAAGAGACAACTGAAGATTCAGGAGGTCAAACACTCAGTGAGGCGCATCAAGGAAAATGCCCACATGGAGGTCGCAGAAAGTGTTCGTGTCTTCACTTCTCTGAAGCAGTCTATCGACAGAGGCCTGAACGAGCTCATCAAAACGATAGAAGAGAAGCAGAAGACGACACAGAAGCAGGCTGAAGCTTTCATCAGAGAGCTGGAACGGGAAATCTGCGAGCTGAAGAAGAGAAGCGCTGAGGTGCTGCAGGTCTCGCTGTCTGAAGACCACGTTCGCCTCCTTCAAAGCTTCCCGCACCTGAAAGCTGCACCGCCCACCAAGGACTGGACAGAGGTCAGCGTCCATCCACCGTCATATGAGGGGACCGTGGTGAGAGCTTTGCTTCAGATGAAGAATAAACTCAGTAGAGACATGAAGAAGCTGTTCGCTGAGGCTGAGCTGAAGAGGGTCCAGAAGTCTGCGGTGGACGTGACTCTTGATCCCGACACAGCGCATCCTGAACTCGTCCTGTCTGACGACGGGAAACAAGTGAATCACTGCGATGTGAAGAGGAATCTCCCAGACAACCCAGAGAGATTCTCTCATTATAATTTTGTCTTAGGAAAGCAGAGTGTCTCCTCGGGCAGATTTTACTTTGAGGTTCAGGTTCAAGGGAAGACTAAATGGAATTTAGGAGTGGCCAGAGAGTCGGTCTACAGGAAGGGACCAATCAAAATGACACCTGAAGATGGTTACTGGACCATATGGTTGAGAAATAGAAATGAGTACAAAGCTCTCGATGCACCGTCAGTCCGTCTCTTTCTGCAGTCTCATCCTCAGAAGGTGGGGGTGTTTGTGGATTATGAGGAGGGTCTGGTCTCCTTCTATGACGTAGAAGCTGCAGCTCTTATCCACTCCTTCGCCGGCTGCTCCTTCTATGAGAAACTCTTCCCATTCTTCAGCCCCTGTAGGAATGATGGTGGTCAAAACACCGCCCCTCTGATCCTCCGTCCCGTTAATCAAACTGTCTGATCAGAAGTTTATGGAACAGTGAAACGTTGCCAGCGAAAAAACATACACATGTTGACTTCATCTTTCCTCATTATGTCCACAAAGTGAATATGTGAATATATATATATATATATATATATATATATAGACAGACAAAGTTTTCATACTAATCTACATGACACGAGTCAACACTAGGATATGATTCGATTAGAGAGGTGAAAGCTAAACAAACAATGGCCGGTGGATGAAGACGTGTTGTCATGGTAACAGATGTACATACTCAGTGGTAACGTGCCGTGTGAACTTGTTTTCATCTGGATGTGATTGGTCATTACTTTCTCCTTTGTGTTATTCTGTCACTCAGTGCGTCATCATGATTTCTTTATGGTGTTGCTTCTTAAAGAGAAATTTATAGATTTGTTTATTGGTATAATCAACAATGCAGTGATGAATATTTTAGCTTTTATTATGTAAATTACTGGGCTTAGGATATAATTGTACTGATTTATTTTAGGTTGCATTTCGCTGGTTTTTCTTTTCTTTCATTATTTTCTTGTGAATGTTTTATGAATCACTTTGGATGGCTGTTCAGCTCGTGTTTGAAAACTATGATTACCAGATTATGTTGGTTTTAAAAGATTTGCTAACAAGTCCATGACAGATTGTTTTATACAAGCGACTGAGTCCTCAGCCTCATTCCTAAAAGACAGAAAAGGTTGATTTATGTCAGAGACTAAAACAGATGCTGTAAAGTGAATGAAAACACGTTTTGTAACGAATGAAATGACTCAGCTGTAAAGTATCACTGCAGTAAAATCCTGTGCAGAAGAAGAAACTGTCTGTTGAAGTTTTTATTTTAAGTTTTGTCCATAAAATCCACAAAGTCGTGGTGTAATTCCCTCCTGTGACCAGTAGGTGTCAGCACAGCACACATCAGAGGGAGGAGCGTTTGTTAAAGGCTCGAACAGACTGCACACGATTCAACTTCCTCCTCTGATTCAGCGACAAATAAAGACAGGAGGGAAGTAAGTCTCACATGAGAAGGTCAAAGCATTACAGGGAGCTGAACTGTGGACCAGTAAGATTGTTGCAGAGCTGCATTGGACTGTAAAGTGACCCAAACATGTGGTTTACATGTGGGACTGACTTCTTTTTGTGAAAAGGGTTCTGGTGGCTGCAGGAAAAGGAAGATAAAAGACATAATAGTTTCCCTGCAGAGATTAAACTGCCACATGTGTGTAACCATATAACGTCTAAACCCGGAGGAGGAAACACAACCTCCCAAACAGAGCTGCTGCAAGAGGCGGTGCTTCAACGTCACGTTCCTGAAGTGAAACTGAATTTGTGTCAGAGCGACAGTCGAGACAAGTCTCTGTGTTTCTGTCCAAAGAAATATTACACTTTGCTCTTCGGGATTTCTCAACAACTGACCCAAATACTGGTGAGTGACAGCTGATGATATTTACTGTGTTTCAATAACTGGCGTTAACACAAAACTCACGGCTCTAATTAAACAGGAAGTTACTCTCTTTTCATTTCCTTATGACACATGGTCAGATGGCCTTTAGTGAAGACTAACAAGGAGTTAAGTAAAATTAATCTAATATTCTAATCATTAATTATATATTAAAATCGTTTTTGATCAGACTTTTACTTTTGTTCTCAGTTTGTAGATATGGCTGCTGCCAGCAATCTGCTGTCTGAAGATCAGTTTCTGTGCTCCATCTGTCTGGATGTGTTCACTGATCCAGTCACCACCATGTGGACACAACTTCTGTAAAAACTGCATCAATCATTACTGGAATACCAACAAACAGAACATGTGTCCAATGTGTAAAAAGGTTTTCAGGAAAAGAACTGAGCTGCAGGTCAACACTTTGTTCTCTGAGATGGTTTCTCAGATCAGACAGTCGGCTCAACAGAAAGCCAGCAGCAGCAGCTCAGAGCAACAAGAGTCCAAACCAGGAGAAGTTCCCTGTGACGTCTGCACTGGAACCAGACTGAAGGCCCTGAAGTCCTGCCTGGTGTGTCTGGTCTCCTACTGTGAGACTCACCTGGAGCCTCATCTGACAGCTTCACGCCTGAAGAGACATCAGCTGATCGACCCTGTGGAGAACCTGGAAGGCAGGATGTGTACGAAGCACGATAAACCTCTGGAGCTGTTCTGTAAGACCGACCAGACATGTGTCTGCATGCTCTGCACCGTATTAGACCACAAGACGCATGATGTTGTTCCTCTGAAAGAAGAATATGAAGGAAAGAAGGTCGAGCTGGAGAAGACAGAGGCTGAAATCCAGCAGATGATCCAGAAGAGACGACTGAAGATTCAGGAGGTCAAACACTCAGTGGACCTCAGTGAGGAAGATGCAAACAGAGAGAAAGCAGAAGGTGTTCAGGTCTTCACTGCTCTGAAGGAGTCTGTTGAGAGAAGACTGAATGAGCTCATCAATACGATAGAAGAGAAGCAGAGAACAACAAAGAAACAGGCTGAAGACTCCATCAAAGAGCTGGAACAGGAAATCTCTGAGCTGATGAAGAGAAGCACTGAGGTGGAGAAGCTCTCCCTCTCTGAAGACCACCTCCACCTTCTCCAGAGTTTCCAGTCCTTAAACATCCACCTCTCACCACCCACCAAGGACTGGACAAAGGTCAGTGTTCCTCCATCATCATATGAGGGGACTGTGGTGAGAGCTGTGTCTCAGCTGGAGGAGACACTCAGTGAAGAGATGAAGAAGCTGGTTGAAGCTGAGCTGAAGAGGGTCCAGAAGTTTGCAGTGGATGTGACTCTTGATCCTGATACAGCTCATCCTCAACTCATCTTATCTGATGATGGGAAACAAGTGAATGCTAGTGATGTGAGTAAGGAACTCCCAGACAATCCAGAGAGATTTTCAGAAGAGCCTTGTGTTTTAGCAAAGCAGAGTTTCTCTTCAGGTAGATTTTACTTTGAGGTTCAAGTTAAAGGAAAGACTGAGTGGGATTTAGGAGTGGCCAGAGAGTCGATCAACAGGAAGGAAGACATCTCACTGATCCCTGAAGATGGTTACTGGACTATATGGTTGAGAAATGGAAATGAGTACGAAGCTCTTGATGACCCTTCAGTTCTTCTATCCCTGAAGTCTCGGCCTCAGAAGGTGGGGGTGTTTGTGGATCATGAGGAGGGTCTGGTCTCCTTCTATGACGTAGAAGCTGCAGCTCTTATCTACTCCTTTACTGGCTGCTCCTTCAATGAGAAACTCTTCCCATACTTCAGTCCAGAATATAATGATGATGGTAAAAACTCTACACCTCTGATCATCACTCCTGTCAGAGTAAACTAATCACTCTCTTTTTTTATTGTTATGATTTTATAAATGTACATATTCTGTGTGAATATCACGTAGTTTAACTTTACATCTCATTTCATATAGAGTCTGTTGACTGGTGATTGATTTACACGTCATTAAGACATTTTATTATAACTATCCCGTTACATAGCCAACACATTCGTGGGATGCGTTCATCTCTTAAACTCTGCATCATGACACATTATATGGAGAATATCAATTTAAACCTTTGTTAAATCCACAGACATTTATTTCCACTTCCAGAAGAAAGCGCCTTCTTTAAAGACACCAAATACATGAAGCTGAAGTTTGACTTTGAGTAAATCAGCAAAACAAATTCTATCTGACAGAAAACATATTGCTGAATAGTTTTGTCATGAAGCTTCATTTAAGAGTGAGGCCTATTACATTCCTATAGTGTCTACAGAATACAGTGTGTGTTATTGTTATACCGGAAAAGTTAATAAATAGAATAGATGCAAATGTTTTTTTGTTGTTTAAAGTGGTTTGAATAATTACTAATCACTTTGGCCAACTTTGAATTGTTTTGTGAATATTGGTGAGATGAAACCTGTAAACATGATTGTAAATTAAAAAAAAAACATGTACATAAATTATTAGTTGAACACACGGCCTGAGTAAGCACCGACTTGAGCATCGAACACTGAGCAGAAAAGCCTGGTTTACTCATAAGTTGTATTTCATGACAAATACATTGTTTCCTGTGGCTCTTTCACAATAAAAGATTTTTACAAAACATACAAGACTTTCTGAAATATATATTTTCATACAGTTTGTACAAGTACATCTGAAACCATTAGTTAATTGACAGAAAATTAAATTGCAACTATTTTAATGGTTTATTACATTTTGTTGTGGAAAAACATTTCATGTTTCTCGCTGAACAAATGTGAAGATTTGCTGCTTTTCCTTTTAATAATGTTAATAATTTTAATAATATTAATGCGTTAGTAGTAATGTGGAGGTTTGGACAAAACAGGTTTCACTTTGGGCTCTGGCTCATTGTGACGGCATTTCTCACTATTTTAACTGTTTTTAAAAAACTAAACAATCAATCGATTAATGGAGAAAATAATCAGCAGATTAATCCATCATGAAAAAAATATGAGTTATTAGTTCAAAATTAGCTCCACCTCAACCAACTACAATGGTAAAATCCATATTTTACATGAATGTTAATAATCTAATGATAAAATATATAATAATAAAACAGTCACAGGGGACTTTTTTTATACTATTATTGCTTTAACTTACTTAAGGAGAACGGTTTATGGTAAATTTAACTTATTTTATTCTTCTTCAGATGCAGACTTGGTGAATTAGTTTCTCTATCTGCTCTGGTCCATGACCTTCCTTATATTGGGGTACAGAATTTAAAAAGCTACGAATTCATAAAAATCGGGAAAACTTTGTCTTGGGTAGCCCGTACTCATCCTGAAGTTGATTATATGATTTCATGTTACCACTTTCATAGAGATCATTTATCACCTGGATTCCATGTGTGTTCCTCTTTAAAACCAGGGTCAACACAGGAAGGAACAACATTGGGGTTTTTAACAATCGGTTTATAAAAAGAGTGTCTTCTGTTGATCGAAAACAACTTCTTTACACTAATCCATGTGCTTAGAATGTTATTCACAATAAAGTTGTTCCTAGTGCCTGGTGTTTGTTTAACATTATTGAAGAATGGTGCACTTGATAATGAGAACGAGTTATGTTGAGTATTCTGACTTCTTTTTCCCTGAAGAGAGTCCCCTCAGGACGCACGACTGAGCTTAGGCCCATATCACAACAGTTATTGTATTCAATGTGCAATTATGCTTTCATTCTTCAAGGGTTTAACATTTAATTTCAGTCAATAAACAGAACCATGCAGTTTACCAATTTTGAGTTTTGACGGATCCTCTGGGACACAGATTCGGGTCGTCGGAGATGGTGAGGCTCGCCGACACTCTCGCATAATTTTCCTATTTCTACCTAAGCAGTTTTGTTCAAAAAGATCTGCAAACTTTATTTCACTTGGGCCCGCGGGAGTGTCGGTCGATTCTCGTCTCCTCTGGTCGTCCTTGAGTCGCCTTTGAGGATCACGTCGGGGTCACCATTTTTGATGAGTATTCGGACTTCTTTTTCCCTGAAGAGAGTCCCCTCAGGACGCACAACTGAACTTAGGCCCAACGAGGAATCCGTCAACAAAATAAAGCCGAGAAGTGGTTCAAAGTTTAAGTAAAAAAGTATTTACTTTTGATTGAAAGCAATTACACATTAAATCACACAATACAAAGAAATAAAAAACTAAATATCCCATGGAATAGAGTTCAGCTGCGCTCTGCTCGACACAGACCACACCAGAACTGCCGTTTTTCCGGAAACACTCAGGTTATGTACTGCCGTAAAGTCCACCTATTTGCCGTACGTTAGCAACACGTTTCATGCAGGGATTGGCTTATGACCTCGATCTGCTCCACCTCCGAATTCCAGGATCCAGCTCTGCATCTCCTGAAGCAGGTGCCTCATTATTTAAAAAAGGAGTAGACCGTCTACCTGTTTACTTTGGTTTGTCAAAAGGGAGTCGGTGTGAATCCCCGCTGAACTTCATTTTCATGGTCAACTTATTATCTTTAGGTTTGTTACTTTAAACGAATATATATATATATATAATTCACACTGATTATCACGAGAAGCGCTTTTAGGCACAGTTTTCTCACATCTGTCGTGAAACAATATCTGCTCTCTCTTTTTTAAGGTAGTTCAGTATTTTCATCTTTTTGTTTGGGTTATTGGCACCTTGGCTGTGGACTCTCAATTCATCAGATCTTGTCATTATCCATCAAGAAAATAGAGTTGGAAAAAAGTTAATTGCTGAGCTGTTTTTACTGTAGTTTCTAGGATGTCTCTTTTGTTTGTCCTCCAAGTTCACAGGTACAGAAATAAAGACACAACCTGCTGTAAAACGTTGTAGGATGCTTATTTTTAAATGTTTGATAACGAGAAGCTACTTTCTGAACAGCGATGACACGTGCACAGCGACGAGCAAGAAGTGGAGGAGGCGTAAATTCATTTAAAATAAAATAATCTCACAAGATTTTTTATTTTCCTAAAGAGCGTCGTCCTCTTTAAAATGACAAAACAAAACATTTCATCACTTTTTAAAAAAGTGTTTGCAAGTCGAGAACGAACAGAAAGACGACCGATAACAAAAAAACAAACAATGAATACTTTGTGAAGCATCCGAGCGGAGAGAAGATTCCTGTTTCTGGAACTTTCCACGACTGATGAAGGAACCATGAAGATGGTTGGTACAAACATGTCAGACGGTGTAAACCTGGTACGTGATGCTGTCGGGACGTGTGCTACACCACCCTGAAGGAAGGAGCGCATTCACGTTAACACCCGGTCCACTTAGTGAGTACACACCTGATGACGGTGGAGTGGGGACGGGCTCTTGTATTTCTCTGGCCGTTATGATCCAGATACTCTTCATACCCCAAAACGGGTAATTTAAGTAAAAAACAAAACACTACTGTCATGGATAAACCAGGAATAAAAAACTAACTCCACTTCAGGAAGTGATGGACATCGGCCGGAGCGATGGAGGCCGAGGCGTTGGCAGGGTCGTCGTGGAAGGTCCACACGAGGAAGTGGGAGGGGAGGAAGAGGAGGGTGAGGGTTTGGGGGTTGTCTCCTCCTGGTCCTCTCATTCTATATCGTCCTCGCTCAGACTCTGTGCACTCACAATACGCTGCAGGACAGGAGCAGAGAACAAACCGGATGCTTTTCATTCCTTTTCTTGTTTCATTGATAATGATTTTAAACAGTTTGTTATTGTTTCTGTGTGGAGAACAGAAGGACTCGTGGAGATCCAGATGGAGAAGGAAGAGAAGCGTTTGGCCTGCCTACCTGGCTGATGCTGGGCAGTTTGGTGAGCAGCATCTGGAAGACGGGCGGAGGCAGAGTCTGCTGCAGCACCTGCAGCAGCTGCTGAGGCTGACCACACACGGCGATGGCGTTGGTCAGGTGGTCCACACCTTTCTCATAGTCTCCTGTGGAGCGAAGCACAGACACAAGCCGTGAAGACACATGTACTCGGGCACCTCTCGTAGGATATCTTACAGGAAGTCACTCCTCGGGGTCTTTTCAAAATAAACTTCAGAGGAAAGACTTTGACAGAAGTCACTGCTGCCTGGAATAAGACGGAGAACCAATAAGAATGCACACGGACGACAATCAAACTGTGAAGGTAAAGCAGGTATCGGTGTGAGGAGGTGTTACCCTGAGCCAGCAGCTCCTCCCCCAGCTGGATCTCCTCCAGGAAGAACTTCTGCCCCGCCTCAGCGTCCTTCAGGTCTGGGAGCTGCAGGACAAACAACGGTCAGCCACGGGACCTCAAGCTCTTCGCTCTGGTTTTCACCGTTTGGTTTTGGGTCTCTGAGGTCAGACCTCACAGGAGGTCATCATCCCATGAACAGTAAAGAGCTCTGATCTGTGAGCCAGTTGAACTCCAGCTGCATGCTGGGAGCAACCCTCCTTCAACCCCCATCATCCAATAAGGAGCCAGATAAAAGCAACCAGCTGATCACTGAAGTCCTCTTTAAAATAAAAATATGTAGTGGGTGACTAGATTTATCATCACATTCTTTCATGTGTATGTTTACATGCTACATTTTAATGCCCGTTGCCATTAATCTGTCTGAATAAAACAGGAAGTGAAGATGTGCTGTCTTCAGAATAAATGCCTACAAATTATGCTTACTGCTTCTACTAGATATGTTAGTATTACAGTTATTTAGCATACAGTGTTAATATAAATGTTAATGTTGACATAATGTGAAGAGGATTTTGTAAAGAAATTTTGTTTTTTAAAAATCACTGATGATAGTAATAATTAATTAAATATGTATTGTCTAGTTACTGTTATTTCATCAAGTAAGAGTCACTGAGTAGTTTTTGACTATTTAAAAACGTAGTCAGTTTCCTCCCCACAGCACACAGCTCACTAATCTACTCTGAGTTGATTGACAAAAAATGGTTTGTCTTCATGAAAATCTTCAAAGTTCTACCTGTTTCACTTCAGCTTTACCATGTGCTTCCTGCAGTTTTACTGTCTTTCATAAAATAATTGTTCCCTCTGTGATGTGTTCAGATAAATCAGCAAGACGTCCTACACTTGAATCTTATGCGTTGGTTCAACTTGTACCTAACTCATGTCCTTGGCAGGCTTTGGGGTGTGTACGGGAGAGTGTCAAGTGATGAGGGTCATGTGACTGATGGAGGCAAAAAGCCAGACTACTCCCTGTAAACCAGAGGGAGGAAAAGGGTGAGGTGTTCACCAACAGAGCTGCAGGTAAGAGGCGGAGCAACACTGTGAAGAGGAGAGCTTCAACGTCACACTCCAGAAATGAAAGTTAAGTTCGTCAGAGTGGCAGACACACTGCAGTCGAGACAAGTCTCTGATTTTCTCTAAAAGACAATTCAAACTGACTTCATCAGGTTTTTCTCGACAACACAACAGAGTCTCCTCCAAACACTGGTGAGTACATCTGATCATATTTACACCTTTAATAACCAGGATTAACACAAAACTTTATCTTTACTCAGGCTGGAAGTTCCTCTCTTATCACTTCATACCTGATACATTATTAACAATATAACTATGTCTGTCTGTCCACAGTCCCACTATACAGTAACTCACTTTAACAGCTTTAAACTGTCTCAGGAGGACTTTAGTAACTTGTAACTGAATCTGTGGTTTTAACTTTAGTCTCACTCCGACTTTCCTGCTATTGTTACTGTTCATTGATCACTTCCTCTTTTGCCTCTAGTTCCACATTAAAAGTGTTCTACCAGCAGGAGGCTTTTATTGTGAAGCAGCTGGAGGAAACGTGATGTGTTTGTCATCACGTAAGCAGGGCTTTGTTGTCAGTGCTGTTCTTTAATTCACATTGGACATATTCTGTGCTGCTTTGCAAGAGTAGCAAGGTTGAGTCTGTCGGCACGACTTTGATCTTGGTTGCTTACTTAAAAGTTAAAAGATATGAAAAGAATCAAACTTGTTTCCTTTTTCAAGAAATAATTAAACTCTATTTTGAATAAAATGTTTTTCTTTTTTTTCACAATATGTGTAGATATGGCTGCTACAAACTATCTGCCATCGGAAGATCAGTTTCTGTGCTCCATCTGTCTGGATGTGTTCACTGATCCAGTCAGCACACCATGTGGACACAACTTCTGTAAAAACTGCATCACTGAACACTGGAGTACCAGTGACAGAAGCCTGTGTCCCATGTGTAAAGAGGTTTTCACCACAAGACCGGATTTGAAGGTCAACACTTTCATCTCTGAGATGGTTTCTCAGTTCAGACAGTCGGCTCAACAGAAAGCCAGCAGCAGCAGCTCAGAGCAACAAGAGTCCAAACCAGGAGAAGTTTCCTGTGACGTCTGCACTGGAACCAGACTGAAGGCCCTGAAGTCCTGCCTGGTGTGTCTGGCCTCCTACTGTGAGACTCACCTGGAGCCTCATCTGACAATGTCAGGCCTGAAGAGACATCAGCTGATCGACCCTGTGGAGAACCTGGAAGGCAGGATGTGTACGAAGCACGATAAACCTCTGGAGCTGTTCTGTAAGACCGACCAGACATATGTCTGCATGCTCTGCACTGTATTAGACCACAAGATGCACGAATTTGTTCCTCTGAAAGAAGAATATGAAGAAAAGAAGGTTGAGCTGGAGAAGACAGAGGCTGAAATCCAGCAAATGATCCAGAAGAGAAGACTGAAGATTCAGGAGGTCAAACACTCAGTGGACCTCAGTGAGGAAGATGCAAACAGAGAGAAAGCAGAAGGTGTTCAGGTCTTCACTGCTCTGAAGGAGTCTGTTGAGAGAAGACTGAATGAGCTCATCAATACGATAGAAGAGAAGCAGAGAACAACAAAGAAACAGGCTGAAGACTCCATCAAAGAGCTGGAACAGGAAATCTCTGAGCTGATGAAGAGAAGCACTGAGGTGGAGAAGCTCTCCCTCTCTGAAGACCACCTCCACCTTCTCCAGAGTTTCCCGTACTTAAACATCCACCTCCCACCACCCACCAAGGACTGGACAAAGGTCAGTGTTCCTCCATCATCATATCAGGGGACTGTGAGGAGAGCTGTGTCTCAGCTGGAGGAGACACTCAGTGAAGAGATGAAGAAGCTGGTTGCTGAAGCTGAGCTGAAGAGGGTCCAGAAGTTTGCAGTGGATGTGACTCTTGATCCTGATACAGCTCATCCTGACCTCATCTTATCTGATGATGGGAAACAAGTGAATGATGGTGATGTGAGTAAGGAACTCCCAGACAATCCAGAGAGATTTTCTCAAAGTTCTTGTGTTTTAGCAAAGCAGAGTTTCTCTTCAGGCAGATTTTACTTTGAGGTTCAAGTTAAAGGAAAGACTGATTGGGATTTAGGAGTGGCCAGAGAGTCGATCAACAGGAAGGGAAACATCACACTGAGCCCTGAAGATGGTTACTGGACTATAGGGTTGACAGAAGGAAATGAGTATGAAGCTAATGATGACCCTAAAGTTCTTCTCTCCCTGAAGTCTCGGCCTCAGAAGGTGGGGGTGTTTGTGGATCATGAGGAGGGTCTGGTCTCCTTCTATGACGTAGAAGCTGCAGCTCTTATCTGCTCCTTTACTGGCTGCTCCTTCAATGAGAAACTCTTCCCATACTTCAGTCCAGAATGGAATCATGGTGGTAAAAACTCTACACCTCTGATCATCACTCCTGTCAGAGTAAACTAAACACTCTCTTTTTTTATTGTTATGATTTTATAAATGTACATATTCTGTGTGAATATCATGTAGTTTAACTTCACATCTCATTTCATATAGAGTCTGTTGACCGTGGTGATTGATTTACACGTCATTAAGACATTTTATTATAACTATCCCGTTACATATTCAACACATTTGTGGGATGCGTTCATCTCTTAAACTCTGCATCATGACACATTATATGGAGAATATCAATTTAAACCTTTGTTTGTTTTTTGTTGTTTAAAGTGGTTTGAATAATTACTAATCACTTTGGCCAACTTTGAATTGTTTTGTGAATATTGGTGAGATGAGTTATGAATCAAAGAAACCTGTAAACATGATTGTAAATAAAAAAAAAACATGTACATAAATTATTTGTTGAACACACGGCCTGAGTAAGCACCGACTTGAGCATCGAACACTGAACAGAAAAGCCTGGTTTACTCATAAGTTGTATTTCATGACAAATTGTTTCCTGTGGCTCTTTCACAATAAAAGATTTTTACAAAACATACAAGACTTTCTGAAATATATATTTTCATACAGTTTGTACAAGTACATCTGAAACCATTAGTTAATTGACAGAAAATTAAATTGCAACTATTTTAATGGTTTAATAAATATTTTTATGTAAAAACATTTCATGTTTCTCGCTGAACAAATGTGAAGATTTGCTGCTTTTCCTTTTAATAATGTTAATAATTTTAATAATATTAATGAGTTAGTAGTAATGTGGAGGTTTGGACAAAACAGGTTTCACTTTGGGCTCTGGCTCATTGTGACGGCATTTCTCACTATTTTAACTGTTTTTAAAAAACTAAACAATCAATCGATTAATGGAGAAAATAATCAGCAGATTAATCCATCATGAAAAAAATATGAGTTATTAGTTCAAAATTAGCTCCACCTCAACCAACTACAATGGTAAAATCCATGTTTTACATGAATGTTAATAATCTAATGATAAAATATATAATAATAAAACAGTCACAGGGGACCTTTTTATACTATTATTGCTTTAACTTACTTAAGGAGAACGGTTTATGGTAAATTTAACTTATTTCATTCTTCTTCAGATGCAGACTTGGTGAATTAGTGTCTCTATCTGCTCTGGTCCATGACCTTCTTTATATTGGGGTACAGAATTTAAAAAGTTACGAATTTATAAAAATCGGGAAAACTTTGTCTTGGGTAGCCCGTACTCATCCTGAAGATGATTATATGATTTCATGTTACCACTTTCATAGAGATAATTTATCACCTGGATTCCATGTGTGTTCCTCTTTAAAACCAGGGTCAACACAGGAAGGAACAACATTGGGGTTTTTAACAATCGATGCATAAAAAGAGTGTCTTCTGTTGATAGTAAACAACTTCTTTACACTAATCCATGTGCTTAGAATGTTATTCACAATAAAGTTGTTCCTAGTGCCTGGTGTTTGTTTAACATTATTGAAGAATGGTGCACTTGATAATGAGAACGAGTTATGTTGAGTATTCTGACTTCTTTTTCCCTGAAGAGAGTCCCCTCAGGACGCACGACTGAGCTTAGGCCCATATCACAACAGTTATTGTATTCAATGTGCAATTATGCTTTCATTCTTCAAGGGTTTAACATTTAACTTCAGTCAATAAACAGAACCATGCAGTTTATCAATTTTGAGTTTTGACGGATCCTCTGGGACACAGATTCGGGTCTTCGGAGATGGTGAGGCTCGCCGACACTCTCGCATCATTTTCCTATTTCTACCGAAGCAGTTTTGTTCAAAAAGATCTGCAAACTTTATTTCACTTGGGCCCGCGGGA
This sequence comes from Ophiodon elongatus, assembly GCA_016806645.1. Lineage (NCBI taxonomy): Eukaryota > Metazoa > Chordata > Actinopteri > Perciformes > Hexagrammidae > Ophiodon > Ophiodon elongatus. The sequence goes on from JACSYO010002154.1 coordinate 363,494, forward strand.
GTGTCGGTCGATTCTCGTCTCCTCTGGTCGTCCTTGAGTCGCCTTTGAGGATCACGTCGGGGTCACCATTTTTGATGAGTATTCGGACTTCTTTTTCCCTGAAGAGAGTCCCCTCAGGACGCACAACTGAACTTAGGCCCAATGAGGAATCCGTCAACAAAATAAAGCCGAGAAGTGGTTCAAAGTTTAAGTAAAAAAGTATTTACTTTTGATTGAAAGCAATTACACATTAAATCACACAATACAAAGAAATAAAAAACTAAATATCCCATGGAATAGAGTTCAGCTGCGCTCTGCTCGACACAGACCACACCAGAACTGCCGTTTTTCCGGAAACACTCAGGTTATGTACTGCCGTAAAGTCCACCTATTTGCCGTACGTTAGCAACACGTTTCATGCAGGGATTGGCTTATGACCTCGATCTGCTCCACCTCCGAATTCCAGGATCCAGCTCTGCATCTCCTGAAGCAGGTGCCTCATTATTTAAAAAAGGAGTAGACCGTCTACCTGTTTACTTTGGTTTGTCAAAAGGGAGTCGGTGTGAATCCCCGCTGAACTTCATTTTCATGGTCAACTTATTATCTTTAGGTTTGTTACTTTAAACGAATATATATATATATATAATTCACACTGATTATCACGAGAAGCGCTTTAAGGCACAGTTTTCTCACATCTGTCGTGAAACAATATCTGCTCTCTCTTTTTTAAGGTAGTTCAGTATTTTCATCTTTTTGTTTGGGTTATTGGCACCTTGGCTGTGGACTCTCAATTCATCAGATCTTGTCATTATCCATCAAGAAAATAGAGTTGGAAAAAAGTTAATTGCTGAGCTGTTTTTACTGTAGTTTCTAGGATGTCTCTTTTGTTTGTCCTCCAAGTTCACAGGTACAGAAATAAAGACACAACCTGCTGTAAAACGTTGTAGGATGCTTATTTTTAAATGTTTGATAACGAGAAGCTACTTTCTGAACAGCGATGACACGTGCACAGCGACTAGCAAGAAGTGGAGGAGGCGTAAATTCATTTAAAATAAAATAATCTCACAAGATTTTTTATTTTCCTAAAGAGCGTCGTCCTCTTTAAAATGACAAAACAAAACATTTCATCACTTTTTAAAAAAGTGTTTGCAAGTCGAGAACGAACAGAAAGACGACCGATAACAAAAAAACAAACAATGAATACTTTGTGAAGCATCCGAGCGGAGAGAAGATTCCTGTTTCTGGAACTTTCCACGACTGATGAAGGAACCATGAAGATGGTTGGTACAAACATGTCAGACGGTGTAAACCTGGTACGTGATGCTGTCGGGACGTGTGCTACACCACCCTGAAGGAAGGAGCGCATTCACGTTAACACCCGGTCCACTTAGTGAGTACACACCTGATGACGGTGGAGTGGGGACGGGCTCTTGTATTTCTCTGGCCGTTATGATCCAGATACTCTTCATACCCCAAAACGGGTAATTTAAGTAAAAAACAAAACACTACTGTCATGGATAAACCAGGAATAAAAAACTAACTCCACTTCAGGAAGTGATGGACGTCGGCCGGAGCGATGGAGGCCGAGGCGTTGGCAGGGTCGTCGTGGAAGGTCCACACGAGGAAGAGGGAGGGGAGGAAGAGGAGGGTGAGGGTTTGGGGGTTGTCTCCTCCTGGTCCTCTCATTCTATATCGTCCTCGCTCGGACTCTGTGCACTCACAATACGCTGCAGGACAGGAGCAGAGAACAAACCGGATGCTTTTCATTCCTTTTCTTGTTTCATTGATAATGATTTTAAACAGTTTGTTATTGTTTCTGTGTGGAGAACAGAAGGACTCGTGGAGATCCAGATGGAGAAGGAAGAGAAGCGTTCGGCCTGCCTACCTGGCTGATGCTGGGCAGTTTGGTGAGCAGCATCTGGAAGACGGGCGGAGGCAGAGTCTGCTGCAGCACCTGCAGCAGCTGCTGAGGCTGACCACACACGGCGATGGCGTTGGTCAGGTGGTCCACACCTTTCTCATAGTCTCCTGTGGAGCGAAGCACAGACACAAGCCGTGAAGACACATGTACTCGGGCACCTCTCGTAGGATATCTTACAGGAAGTCACTCCTCGGGGTCTTTTCAAAATAAACTTCAGAGGAAAGACTTTGACAGAAGTCACTGCTGCCTGGAATAAGACGGAGAACCAATAAGAATGCACACGGACGACAATCAAACTGTGAAGGTAAAGCAGGTATCGGTGTGAGGAGGTGTTACCCTGAGCCAGCAGCTCCTCCCCCAGCTGGATCTCCTCCAGGAAGAACTTCTGCCCCGCCTCAGCGTCCTTCAGGTCTGGGAGCTGCAGGACAAACAACGGTCAGCCACGGGACCTCAAGCTCTTCGCTCTGGTTTTCACCGTTTGGTTTTGGGTCTCTGAGGTCAGACCTCACAGGAGGTCATCATCCCATGAACAGTAAAGAGCTCTGATCTGTGAGCCAGTTGAACTCCAGCTGCATGCTGGGAGCAACCCTCCTTCACCCCCCATCATCCAATAAGGAGCCAGATAAAAGCAACCAGCTGATCACTGAAGTCCTCTTTAAAATAAAAGTATGTAGTGGGTGACTAGATTTATCATCACATTCTTTCATGTGTATGTTTACATGCTACATTTTAATGCCCGTTGCCATTAATCTGTCTGAATAAAACAGGAAGTGAAGATGTGCTGTCTTCAGAATAAATGCCTACAAATTATGCTTACTGCTTCTACTAGATATGTTAGTATTACAGTTATTTAGCATACAGTGTTAATATGAATGTTAATGTTGACATAATGTGAAGAGGATTTTGTAAAGAAATTTTGTTTTTTAAAAATCACTGATGATAGTAATAATTAATTAAATATGTATTGTCTAGTTACTGTTATTTCATCAAGTAAGAGTCACTGAGTAGTTTTTGACTATTTAAAAACGTAGTCAGTTTCCTCCCCACAGCACACAGCTCACTAATCTACTCTGAGTTGATTGACAAAAAATGGTTTGTCTTCATGAAAATCTTCAAAGTTCTACCTGTTTCACTTCAGCTTTACCATGTGCTTCCTGCAGTTTTACTGTCTTTCATAAAATAATTGTTCCCTCTGTGATGTGTTCAGATAAATCAGCAAGACGTCCTACACTTGAATCTTATGCGTTGGTTCAACTTGTACCTAACTCATGTCCTTGGCAGGCTTTGGGGTGTGTACGGGAGAGTGTCAAGTGATGAGGGTCATGTGACTGATGGAGGCAAAAAGCCAGACTACTCCCTGTAAACCAGAGGGAGGAAAAGGGTGAGGTGTTCACCAACAGAGCTGCAGGTAAGAGGCGGAGCAACACTGTGAAGAGGAGAGCTTCAACGTCACACTCCAGAAATGAAAGTTAAGTTCGTCAGAGTGGCAGACACACTGCAGTCGAGACAAGTCTCTGATTTTCTCTAAAAGACAATTCAAACTGACTTCATCAGGTTTTTCTCGACAACACAACAGAGTCTCCTCCAAACACTGGTGAGTACATCTGATCATATTTACACCTTTAATAACCAGGATTAACACAAAACTTTATCTTTACTCAGGCTGGAAGTTCCTCTCTTATCACTTCATACCTGATACATTATTAACAATATAACTATGTCTGTCTGTCCACAGTCCCACTATACAGTAACTCACTTTAACAGCTTTAAACTGTCTCAGGAGGACTTTAGTAACTTGTAACTGAATCTGTGGTTTTAACTTTAGTCTCACTCCGACTTTCCTGCTATTGTTACTGTTCATTGATCACTTCCTCTTTTGCCTCTAGTTCCACATTAAAAGTGTTCTACCAGCAGGAGGCTTTTATTGTGAAGCAGCTGGAGGAAACGTGATGTGTTTGTCATCACGTAAGCAGGGCTTTGTTGTCAGTGCTGTTCTTTAATTCACATTGGACATATTCTGTGCTGCTTTGCAAGAGTAGCAAGGTTGAGTCTGTCGGCACGACTTTGATCTTGGTTGCTTACTTAAAAGTTAAAAGATATGAAAAGAATCAAACTTGTTTCCTTTTTCAAGAAATAATTAAACTCTATTTTGAATAAAATGTTTTTCTTTTTTTTCACAATATGTGTAGATATGGCTGCTGCAAACTATCTGCCATCGGAAGATCAGTTTCTGTGCTCCATCTGTCTGGATGTGTTCACTGATCCAGTCAGCACACCATGTGGACACAACTTCTGTAAAAACTGCATCACTGAACACTGGAGTACCAGTGACAGAAGCCTGTGTCCCATGTGTAAAGAGGTTTTCACCACAAGACCGGATTTGAAGGTCAACACTTTCATCTCTGAGATGGTTTCTCAGTTCAGACAGTCGGCTCAACAGAAAGCCAGCAGCAGCAGCTCAGAGCAACAAGAGTCCAAACCAGGAGAAGTTTCCTGTGACGTCTGCACTGGAACCAGACTGAAGGCCCTGAAGTCCTGCCTGGTGTGTCTGGCCTCCTACTGTGAGACTCACCTGGAGCCTCATCTGACAATGTCAGGCCTGAAGAGACATCAGCTGATCGACCCTGTGGAGAACCTGGAAGGCAGGATGTGTACGAAGCACGATAAACCTCTGGAGCTGTTCTGTAAGACCGACCAGACATATGTCTGCATGCTCTGCACTGTATTAGACCACAAGATGCACGAATTTGTTCCTCTGAAAGAAGAATATGAAGAAAAGAAGGTCGAGCTGGAGAAGACAGAGGCTGAAATCCAGCAAATGATCCAGAAGAGAAGACTGAAGATTCAGGAGGTCAAACACTCAGTGGACCTCAGTGAGGAAGATGCAAACAGAGAGAAAGCAGAAGGTGTTCAGGTCTTCACTGCTCTGAAGGAGTCTGTTGAGAGAAGACTGAATGAGCTCATCAATACGATAGAAGAGAAGCAGAGAACAACAAAGAAACAGGCTGAAGACTCCATCAAAGAGCTGGAACAGGAAATCTCTGAGCTGATGAAGAGAAGCACTGAGGTGGAGAAGCTCTCCCTCTCTGAAGACCACCTCCACCTTCTCCAGAGTTTCCCGTACTTAAACATCCACCTCCCACCACCCACCAAGGACTGGACAAAGGTCAGTGTTCCTCCATCATCATATCAGGGGACTGTGAGGAGAGCTGTGTCTCAGCTGGAGGAGACACTCAGTGAAGAGATGAAGAAGCTGGTTGCTGAAGCTGAGCTGAAGAGGGTCCAGAAGTTTGCAGTGGATGTGACTCTTGATCCTGATACAGCTCATCCTGACCTCATCTTATCTGATGATGGGAAACAAGTGAATGATGGTGATGTGAGTAAGGAACTCCCAGACAATCCAGAGAGATTTTCTCAAAGTTCTTGTGTTTTAGCAAAGCAGAGTTTCTCTTCAGGCAGATTTTACTTTGAGGTTCAAGTTAAAGGAAAGACTGATTGGGATTTAGGAGTGGCCAGAGAGTCGATCAACAGGAAGGGAAACATCACACTGAGCCCTGAAGATGGTTACTGGACTATAGGGTTGACAGAAGGAAATGAGTATGAAGCTAATGATGACCCTAAAGTTCTTCTCTCCCTGAAGTCTCGGCCTCAGAAGGTGGGGGTGTTTGTGGATCATGAGGAGGGTCTGGTCTCCTTCTATGACGTAGAAGCTGCAGCTCTTATCTGCTCCTTTACTGGCTGCTCCTTCAATGAGAAACTCTTCCCATACTTCAGTCCAGAATGGAATCATGGTGGTAAAAACTCTACACCTCTGATCATCACTCCTGTCAGAGTAAACTAAACACTCTCTTTTTTTATTGTTATGATTTTATAAATGTACATATTCTGTGTGAATATCATGTAGTTTAACTTCACATCTCATTTCATATAGAGTCTGTTGACCGTGGTGATTGATTTACACGTCATTAAGACATTTTATTATAACTATCCCGTTACATATTCAACACATTTGTGGGATGCGTTCATCTCTTAAACTCTGCATCATGACACATTATATGGAGAATATCAATTTAAACCTTTGTTTGTTTTTTGTTGTTTAAAGTGGTTTGAATAATTACTAATCACTTTGGCCAACTTTGAATTGTTTTGTGAATATTGGTGAGATGAGTTATGAATCAAAGAAACCTGTAAACATGATTGTAAATAAAAAAAAAACATGTACATAAATTATTTGTTGAACACACGGCCTGAGTAAGCACCGACTTGAGCATCGAACACTGAACAGAAAAGCCTGGTTTACTCATAAGTTGTATTTCATGACAAATTGTTTCCTGTGGCTCTTTCACAATAAAAGATTTTTACAAAACATACAAGACTTTCTGAAATATATATTTTCATACAGTTTGTACAAGTACATCTGAAACCATTAGTTAATTGACAGAAAATTAAATTGCAACTATTTTAATGGTTTAATAAATATTTTTATGTAAAAACATTTCATGTTTCTCGCTGAACAAATGTGAAGATTTGCTGCTTTTCCTTTTAATAATGTTAATAATTTTAATAATATTAATGAGTTAGTAGTAATGTGGAGGTTTTGACAAAACAGGTTTCACTTTGGGCTCTGGCTCATTGTGACGGCATTTCTCACTATTTTAACTGTTTTTAAAAAACTAAACAATCAATCGATTAATGGAGAAAATAATCAGCAGATTAATCCATCATGAAAAAAATATGAGTTATTAGTTCAAAATTAGCTCCACCTCAACCAACTACAATGGTAAAATCCATGTTTTACATGAATGTTAATAATCTAATGATAAAATATATAATAATAAAACAGTCACAGGGGACCTTTTTATACTATTATTGCTTTAACTTACTTAAGGAGAACGGTTTATGGTAAATTTAACTTATTTCATTCTTCTTCAGATGCAGACTTGGTGAATTAGTGTCTCTATCTGCTCTGGTCCATGACCTTCTTTATATAGGGGTACAGAATTTAAAAAGTTACGAATTTATAAAAATCGGGAAAACTTTGTCTTGGGTAGCCCGTACTCATCCTGAAGATGATTATATGATTTCATGTTACCACTTTCATAGAGATAATTTATCACCTGGATTCCATGTGTGTTCCTCTTTAAAACCAGGGTCAACACAGGAAGGAACAACATTGGGGTTTTTAACAATCGATGCATAAAAAGAGTGTCTTCTGTTGATCGTAAACAACTTCTTTACACTAATCCATGTGCTTAGAATGTTATTCACAATAAAGTTGTTCCTAGTGCCTGGTGTTTGTTTAACATTATTGAAGAATGGTGCACTTGATAATGAGAACGAGTTATGTTGAGTATTCTGACTTCTTTTTCCCTGAAGAGAGTCCCCTCAGGACGCACGACTGAGCTTAGGCCCATATCACAACAGTTATTGTATTCAATGTGCAATTATGCTTTCATTCTTCAAGGGTTTAACATTTAACTTCAGTCAATAAACAGAACCATGCAGTTTATCAATTTTGAGTTTTGACGGATCCTCTGGGACACAGATTCGGGTCTTCGGAGATGGTGAGGCTCGCCGACACTCTCGCATCATTTTCCTATTTCTACTGAAGCAGTTTTGTTCAAAAAGATCTGCAAACTTTATTTCACTTGGGCCCGCGGGAGTGTCGGTCGATTCTCGTCTCCTCTGGTCGTCCTTGAGTCGCCTTTGAGGATCACGTCGGGGTCACCATTTTTGATGAGTATTCGGACTTCTTTTTCCCTGAAGAGAGTCCCCTCAGGACGCACAACTGAACTTAGGCCCAATGAGGAATCCGTCAACAAAATAAAGCCGAGAAGTGGTTCAAAGTTTAAGTAAAAAAGTATTTACTTTTGATTGAAAGCAATTACACATTAAATCACACAATACAAAGAAAGAAAAAACTAAATATCCCATGGAATAGAGTTCAGCTGCGCTCTGCTCGACACAGACCACACCAGAACTGCCGTTTTTCCGGAAACACTCAGGTTATGTACTGCCGTAAAGTCCACCTATTTGCCGTACGTTAGCAACACGTTTCATGCAGGGATTGGCTTATGACCTCGATCTGCTCCACCTCCGACTTCCAGGATCCAGCTCTGCATCTCCTGAAGAAGGTGCCTCATTATTTAAAAAAGGAGTAGACCATCTACCTGTTTACTTTGGTTTGTCAAAAGGGAGTCGGTGTGAATCCCCGCTGAACTTCATTTTCATGGTCAACTTATTATCTTTAGGTTTGTTACTTTAAACGAATATATATATATATAATTCACACTGATTATCACGAGAAGCGCTTTAAGGCACAGTTTTCTCACATCTGTCGTGAAACAATATCTGCTCTCTCTTTTTTAAGGTAGTTCAGTATTTTCATCTTTTTGTTTGGGTTATTGGCACCTTGGCTGTGGACTCTCAATTCATCAGATCTTGTCATTATCCATCAAGAAAATAGAATTGGAAAAAAGTTAATTGCCGAGCTGTTTTTACTGTAGTTTCTAGGATGTCTCTTTTGTTTGTCCTCCAAGTTCACAGGTACAGAAATAAAGACACAACCTGCTGTAAAACGTTGTAGGATGCTTATTTTTAAATGTTTGATAACGAGAAGCTACTTTCTGAACAGCGATGACACGTGCACAGCGACGAGCAAGAAGTGGAGGAGGCGTAAATTCATTTAAAATAAAATAATCTCACAAGATTTTTTATTTTCCTAAAGAGCGTCGTCCTCTTTAAAATGACAAAACAAAACATTTCATCATTTTTTAAAAAAAGTGTTTGCAAGTCGAGAACGAACAGAAAGACGACCGATATCAAAAAAAAAAACAATAAATACTTTGTGAAGCATCCGAGCGGAGAGAAGATTCCTGTTTCTGGAACTGTCCACGACTGATGAAGGAACCATGAAGATGGTTGGTACAAACATGTCAGACCGTGTAAACCTGGTACGTGATGCTGTCGGGACGCGTGCTACGCCACCCTGAAGGAAGGAGCGCATTCACGTTAACACCCGGTCCACTTAGTGAGTACACACCTGATGACGGTGGAGTGGGGACGGGCTCTTGTATTTCTCTGGCCGTTATGATCCAGATACTCTTCATACCCCAAAACGGGTAATTTAAGTAAAAAACAAAACACTACTGTCATGGATAAACCAGGAATAAAATAACTAACTCCACTTCAGGAAGTGACGGACGTCGGCCGGAGCGATGGAGGCCGAGGCGTTGGCAGGGTCGTCGTGGAAGGTCCACACGAGGAAGAGGGAGGGGAGGAAGAGGAGGGTGAGGGTTTGGGGGTTGTCTCCTCCTGGTCCTCTCATTCTATATCGTCCTCGCTCGGACTCTGTGCACTCACAATACGCTGCAGGACAGGAGCAGAGAACAAACCGGATGCTTTTCATTCCTTTTCTTGTTTCATTGATAATGATTTTAAACAGTTTGTTATTGTTTCTGTGTGGAGAACAGAAGGACTCGTGGAGATCCAGATGGAGAAGGAAGAGAAGCGTTCGGCCTGCCTACCTGGCTGATGCTGGGCAGTTTGGTGAGCAGCATCTGGAAGACGGGCGGAGGCAGAGTCTGCTGCAGCACCTGCAGCAGCTGCTGAGGCTGACCACACACGGCGATGGCGTTGGTCAGTTGGTCCACACCTTTCTCTTAGTCTCCTGTGGAGCGAAGCACAGACACAAGACGTAAAGACACATGTACTCGGGCACCTCTCGTAGGATATCTTACAGGAAGTCACTCCTCGGGGTCTTTTCAAAATAAACTTCAGAGGAAAGACTTTGACAGAAGTCACTGCTGCCTGGAATAAGACGGAGAACCAATAAGAATGCACACGGACGACAATCAAACTGTGAATGTCAAGCAGGTATCGGTGTGAGGAGGTGTTACCCTGAGCCAGCAGCTCCTCCCCCAGCTGGATCTCCTCCAGGAAGAACTTCTGCCCCGCCTCAGCGTCCTTCAGGTCTGGGAGCTGCAGGACAAACAACGGTCAGCCACGGGACCTCAAGCTCTTCGCTCTGGTTTTCACCGTTTGGTTTTGGGTCTCTGAGGTCAGACCTCACAGGAGGTCATCATCCCATGAACAGTAAAGAGCTCTGATCTGTGAGCCAGTTGAACTCCAGCTGCATGCTGGGAGCAACCCTCCTTCAACCCCCATCATCCAATAAGGAGCCAGATAAAAGCAACCAGCTGATCACTGAAGTCCTCTTTAAAATAAAAGTATGTAGTGGGTGACTAGATTTATCATCACATTCTTTCATGTGTATGTTTACATGCTACATTTTAATGCCCGTTGCCATTAATCTGTCTGAATAAAACAGGAAGTGAAGATGTGCTGTCTTCAGAATAAATGCCTACAAATTATGCTTACTGCTTCTACTAGATATGTTAGTATTACAGTTATTTAGCATACAGTGTTAATATAAATGTTAATGTTGACATAATGTGAAGAGGATTTTGTAAAGAAATTTTATGTGTTCACTGATGATAGTAATAATTAATTAAATATGTATTGCCTTCTAGGTTACTGTTATTTCATCATCAAGTAAGAGTCACTGAGTAGTTTTTGACTATTTAAAACGTAGTCAGTTTCCTCCTTACACAGCACACACAGCTCACTAATCTACTGAGTTGATTGACAAAAAATGGTTTGTCTTCATGAAAATCTTCAAAGTTCTACCTGTTTCACTTCAGCTTTACCATGTGCTTCCTGCAGTTTTACTGTCTTTCATAAAATAATTGTTCCCTCTGTGATGTGTTCAGATAAATCAGCAAGACGTGTCCCACACTGAATTCATGCTGGTTCAACTTTGTACCTAACTCATGTCCTTTGGCAGGCTTTGGGGTGTGTACGGGAGTGTCATGATGAAGAAGTCTAAGCATCATGGATAGGCAAAAAGCCAGACTACTCTCCGTAAACCAGAGGGAGGAAAAGGGTGAGGTGTTCACCAACAGAGCTGCAGGTAAGAGGCGGAGCAACACTGTGAAGAGGAGAGCTTCAACGTCACACTCCAGAAATGAAAGTTAAGTTCGTCAGAGTGGCAGACACACTGCAGTCGAGACAAGTCTCTGATTTTCTCTAAAAGACAATTCACACTGACTTCATCAGGTTTTTCTCAACAACACAACAGAGTCTCCTCTAAACACTGGTGAGTACATCTGATCATATTTACACCTTTAATAACCAGGATTAACACAAAACTTTTTCTTTACTCAGGCTGGAAGTTCCTCTCTTATCACTTCATACCTGATACATTATTAACAATATAACTATGTCTGTCTGTCTACAGTCCCACTATACAGTAACTCACTTTAACAGCTTTAAACTGTCTCAGGAGGAATTTAGTAACTTGTAACTGAATCTGTGGTTTTAACTTTAGTCTCACTCCGACTTTCCTGCTATTGTTACTGTTCATTGGTCACTTCCTCTTTTGCCTCTAGTTGTTCCAAGTTTTCTACCAGCGCGAGGCTTTTATTGTGAAGCAGCTGGAGGAAATGTGCTGTGTTTGTCATCACGTAAGCAGAGCTTTGTTGTCAGTGCTGTTCTTTAATTCACATTGGACATATTCTGCGCTGCTTTGCAAGAGTAGCAAGGTTGAGTCTGTCGGCACGACTTTGATCTAGGTTGCTTACTTAAAAGTTAAACAATATAAAAAGAATGACACATTTTTCTTCTATTTTTCTCTATTTTAAATAAAATCATTTTCTTTTCTTCCACAATGTGTGTGTGTAGATATGGCTACTGCAAACTATCTGCAATCTGAAGATCAGTTTCTGTGCTCCATCTGTCTGGATGTGTTCACTAATCCAGTCAGCACACCATGTGGACACAACTTCTGCAAAAACTGCATCAATGATTACTGGAATACCAACAACCAGAACATGTGTCCAATGTGTCAAAAGGTTTTCATCTCAAGACCTGAGCTGCACGTCAACACTTTCATCTCTGAGATGGTTTCTCAGTTCAGACAGTCGGCTCAACAGAAAGCCAGCAGCAGCAGCTCAGAGCAACAAGAGTCCAAACCAGGAGAAGTTCCCTGTGACGTCTGCACTGGAACCAGACTGAAGGCCCTGAAGTCCTGCCTGGTGTGTCTGGCCTCCTACTGTGAGACTCACCTGGAGCCTCATCTGACAGCTTCACGTCTGAAGAGACATCAGCTGATCGACCCTGTGGAGAACCTGGAAGGCAGGATGTGTACGAAGCACAATAAACCTCTGGAGCTGTTCTGTAAGACCGACCAGACATGTGTCTGCATGCTCTGCACCGTATTAGACCACAAGATGCACGAATTTGTTCCTCTGAAAGAAGAATGTGAAGAAAAGAAGGTCGAGCTGGAGAAGACAGAGGCTGAAATCCAGCAAATGATCCAGAAGAGAAGATCGAAGATTCAGGAGGTCAAACACCAGTGGACCCAGTGAGGAAGATGCAAACAGAGAGAGCAGAAGGTGTTCAGGTCTTCACTGCCTGGAAGGAGTCTGTTGAGAGAAGACTAGGAATGAGCTCATCACAACATAGAAGAGAAGCAGAGAACAACAAAGAAAACAGAGAGGTTGAAGACTCCATCAAAGGAGCTGGAACAGGAAATCTCTGAGCTGATGAAGAGAAGCACTGAGGTGGAGAAGCTCTCCCTCTCTGAAGACCACCTCCACCTTCTCCAGAGTTTCCCGTCCTTAAACATCCACCTCCCACCACCCACCAAGGACTGGACAAAGGTCAGTGTTCCTCCATCATCATATGAGGGGACTGTGGTGAGAGCTGTGTCTCAGCTGGAGGAGACACTCAGTGAAGAGATGAAGAAGCTGGTTGAAGCTGAGCTGAAGAGGGTCCAGAAGTTTGCAGTGGATGTGACTCTTGATCCTGATACAGCTCATCCTGACCTCATCTTATCTGATGATGGGAAACAAGTGAATGATAGTGATGTGAGTAAGGAACTCCCAGACAATCCAGAGAGATTTTCTGAAGATTCTTGTGTCTTAGCAAAGCAGAGTTTCTCTTCAGGCAGATTTTACTTTGAGGTTCAAGTTAAAGGAAAGACTGATTGGGATTTAGGAGTGGCCAGAGAGTCGATCAACAGGAAGGGAAACATCACACTGAGCCCTGAAGATGGTTACTGGACTATAGGGTTGACAGAAGGAAATGAGTATGAAGCTAATGATGACCCTAAAGTTCTTCTCTCCCTGAAGTCTCGGCCTCAGAAGGTGGGGGTGTTTGTGGATTATGAGGAGGGTCTGGTCTCCTTCTATGACGTATGCTGCAATTTTATCTGCTCCTTTACTGGCTGCTCCTTCAATGGCAGAAACTCTTCCCATACTTCAGTCCAGAATGGAACTCAGTGGTGGCAAAACCCACACCTCTGATCATCACTCCTGTCAGAGTAAACTAAACACTCTCTTTTTTTATTGTTATGATTTTATAAATGTACATATTCTGTGTGAATATCATGTAGTTTAACTTTACATCTCATTTCATATATAGTCTGTTGACCGTGGTGATTGATTTACACGTCATTAAGACATTTTATTATAACTATCCTGCTACATATTCAACACATTTCTGTGTATCAAGTCTCTAAACTCTGCATCAAGTATTTACATTATATGGAGAATATCAATTTAAACCTTTGTTTGTTTTTTGTCGTTTAAAGTGGTTTGAATAACTACTCGTCACTTTGGCCAACTTTGATTTGTTTTGTGAATATTGGTGAGATGAGTTATGAATCAAAGAAACCTGTAAACATGATTGTAAATAAAAAAAAATGAACATAAATTATTTGTTGAACACACGGCCTGAGTAAGCACCGACTTGAGCATCGAACACTGAGCAGAAAACCCTGGTTTACTCATAAGTTGTATTTCATGACAAATAAATTGTTTCCTGTGGCTCTTTCACAATAAAAGATTTTTACAAAATCAGAAATATTTTCTGAAATATATATTTTCATTCAGATTTTTTACCAGTACATCTTAAACCATTAGTCAATGGACAGAAAATTTAATGGAAACAATTTTGAATGGTTTAATCAACTTTTTCCTCTAAAGACATTTCATGTTTCTCGCTGAACAAATGTG
>JACSYO010002155.1:0-29517 GCA_016806645.1 Ophiodon elongatus
CTGTTGCAACCATTTCCCCCCAAATACCCTTTGTTTTTGAATTTGCATAAATGACCTAAGCTCATTCTTGAAACAAAACGGTGCATTAGGGATCTAAATATGTTGGGCCCTCTGCAGTCTCCTCAGTGGTGAGATTGAATAGTTTTAGACTGGGATTTGTTTGTCCATATTCTGTCCATCTGATATTCATTGATCCAATTCCAATACTGCTAACCCTATACTAACCTTCTATTTCTATTGTGATGTTTTAAGAATAGCTGTTAATATTAACAGACATAAAACTTAAGCTGTAGTTCAGAAAGGAAGACTCTCTTTACACTCCTTTTCATTCATAAATCTCTCAGTCTCTATTTCTCCCTGTGATTACTCCATCAGCTGATTGGGGCGTGTCCACTTTAAATTAACCAACCAGATGCTGCACAGTTTCCTTAAGCCAATCAGATCGTTTCTGTCAAACTTTTAAATGGGTTCTCCACTCTGCTTCTATCAGTTGTCATTTCAGCACGAAACCAGTTGCGACCCTTCTCCACCCCTGGCTCCTCCAATCAGCATCAGTCATGCTCCTCATTCATCATCGAATTTCAGCAACTCCCGTCTTCACCACCACCACCAGTGTCTAGACTCCAGGGGGGATTCTGCCTTATCAGACCTAAGCATCACAGCCCCTTATTATCCTATTTCAGGATAGAAACAATAACTTATTCCTTTTTAAATCTACACTTTTTGATGCTAAGCTTCCAATTAATTTGACCAATGACTGGTGATTCCTTCTATTCTTATTCAACTGTTGCTAAGAGGGATCTTTTTCTCTTTCTGTCCTTTCAATTGTCAGTCTGGTCTGACCGGTGTACAGCGTTTTGTTCTCCATGTACAAAACACAATTTTTTTTACAAATCCTTTCATACAAAATAACATATATTTCTGAAGAGGACTTTCTACAACCTAAAAGCATGACAAATACATGACAAATACAGAAAGAAATACAGAGCAGTCCTCTCAGCCATCCTGTAGTGACTGAGAGCGGAACAAGGCTGTAGTGGATCAAGCTTTTGTGGCGGGTGACTCCAAACCTTTGACCGGTAGTGTAAGTGTGTTTGAAATGATACACACTAAGTTCATATTTGGGTCAAAGGCTTCTAAGAACATTTTTTAAAATATAGTTTTTGGATGTAATTTATATATGTGTGTGTGGAACAGTGTGTTTAAACAAGTCTCACTTGTTAAATAACTTTTCAAAGTGGTGAAATGTATTTATTTATTTTTGTGATCAAAAGTTTTATTGAATTTTTAGATATGCAATGAAAAAAAAAAAACGTGACATTGAAGGACAGGACAGAAATGGATATGTAGTGTGCATGTGCACACACACATATGTACATACATAAAACTACATTTACAAATACATATATATGTATATAGAAATATATGTACATATGTACACATATACATACATATGTTTGCATACATACACACACACATACATACACACCCTCATATACACATTCATACACATATATACATATAGTGCTAAATACCCCCCCCCCCCTCCCACATTATACTATGATCCAATTACATAAATTGTTGGATGTTGCTTAAAGCCGTAGACCAGGATAGGGTCGTTTTTTCTTTAGCACCATGTATTCTGGCTATTAAAAGTTCCATGTTCACAACATCAAGATAGCTAGCTAACCACTGGGGTTTCGTAAGAGTATGTGGGGGACTCAAACGCATTGCTAACATCTTTTTTAAGCTGTTAGGCCGGCTAATAAGATGCGTTTTTGAAGCTGTGATAATTCCATTGCGGAAAAGTAATTTAGAAGCAGCACAGTGGGGGTGCATGGAACTACATAGTTCAGAATCTTTGACAAGAAAAAACTAACCATTTTCCAAAAAAGAGTTACATCTTTACAAAACCAAAACATGTGCATGAAAGAGCCAACGAGTCCTTCTGTACAAAGGGAACACATTGATGATGCAATTGTTTTCATTAAAAAGCTCTTCCGAGGTGTATTATAGGTTCGATGTAAAAATTGTAGGTGAATCTGCTGATGGTTGGGGGTTTTGGAGGTTTCAGTTATACCTTTGTAAGGGTTTGTGGGAAGATACAGAAAAGAATGAGTACAATTCTGATACTAATCCCTTGGTTTGACCTCAAGTGTTAATAATAGAATAGAGTTGCAGGTATAGAAAGAATGATGAGCCAGGTATGTCATAGGTAGTGCGTATATCATTAAATGACCTCAAACCATTCTCATTGAAGATATCTGCTAGTTTGTGTATCTTTTTGCTTAACCATGTTGATGAGGAAAATGGGACCCCACCGGTAAGTAATAGACAGTTATTAAAGATCGGGGTGTCGAGATGCCATTTGAGATTTGTTTTGGTCTCTTTTTCAGCCATACGTTGATAATGCGAAAGATGTAATTGGGCCAAGAGAGAGTTTAGATTGTTTGAGCAGAATATTAGAATAAACCAGGTCCTCTAACCTGCGTGGTGGAGCAAGGTTTTCTTCAATTGGTTTCCAAGATACCGATGCCTCTGGATTCAACCAAATTAAGAGTGGTCTCAAAACAAAAGACCAAAAATAATATTTAAAGTTTGGTACTGAAAGACCACCTTTAGTTTTATGCCTTTGTAGTGTGCCCACCCCCACCCCCCACCCATATGAACTTGGAAATTAAGGAGTGAAGTTTATTCCAATAATCAGGTGGTGGAGATACGGGTAACATAGATGCAAAGAAATTAACTCGCGGTAGAATATCCATCGTCACAATTGAGACCCGCATCTGGAGCGAGTTTGAACTCTGAGTCCATCTGCTCATGTCAGATTCAATACATTTATATATACTGTTAAGGTTGAATGAAGAAAGCTCCTAAAGCAACTGTCTTATGCTTTTATTTTGTAACTTTGTCATAATAAATGTTTTGTAATTTTTCATAATTCATATTTTGTACAAAGGAAGTGGGGGAGGGGGAGAGCAGACGGGCCGCTGAGTTCTGGATGTATTGTAGTTTGTTGATGATTTTGGTGGATGTGCCATACAGGATGCTGTTGCAGTAATCCAGTCGAGAGGGGTGAAGGCGTGGATGAGTGTTTCAGCGGCTGAAGAGGAGAGGGAGGGGCGTAGACGGGGGATGTTGTTAAGATGAAAGAAGACGTTTTTTGTGGTTTGTGATTGACGTGGCGTTAAAAGGAGAGGGTTTGATCGAAGATGACATTTAGACATGTCCACAGTGGATGTTATTTAAAAGACCAGTGTTATTGAATGATTCAGGCTGTCACACAAATCGAGTGCACTACTTCCGATAAATATATAGGTTTTTTTGTCTAATTTTTTTAAGCCTTTTTTTTTCATTGACTACAAAAGTGTAAAAACTTGCAGACACCTGCCTTTTAAAGGATTCAATTTATCAATTAATAATTATTTTTAGGTCGAAAAAACCCCACTATGGCTCTTGCAGGTTTTCCAGAAAATTCTCTATTTCTCCACACATTGAGTTCCTGCGTTTCTCTTTAATCTTTTCCAGAACTTTGATGCTGTTCCCACGATAGAAGGATTGACGCGGTATCTCTGCCGCCATCATGTGATACTTTATTGACGTTTTTTGATCCTTTCGATTGAAGTTTAAATATTTTGCGTAGTGGTTGTAGAGGACCTGTTTGTCTGCAGGTTCCAGATCACTTCTTAACAGGTCCTGGTACATCTGCTCAGCTTTAGCAATGTCGTGATTGGACTTTCCGAGTAGATTTGCGAGGTCCAGTTTCTTCATTAGTGAAGTATAAGGGTAGAGAGAAATCACCTCCTCATGGAGACTGATTGCTCTGTCTATCATGCTTTGCTCTTGGCGACTGTCGCTGAAAGAAATTATCTTCCATTTTAGACAGAGTGCAGCACATCTCTTCAGATAACGCTCATCTGGATGGTGTTCCAGAGTCTCCTCTACCAAATCAATGGCCTCATCAATAGATACATAGTTTCTGTAAACCCTTAATATTGCTTTCATACCACCGTAGCTGCTGACGGGATTTCTCAAAATCTTTCCGGCTAACTCACGTGCTTCTTCCTTAACGTCTTTTCCTTTCTTTCCACGTTGCTCAAGGTAGTAAACAGCGAGGTACAAGTTCTCTGGATCCTGTTCTTTGGCGACTCTCATTTTCTCCAAGATGTCAGCCTCCAGCCCTGTGTCACTGTGCTTTAAATCACTCGTTAACCCTATGATGTGACTGGTGTTCCACTCCACCATGTCCGGCTGCATCCTGATGGCTTTCTGGAAGTAATCTGCCACCAGCTCTCTGTCTGTGCTGAACTTCATCAGGGTCCAGGCTTTCTCAGCGTAGGTCTCTGCATGGAGCTCGCCCTGCGATGGAGATGGGTATTTCTTCATCAGGGCGTCAACCTTTGACAGGTAAGCCTCGCTCTCTGCTTGGTCTCCCAGGTGGTGGTGCAGCCAAGCCAGGTTCCCGTAGTTCACCACTAACCAGGGACCGTCATCTGCATTTCTCATCTGGCGGAAGGCCTCTGCAGCCTTATTGAAGAAACTCTGGGCGTCTTTGTTGAAGCCCAGCTTGTACTGAATGAACCCCCGCAGGTTGTAAATGTGACCCAGCCATCTGTTTCCCTCCTGCGTGCCGATGTCCACCAGCTTGTCACGGAGAAGTAAAAGTTCAGAACTGCTGGGGTCCAGATTCCAGGTGAAGTGGCACTGCAGGGCCTCCAGTTTAGACACCAGTGTTGTTTGACTCTGAGCAGCACTGATGGGAAATAAAAATAGCAAATATTAAAAGACATCTCTAGGTTAATATGATATGCTCGGAGGCGTTTTAAAATGCAAACAAAAGAACACAAGAGTGCACAGGGACCGTCTACAAGGTGCAATAATAAAAAAACAAAAAACATGCTGTGCTGTGTGACCAAAACCACTTCCCACATCAATGGTCTCCTCCTGGTTAAACTAAAAAAGATACACCTTATTACAATGGTCATATACATACAGGTGCATACATGAAGTTTTACCTCTGAATTTCAACCCATCACATGGCTTTAGGAGCAGTGGGCTGCTGGGAAGCAGGCCAAGGAGCAACTTGGGGTCTCGTATTTCGCTAACGGACACTAATCGTATGTCTCACTGTCCTTTTTATGGCTGCACCTTCCCATCGAATGGAAATATCAACGTGTTGTGCAACCTTTGATTGCATTTATATGTTTAAGTCTTCTGGTCTGTTACTTTTTTACTTTCGTTTTCCAGGAATGGAGACTCGCGGCCGCATCTTAAAAAACTCAAGCATGACTCATCAATATTTGAAGGAAAAAAGGAAGTAAGGAAGGATAAGAGGTGGGAATGAAAAATGGAGTAGGGCGCAACAAATGGACAGGAAGGAAAAAAGGAAAGAGTAATTAAAGAAATGGATCAGGAAAGAAGTATGAGAAGATAGATATAAAAAAAAAATATGGACCAACTGGAAAGAAAAAGTAGGGTAGGAGGAGGGAAGAAGGAAAACTTGAAAGAGAAACAGATGAGGACAAAGGAAGGCAAATGAGTGGACCTAGTTGACGGAATAAAGGAAATGGAACAATGGAGGGAAGGAATGGATAAGAAAAGAGGTATAAGACCGGACAAAATAAAAAAACATTAAGGACAAGAAGAAACAAAGACTGAAAGAAAACACAAAGATGAACAAAGTATGCAATGAATAAATAAATTAGTAAAGAAAGGTAAGATGCTGCTGAGGCAGGTGGAGAAGAAAAGGAGGGGGGAGGTTGGGGACAGAAGGACAGAAGGGAGAAAGAAACGATGGCTGAAAGAGGCAAGGAAAGAGGAGGCAAGTAAGGAAGGTGGGAAGGAAGAATAGCAAAGGAAGGTGTGAGTCACAGACCAAAACCACTTGCCACATCAATGGTCTCCTCCTGGTTAAACAAAAAAAGATACACCTTATTACAATGGTCATATACATACAGGTGCATACATGAAGTTTTACCTCTGAATTTAAACCCGTCATATGGCTTTAGGAGCAGTGGGCTGCTGGGAAGCAGGCCAAGGAGCACCACTCTCGCTGTCCTTTTTATGGCTGCACCTTCCCATCGAATGGAAATATCAACGTGTTGTGCAACTTTTGATTGCATTTATATGTTTAAGTCTTCAGGTCTGTTTTCACTTCTACGTTTGTTTCCCAGGAATGGAGACCCACGGCCACATCTTAAAAAACTCAAGCTTGACTCATCAATATTTGAATGAAGTAAGGAAGGATAAGAGGGGGGAATGAAAAATGGAGTAGGGCGCAACAAATGGACAGGAATAAATGGATGAATGAAAGAAATGGTCATAATGAAAGAAGAAATAGATAAGGAAAGAAGTATGAGAAGATAGAAATAAAAACAAATATGGATCAACGTACGGCTGGAAAGAAAATGTAGGGTAGAAAGAGGAAAAAAGGAAAACTTGAAAGAGAAACAGATGAGGACAAAGGAAGTGTTAGGTTGTAATAATATAATAGGACTTACACTTGTAAATAAGGAATGTCTATGTATAAATTGCGATACTTAAAAAGGATAATTAATAAGGAATAGCGAGCCTTATGACAAGGTGTATGCGTAACATAGCAGAAAGCCACATTGAGTTTTTTACTGAGACTTAGTTCAGGTATGCATGGAATGAGATAGAGAGAGGGGGTTGAAGAGACTGAGGCCACTAACATCAACACCAAGAACTGATAAGCATCTCCTCATGAGGGGGTTTGATGCGCTGAACTTGAGAGGGTGGACTGTTGACATCATGTGCCGGTAGGTCTGTGAGAGACCTTTGCACCAGCTTTAAACCAACCGAAATCATCGATTCTACTACCATAAAACTTTAACCAAATCCACGCTGTAAAACTGAGCCAATGAGAGGCGACGATGCACATTTTTACTGGACTATATTATCAAATGTACTGGTCAGTTCGAGGCTCTCTTAGGTCAATGCGCGCAGACAGATAACTCTCTTCAGGCTGCTCTTCAGGCAACTGTTGAAAGGCTGTGGACCGCCGTTGGCTTATGACCCCTCAGCTGAGAATTATGCACTATATTGCCAACTTTTATTAAATAGATTTTTATTATAACTTACTGAATCCAGAAATTCTCTTCCAAGTCCGCCCAAAGATCTTGAACCTTATCAGAAGGCAAATGAGTGGACGTAGTGGCAACAATACAGGAAATAGGACAACGGAGGGAAGGAATGGATAAGTAAAGAGGCATAAGAACGGACAAGAAGAAACAAAGACTGAATGAAAACACAAAGTATGCAATGAATAATTATTAAATTAGTAAAGAAGGATTGGATGCTGCCGGTGAGTAAGGAGGGGGGGGGGACGATGGCTGAAAGAGGTAAGGAAAGAGGAGCCAAGTAAGGAAGGTGGGAAGGAAGAATAGGAAAGGAAGGTGTGAGTCACAGAGGAGAACAAGGAAGGAAAAAATGGAGTAAGGAAAATAAAATAATTCAATGTCTTGAAGGATCCATAATGGTAATAATCTTTGGCTTGAGGTCACAATTATAAGATATTAAATAAGTCATAATGATACTAATGATTTACTCCAACAATCATATCCTCCTGAGACCCAGCCTATTCATTTGTGTCCTCTGTGGTGGACAGTTTGGTTTTGCATCTCTCCTTTTAGTCATTTGAGTTTCACTATCAATTCCTGCTGTACTCGAAAGAGGACATCCTGGGCTTTCCTGTGATATCACATGGGTAGGGGTGGGATGATGACAACTTCCTCTTCTTTTCGACACAAGATGGCGTCTGTATCATCGAGCACATTTTATGGAAAGTCAAAGGGTAAGTCAAATATTGCTTAATTATTGTCTTTTTTACTATGATATTCATATATTTTCTTGTTTATTAACATGTCAGGAATGATATATTTAGTTCTGAAAGCATTTCAGTTATTTGAGTGGCTCTGAATACTAATCCACAAGAAATTAAGATCTTCTTTGGCATATCAGTCCACATGGCCTGCCTTGGCCACCCCAGAATTAAAATGTATTGGGCCAAAAAAACAAAAGTGCCAGTTATAAGCAGCAAAATGGCAAGGGATAGGTTCTTCAGCGCTGAGAAGCTCTCTCAAGATTGTGGATGACCTGGATGTATCATGGCGGCCACTTAAATTACTTCCGGGTCATTTCACTCAGTTAGGAACCTTCCTAAGCAAAAAGGACTATTCGAACACAGCCTAGGAGACAGGCACATGCCAGAGATGATGGATACCAAGCACGCAGAACGATGCAGAAATAAGGGCTGCAGAAGGAAGACGTACATGAGGTGTACCAAATGCAAGATGTTCCTCTGCATTACCAAAAACAGAAAATGCTTCCAGGATTATCACCGCTAAAATAAAACATGCAAAAGAAGAAATGAAGAACAATAAAGAATGATGAACAAAAGAAGATTAGTTTAGGTTTTTAGGTTCAAGTTGAACTGTATTATTGGTTTAATATCACTCTACAGCCATAATTTGTTCGTTTTTTTATCTTCTATATTTGGCTGTCTTTTCACACGAAAATGGTCCTGTGGTCCGTTACAGTGAACATGCTGTAAAATTAAAAATAAAAATAATTTTCCAAAAGTCTAAATTGTAAGATGTTTTTTTAAACTCTAAATAGGTAGGCAATCACAAAAAAGAAGAAGTTGGAAGACACTATTTTCCCTCAGTTCCCAGGAGTATATGAAATGCAGAAACAGCTACTCACCTCATCATGCAGCTGTTTCCTCAACTCAGTAAGTTCTCTAAGTTCGTGTGGCTGGTTTGGCTCTTGATGCTGCTCTGGCCTCTCTGGTATGAATGATAACATGTTGTTGAGCACGCAGCTTTAAATGATCTCAAACACGTGGAGGCGGATCATCGAGGCGGGGTATTTGTGTCTTATATGGTTATTACTTTTCGCAATATGAATAATAACTGCTATGAATACTATGAAGAATTAATTTCCCATTCTTTCATCTGTCTGTATAATTCAGTATAACATTATGTATGCCCAATATATAATTATTAAATTAGATTCTGTAGTGACAATCATGGATAATGCTAACTGTCCCAACAAAAACATTTATGTGGAATCTCACTTTTTCCTTTGTGTTAGTGTTTACAGGTTTGGAGAGATGGTAACTTTTTAGATTAATGACAATAAATCTATGGTGGCCTGCAAAGCAAATGATAGCATCCCCTATCATAAGAGACCTGCTAAGAAATTAAGTCAAACCGATTCAAAATGGATGTTTTGGCCTTTGTGTCAAAAATAAGATGTCACACACCATATGTCATAACATTTGCTTGTGTTATTTAGTTTTTTTGGAATTCAGAAGAATTCCAACTGTTCAAACTCTTCAACCGCAATTCCTGGCATTCTTGGACAAACACCACAGCAAGCTGATTGAGACTATCAGAAAGGAGGAGTTGTCAGAGAAGAGCCAGGATGTACTGATTGTTCTAGATAAGGTATGTACTTGCTGAATACATCTAAATTTGCCTTATATCACTTAAATAGTAACTATTTATAAGGTTAATTTTGTCAACACAACTGATTGTGGAGTTAGATGACATAGGGGCAGATGTACTATGTTTATTTTCTTAGTTTGACAAGCCTTTTAATATGGGGTCGGATCAGTCTCAATAATTGCAAATGCACACAGAAAGACTCACAAATGCAAATAGAAATACTCACAAATGCACACAGAAGGATTCACAAATATATTCCAATGCACACGTAAATAAATTACGATTTATATAAATGTAAAAAAAATCACAAATATATTTCTGCATTTGTATGTATTTGTGTGTGGATTTTTCTCTTTGTTTGTGGATTTGTATGCATTTGTTTGTGGATCGCTCCACATTTGTGTGTGTGTGTTTTTTGAGACTCCCCTGATGTCGCTGGATTCGCAAATGCGTTTTTTTCAACATGGACCTATCTGTAGCCAATCAGATGTCGCCCTCATTTTCGACCAATCACATGAGCGCAGCTCTCCCCTCCCCTCCCCACGAGGCTGCCAGCGTTACAGTTGCGCAATTTGCGGAGGCGACAGGTCTGCTTCAAGTGTAAGTGAAACATAATTAATGTACCCCCCCCCCCTTTTTGTAAGTCATGACATGTTCTTGAACCATGAATTATTAGTTTTGATAAGTTATAATGTTAGCGGAGATAATTCCGAGAATTATTTGGAACGTCTTAGTCGGTTTAATCTTGTAGCTCCATAAGCTTAGTTAGCTAACGTTAGCTAGTGTTGTCTACAGTTTCTGCATGCTAATTTGGTTCTTCTGCGAAGTAACATCTTGGAACTAACGCTAAGTTACAATTAGTGAAAATAACTGTGTGACTGTGTGACAGGGTCTGTCGCCTCAAGCCGAGGTAGCAGCACGGGCTTTTGTGCAATTATTAGCGAGGGAGCTGTCCGTGGCCACAACTGCATCGCAGGTGAGCCGACCAGCCAGCCAGCCAGCGCACCAGCCAGCCAGCCAGCGCACCAGCCAGCCAGCCAGCGCACCAGCCAGCCAGCCAGCCAGCGCACCAGCCAGCCAGCCAGCCAGCGCACCAGCCAGCCAGCCAGCGCACCAGCCAGCCAGCCAGCGCACCAGCCAGCCAGCCAGCCAGCCAGCGCACCAGCCAGCCAACCTGTGCCTAATAACGATGATAGGGTGAGGCAGGTCATGAGAAGGTGATGCATTTAATTTACTATCTCTACATTTATCAGTACAAGACGAAAAGATAGCTTTCATCCTGTACACATCCGATCTTTGAGCTCGTCCACCATTTTACAAAGTTAATGACAATATCATGGCTGGTGGTTTTACGACCATTGTTCGATCATTTTTCCTCAGTCTGGGTTTTTTTGTCCTCTTATGCTGCTATTCAAACATCAACCAGTGCAAATCCACGATGGTAAAGTCAAGTCTCGTCACTGGATTTTTGAGGAAGTTCATAGAGGAAGGCAACACTTGTCTTATCCTCTCTACATATTTATTGCATCTCTTATCTCTATTTGCACCTACTTGTTTGGGTGCTGCGATTGCTAAGAATGAACAAAAAAGGAAGAGATGGCAGTTCTGATGCAAAATCTGCATACAATTTGGGGTACAGATATAATTCTATGCATGGTGTATATGATATTTTGGCAAGTTTTAGTAGCTCAAATTTCAAGTTTCAATTAAATGCATTTGAGGTGTCGCATGCGTAACATTTTCTCTTCCATAGCGGAGGTGCTCTGTGACCTCATGAAGTTCTGGGTTGAGTGGGAGCTGCTGATAAGAAACCTCAACGTTGAGGTTGTAACCTCAACTTACCCGGTTGCTCTCACCTGCTTCTTCAAATTGAAGTTCCCCAGCCACTACCAGACCTACAAGATGTTCCACCAGGACATGATGATGGCCGTCAGTTCCATCAGTTCTGGTTTTGGACTTGTGTAGATGAAAATATCAAGGTGTTGCACTTGAATTCCTGTTCACATATGACCACATATACCCTATTTAGTTTCTGAAGTTCTTTAAATATGATTATTTCATTCAAGTGTTCAATACCACTACCAATACTGTTAAACCATAACAATGACCAGTCCCGTGAACCACAGTAAAGCAGTACATTGTTTTTTTATTTTATTGTTTTTATGTACAAATTGTATGCAAGAAAGGCATGAGTAAAAACAATGCAAACTTCAAATTAAATGCTCTTAGTCATTACTTCACACATGTTAAACATTTTTGGGAAATTCAGGAGTAATGTGAGCACATCGTGCTATATCTTCACCATTATAAAAAAAAAAGGAAATGTAAACTTGAACATAGTAAGCGTTAAGTAAACAAATAATTTCAAGTTTAATTACTTACTGAAAATTCTACTGGAGTTGTATGACACGTCAAGCATGTAATAATTACCTTGCCTCAATTAAGTTCTCAACATATTGGACAGTGTTGAGATGTGTCAACTCCGAAACAGTTAGACTCTTGCAATGGTTCAATGTGGTCTTGCAGCTGCATCATTTCAGCATCTGAGAGGTCTGTCCAGTGAAGGAACATTGACCCCAGGATGAGGCTCATTTGTATTGAATCTCTGGTATACCCTGACAAAGACAGATAAGTGTATATGAATTGTATTTAATTACCTTTAATATGCACACACAAATTTAAAGAAGCACTGTGCCCTTACCATTGCTTATTACAAAATAGGTCTTAGTTTGGGATGAAAGAAAGAAAATGGAATGCAATTAACCATGAATAAAATAAATGATTGGGGTAAAATATGAAGGTAATCATGGAATATAATGGAAAAGACGAAGCTATACTAGGATTCTCTCCATGTCACTCGAGGTGCAAACAAAACATTATTCCAAAGTACTGTGCAGTTGTGTTGGACACAACCCTATTATTGCTTGCACAAAGCCAAGGCTTTCAGAATCCAAGAAGGGGAGTTATTTTATGATTGTGATGAGACATTAAAAAAATTACTTCAGGAGCCGCAACAGGATTCAGGGCCTGGCCCACCTGCCACAGCTGGTTTGGTG
Organism: Ophiodon elongatus; assembly: GCA_016806645.1. NCBI lineage: Eukaryota > Metazoa > Chordata > Actinopteri > Perciformes > Hexagrammidae > Ophiodon > Ophiodon elongatus. The sequence goes on from JACSYO010002155.1 coordinate 12,527, forward strand.
TCAGGTTTTGCTCTGTCCTGATGGAATGGTTGTCCCACGCCTCACTGAAGACATCCAGGCTTGCCTGTATTCGTGGCAGAAACACGTAGTGGCAGCAGAATATGTGCAGGATGTTGCTGATGTCAAGCAGGTGTTGGTCCTCAAGAGAGTGCAGGGTGTTATAATACACACTCATGAACACATCACGCCACAGGCGTTCAATTCTGTATTTGAGGGGAAAAAAGAACATTTTCACAACTTGTACAAGAGATCGCTTAAGGAACTGTTTACTTCTCCCCAGCCTCAGTCATTGAATCGGTGGCAATAATTCTAACTTAATATTGTATTCATTTTAAAGTATCAACTGACTGACATGGGAGGGAGTCCATAAGATTATGAAATTAATATTAAAAGTAAGTTTTTGCTTTAAAATGTTCATGGCCAGTACGTTTCTGTGAAAATTCAAATGTTCTTGTTTGTGAAGGTTTGTTAAAAATAATCTTAAGGATACATTTTATGTTTAATGTTCAAAATTAGGTTTAACTCACCGTTGATTGTGTACGCTTTTCTCTGCAATGAAGCTGTTAATGTCAGTTCCACGAACTGAGAACATTAACTCTGCTACTCTCACATTTTCTCCTCCATGATCTCCTCTCACTCTGAAAATATTATAATATAATTTTGTGAATTTAAATATACCTCATCAGGCAAATAATTATGCACAATTGAAATCTATGTAGTTCATGCATCACAAAACACAGGCAGGGTTCAATTCCTGTTTTTGAACTGATGTAGCTATTTGAGGGAAGCATCTTAATGTTAAGGATAGGTCAACATTCACACAAAGTATAACATTGAAATAACATGAATACCTCAGAGGAAACCCATGCTCATTAACAGCTTCATTGAAGAAGACCAAGTGAGTGTCAGACCGGTTGTTGTCTGCTATCTTCGGGTACATAATCTACAAGTACAGGAAGAACATATTAGAACTTGAATCAGTTTTCCTCGAGACATACATCAAACTATAATGTTCTTTCAGGGGAAAAACAATCTGCCCAAATGACATGTACAACTTTAAGAAAACAACTCATTACTAGAGAATCATTCAATATAATGATATCTCACAACAGCTCAGACAAGTCTTACGACATGGACAATTAAGTCAAAGCTCACTGAAGAGGATAGATGGACACTTTGAAAGTAAAGTTGTTAAATGTTAAAATCACAGCCTCAAGGTTAACATAGGATGGGTGGGATAGGCAGTGCTGTCATCCAGTTTACAAAGAAATTACAATTACGACGGTCATGTGTATTTATAGAAAGCCTGCTTTTCTTCAGCAATGGAAACTGGTAGGTTACACAACCAGATGTGAGGAAAGCAAGAGGACATTTTTCAATGAGGGCAAATTATATATTTTACCAAAGGCTCGCCATCTGTTTGTACAGAATATAAAATGAAGCTTATAAAGGAGAAAAACATCCTCCGTGCTTACAACAGGGATGTTCAGCAACACTTTGCAGCTGTTGGTACTTGACAATTATAAGTCTTACCTTTCTTGAACAGCCGTCTATTCCCCCAAAGATAACAAAGTTGTACCTAGGCCAAAACAAATTAGACAAGAAGTAACTCCTAAACACAATACAGAAACATCTCTAGCAGCATAGGTCTCACAAAATAATATTTGTGGGAATGGGAACACTACAAAATCAGCTTATGGAATTCCAATTCAATGAAGTTCAATGTGATCGTCTATCACGGTTGCTATGTTAATAATATAATACAATACACAAAATACAAGATATACAACACTAGACGTTATTTTAAAATCACTATAATTAACAATGTACATACAGATAGCATGCAGACATACCTGATGAGCTTGTGATTGGTGTCAATGTGCACCATGTACTTTGGGTAAGGAACAGAGTATGTTCTCCTCACCACACATCCCAATCGGCTCATCCTTGCAAGCACACCAACAGTGTCCACACGATGCATAGATGCATAGATGCATAGACTCTGTCCCATTGCACTTTGTGTCCCTTTGCAAGTAGAGCACCTCAGACTAGACTGTAGCCAGCATCTGGCATTGTGCCTTTAATTTCTGTGACCAATGAATCTAGTTCATTGTCACTGCAGCCACTATATTGATCAGACATGTATATATTATTTTCGGCCATCCGTCTAAATAGAGTTGCTCTTGACACACCAAGGAGTTTGGCAATGCGATTTGATGGCAGCCCAAGTTCAACAAGATGTGTGAGAGTCTCTAATGACACAGTCAATCGTGGACGCCCACGTCCAGAACATCTTTGCAACTCCAGAGTTACAAATGTCTGTTCATTCTCTCTCCTGCTGGATAAGAGTATTTATGTTTGAAAGTGCAGACAATATATTCTCTCCTACATCCACTATGTCATGTAGAGCACTTAATAAAACTAAATCCTGACGGCATGCAAACTGTAGCCCTTCAATGTCAAGAGATTGCTTCTCCAAGATGTGTACCAGTCTATCATGCAATCTCTGAAGGATGTCACGCCTCAGTGATTCCTAGGGGATAGATTTAAGCAATAAGGTACGAGAGGCAGTACTGTATTGTCAATAATGTACTGTTCAAGGGTTTGCCGGCCCGACGCAAACCCTTGAACAGTACATTATTGACGATACAGTACTGCCTCGAGTACCTTATTGCTTTTATAATATGGTTGCCTGCGACATTATAAATAGTAAGTAAATAGTAAGCTGCCTTTCAGCACAAAATAGTTGTAGCCACCAAACGTTGTGTATCACATTTCAGTAGCCCAGAGAAAATAGTCCCCGTATATGTGGCTGTTGCTATGCAACAGACAAACAGCATTGGGAACATCACGTTTGTTAGCCTAGCTAGATCTCGCACCATCTCATTCATTCACATTACTCATTTTATAAAAGTTGCCATTAAAATAACAAAAATGACAATGGGACACTTTCAATAAAATAATATTTAATTTAAAAATTAGGCCTAAACATTCTAAATCAATCATGAATGCTAAAAGAAAACTAATGTTACGAGTGACTTGGGACTCGATAGACTAACATTAGGCTGTTGTTAACGTTTGTTTATGTTGATTTGGATATCTCCATTAATTGTGCATCCGTGGAAAACGTTTCTCATGTCCCCTTCATCTCTGATGATATCGCTTCCGACCACTCTTGCTCTCTTTGCCGGTGGCTCGGTGTTGGAAGTGCCTTCTCCAGCAAGGATATTACTCCAACGCTGTCTTTCATTGAGATTTGGTGCCCAGTAGCTTTGAAGGGAGCTTTCGGATTCATAGCATGACGTCCACCTGAATTATCCTCTTCGGCTAACCACTCATCAAAAGTCATTCCCCCCAAAATATCAAAGTTTACACAAAACATGTTTGGTAACTGTCAAGCTTGAAATGACAACTAACGGTCGCGCAAAATCTAAAGTTACCTGTTATTTTGAGTGCGCACTGATATGGAACGCTCAGGCAAATGTAAACAGGTGTACAGTACATCATGGTTCAATACAGTACACCCCGTGACTCACTCTCAACCAATCAGAATGCTTGATTTCATCTACCCGTATTATAAACATAAATAAATAACACATGACAAAAATGGATCAGAAAAATGTGTGTTAACTGCTCCCAAAATGACAGCACTCAAAATGACAACTTCAAAATCTTTTAAAAGGCTAATTTATTCACTCCAACGTTAATGATAACTTGATCTTAGCCATCTCTACTGGCTAAAATCAGCTAACGTTCAAATCAAAGGGTTAGTTCACGGGGTGGATGTTCAAGACAATCAATCTTTGAACTCAGTAACACAATCTAGTTGTCTTTTTTACTTATTATGGTTTAATATTAAATTCATGTATTAATTAATATGTTTAAACTAGCAAGCTATTTCTAAGCGAATTACCGGTGAGGCTATGTTGTGTGAAGTTAGTACAAATTATTGTATAGTGACTAACTAAGTTAACGTTAGCTTATAATCCTAGGTTGTCTGTATGATTATATTGCAAAGCAGTTTGCTAACGCTTGTATTAAAATGCCGCAAAATACATCATCAACATATTTGACGTAGCAATAATTCACAACTCGAACGTAATTAATCATGCACGCCACGAAACTTTAAACTTGTTTCACTTACACTTGAAGCGGGAGCGCTGCCACTACCAGACGCCATTGTTTGCTGACTTCTGACCTGTCGCCTCCGCAAATTGCGCAACTGTAACGCTGGCAGCCTCGTGGGGAGGGGAGGGGGGAGCTGCGCTCATGTGATTGGTTGAAAATGAGGGCGACATCTGATTGGCTACAGATAGGTCCATGTTGAAAAAAACGCATTCGCGAATCCAGCCACATCAGGGGAGTCTCAAAAAACACACACACAAATGTGGAGCGATCATTTATTTCCTAGTCAAAGTGTTTACAGTGGAAGACAGAATTGTGATTACGAAATAACGGTTGTACTTTAAATAAAAAAATTTAAAGATCGTAATACAGATATCTTGACCACGTATACGGTGGAAGACAGAATTATATCTTGACCGCGTATAAGATCTGAGGTAAGACCATTTTCAAGAAAAGTGTGAATTTCAGATAAGATCTGAAATAAGATCGCTTTCAAGAAAAGTGTGAATTTCAGACAAGATCTTCTGAGGTAAGACCATTTTCATGAAAAGTGTGAACTTCAGATAAGGTTTTTGCGAAAGTTTTTCCAGAAATAAAGAAACTAAGACTTATAGTGACAACTGTATTTTAACGAATTAAGTACTTACCACGCCTGAAAGATGGGTGGAGAAGAAAGTAAACATGTCCCTGGGGGACCGATAGTGAACATGATGACACAAAAATACGGTCAAGGTTGTATAGAATGTTTCAATTACTGGTCGTCCACTTTTGGATTTCCAGAAAACGGATCATTAAGTTCCGCAAAACTTAAAATGTTAAGAGGGGATTTAGAACAGAAAGAAAAGGAATTGAAAAGTCAGAAGAAGGTCAGAGTCAAGGACTTAGAAAAGATAGAGAAAAAACAAAAATGTTTGGTTCAATGGGAGACGGAATGTTCACTCAAACAGTCGATGGACGCTCAGGTTGTATGACTTCTGTGTTATTACAGTCTCATGGTGACAAATTGCGTCCAGTAGCATATTTCTCCGCAAAACTCGATCCTGTCGCTGTAGGCCTGCCACAGTGTCTCCGTGCAGTAGCCGCGGCCGAGAAGGCTCTTGCAGCTTCTCGTGATCTTGTGGGTTATCCGCCGCTGACCCTTTTAGTTCCTCATTCTGTATCTTTGATCCTTCTCGAACAGAAGTCGTCACATCTTTCTGCAGCGCGATATTTGCGTTATCACACATATCTTCTTGACATGCCGAATGTAACTGTTAAACGCTGTACTAATCTTAACCCAGCATCTTTACTTCCTCTTCCTGGGGATGGCGAGGAGCATAAGTGTTTGGCTGAGCTCCAAGCTCAGTGCACTCCTCGACCTGACCTACTGGACACTCCTCTGAACAACTGTGACATGGTAATGTATGTTGACGGATCTGCCTCTCGCGATCCACAGACTGGTACTAATCGTGTTGGTTTTGCTGTCGTCTCTGACTCTGCTGTGCTGTGTTCAGGTCCTCTTCCATGTCACCTCTCAGCCCAGGCAGCTGAGCTCATCGCACTCACCGAAGCATGCAAACTTGCTGAGGGTAAAACAGTCACAGTTCACACTGACTATCGTTATGCATTTGGTGTAGTTCATGATTTTGGTGCTCTGTGGAAACACAGACATTTTCTGAAATCTAATGGTAAACCTGTCCTACATCACATTCTCATTGCTGAACTGTTAGAGCCTATTCTATTGCCTACAGCCATTGCAGTATGTAAGTGTGCTGCACACACTTCTAATACGGATCTTATCTCCAAAGGTAATACTCGAGCAGACCTAGCCGCTAAGGCTGCTGCACAGCTTCCTCTTCACACCTCCATTGAGGATCACACCGACACATTTGTTTCAGTTCCTTCTTCCCTCATTGCTATGCAGTCACTCTCCATACTTGATGAGAGACGCCTTTGGGCCTCGTCTGGTGGCATGTTCACGGATGGTCTGTGGTCTGGTCCAAATGGTAAACCTTGTCTGCCTAAACATTACTTCTCTCATTATGCGAAGTTAACACATGGGTTAGACCATGTGTCAAAAGGGGGAATGTTGAATGCACTTAATGCAACATAGTTTACAAAGGGGTTCACAGTATGTGCTCATAAATTTTGTCAATCATGTGTAACTTGTGCAACTTACAACACAGGCAGACCAACAGGGGTGACCAGTCAAGCTGCACACCCACCACCAACACGACCGTTCGAACACATTATGATGGATTTTGTCGAATTATCTCCATCTGAGGGTAAGAAACACTGTCTCGTGATGGTAGACATGTGGTCCAAGTGGGTTGAAGTTTTTCCATCCAGCAAGCAAACAGCTGCAACAGTAGCAAAGGCTCTGATTTCTGAAATCATTCCCCGATGGGGCATTCCGACTAAAATATCCAGTGACAATGGCTCTCATTTTGTAAATCAGGCCATAACAGAATTAAGTGCATACGTGGGTATTGACTTAAAAACACACTGTGCTTACCATCCAGCCAGTGGAGGCGCTGTCGAAAGAGAAAATGGAACACTTAAGACCAAGTTAGCAAAATGTTGTGCTGACACAGGTCTTCCTTGGACAAAAGCCTTGCCTCTAGTGCTGATGTACATGCGAATGAGAAAACGAACACGCAGCAATCTGAGTCCTTTTGAGATTTTGTTTGGTTTTCCTCCTCATGTAGGCACTGAAGCACTGTTATAGTTCAAAATCTTTGGGCGGACTTGGAAGGGAATTTCTGGATTCAGTTGGTTATAATAAAAATCAATTTAATAAAAGTTTGCAATATAGTGCATAATTCTCAGCTGAGGGATCGTAGGCCAATGGCATTCCACAGGCCCCCAACAGTTGCCCGTAAAAGCAGCCTGCGAGAGTTAACTGTCTGTGCGCATTGACCTAAGAGAGCCTCGAACTGACCAGTACATTTGATTATATAGTCCAATGACAATGTGCATCGTCGCCTTTCATTGGCTCAGTTTTACAACATATGGTTCGGCTAAAGTTTCACATGGCTAGAATCAGCATTCGGATTGGTCACGTCGGTGTATTGCCTCCTCTAGGCTTTATGGCTCTTGATGTCATCTCTCCCCCCTCACGTTGAGTTCAGCAGAACAACCCCCCTCGAGTGGAGTTGTTTTATTGCTCTTTGTGTTCCTCTAGGAGACTTCAGTATCCATCCCCCTCTCTCTATCTCATTCCATGCATACCTGAACTAAGTCTAAGTAAGAAACTCAATGCGGCTGTCTTCTATGTTACGCATACTCCTTCCCATAAGGCTCACTATTCCTTATTAATTATCCTTTTTAAGTATCGTAATTTATACATAGACATTCCTTGTTTACATGTGTAAGTCATATTATTTTATTACAACCTAACAGCACCGAGAGCTCCTCTTCCATCCACCGCCTTATGCGAACATGAAATGTTAACATATTGTGCACAACTCTCCTCTGCTTTATCTAACACAAGAAAACAGGTGTCTGCAGCCTTTCCACAACCAGCGACGGGACTGCTACACAAGCTGCAGCCTGGTGAATTCGTGGTGGTGAAGGACTTCAGGAGAAAGAGCTGGAAAGCTAGGCGGTGGCAAGGACCATTCCAGATACTCCTCGTCACTCACTCGGCTGTGAAGGTGGCGGAAAGAGCAATCTGGATACACGCTACCCACTGCAAAAGAGTTCCACCACCAGGGGAAACGGAAACATCGGGTGTACCATCACCTACACCAAGTGACGGTCAGCCTTAGTCTTCGTTACCAACGTGGAAGCAGCAGTGACGAACAGACGCTTTCTGTGTCACCCACGAGGGAACTGAGGCGGCCGACAAACTAGTTCTGTGCTGTCCTCAGACGCGCGCACATCACACCAGGACCGCCTGAAAGTAACAGATCGTTACCACCGCGGGATACTGTAGTGACACTCAAAAATACACATATAGTTGCACACACATTTAGAACCAAAAGAGTGGTAAAACAGTGTCTCTGACAGTTTGTGTGGAAACCTCACAGTGTCAACGTAAACAGAACTGATCACATGAACCAAGGGATTTTTTTTATCTCACGAAAACATATTTTGACAATATCGTGTGATTATAATGTAATCAATAGTGGAATGTAATGGTAAAAAATATGTGTTAAGTATATAACTGTTTAAAGTGTCTGCAAAGACAGAGACACAGACACATCTAGGTTTCTCTTTATCAACTTCAGTTTCTGACAGTATTCTGAGAAAACTGACCACAAAGGCTTAGGGTGCGCCTACACCCAAATTGTATTGCGTACAGACAGACTTCCACTTTGTGTATGATTCATTATTGGTGTGACTTTCTTTATGTATAAATGACATGTACGGCAATCACTCGTTAAAGTACTTCTCCAGTGCACTGTGATACGTGACTGTTGAACGCCCTCCGCTTGCAAGCTTAAATAAACGACTGGACAACTTTGATTCCGGTCAAGACTCTGTTTTATTATACACTTGATTTATTCCAACTCTCTCTCGAGCTACTGAAGAGTATTATGATTTTGAAGCTGTGAAATTGATAATGAAGTGTTTTTTAGGATAATATTCCATTGAAGAGTACTATGATTTTGAGAAACTATGTAATTAATAAAGAAATGTCTGCATGAAAATATTCCATTGCACCGCTATGATTTTGGGAAACTATGTAATTAATAAAGAAATGTCTGCAGTGTAATACCGAGTTGTAGCGCCAGGGTTTAGTGAGAGATACTCAAAATGACCAGTTGCATTGAACGCACCTGAGAAGGTTACGTGCCTGGAGGCGTGGTCATAACGGTGCAGTGAGAAGGACACCGGAGACTTTTGTTTTTCTCGGATGCTAATGAAGACCCCCACACAGACAGGGCGGGGAGTTTTTTGGCGCAACGAACTTCGCTCCTATCGCCAGGAAGGACACTGCAGGGTGCCGGCTGTGCACCAATGGACATTGCTTACTTTTTGAACCAATGGGATGATTTCACACCTTTTCGGGTGCTATATATTCAATGTGAGTCTTTTGTTCAGGATTCGACGGTGGAAGTGAGAGACAGGTAGCTGCGAGCAGACTGTGGATCGCGGAAGCCGGCGAATCCTCAGCTGAGATTTTTGTACTTTGTATCACAACGACTTTTTACTTTATTAAATACTTTTTATTATAACCGTTCGATCCACGACGTCCTTTGTTCATCCGGAGCCTTTCTAAAACACGACACTACATAGAAATCTCCCATTACAGCATCAAGAGCCAAACCAGCCACAGGTACTTAGAGAACTTACTGAGTTGAGGAAACAGCTGCATGATGAGGTGAGTAGCTGTTTCTGCATTTCATATACTCCTGGGAACTGAGGGAAAATAGTGTCTTCCAACTTCTTCTTTTTTGTGATTTCCTACCTATTTAGAGTTTAAAAAAACATCTTACAATTTAGACTTTTTGAAAATTATTTTTATTTATTTATTTATGTTTTTTTGTTTTTTTATTATTGCACCTTGTAGATGGTCCCTGCGCACTCTTGTGATCTTTTGTTTGCGTTTTAAAACGCCTTGAGCATATTATATTAACCTAGAGATGTCTTTTAATATTTGCTATTTTTATTCCCCATCAGTTCTGCTCAGAGTCAAACAACACTGGTGTCTAAACTGGAGGCCCTGCAGTGCCACTTCACCTGGAATCTGGACCCCAGCAAGTCAAAACTTTTACTTCTCCGTGACAAGCTGGTGGACATCGGCACGCAGGAGGGAAACAGATGGCTGGGTCACATTTACAACCTGCGGGGGTTCATTCAGTACAAGCTGGGCTTCACCGAAGACGCCCAGAGTTTCTTCAACAAGGCTGCAGAGGCCTTCCGCCAGATGAGAAATGCAGATGACGGTCCCTGGTTAGTGGTGAACTACGGGAACCTGGCTTGGCTGCACCACCACCTGGGAGACCAAGCAGAGAGCGAGGCTTACCTGTCAAAGGTTGATGCCCTGATGAAGAAATACCCATCTCCATCACAGGATGAGCTCCATGCAGAGACCTACGCTGAGAAAGCCTGGACCCTGATGAAGTTCAGCACAGACAGAGAGCTGGTGGCAGATTACTTCCAGAAAGCCATCAGGATGCAGCCGGACATGGTGGAGTGGAACACCAGTCACATCATAGGGTTAACGAGTGCTTTTAAGCACAGCAACACAGTGCTGGAGGCTGACATCTTGGAGAAAATGAGTCACCAAAGAACAGGATCCAGAAAACTTGTACTTTGCGGTTTACTACCTTGAGCAACGTGCAAAGAATGGAGAAGACGTTGAGGATGAAGCACGTGAATTAGCCGGAAAGATTTTGAGAAATCCCGTCAGCAGCTACGGTGGTATGAAAGCAATACTAAGGGTTTACAGAAAATATTTATGTGTTGATGAGGCCATTCATTTGGCAGAGGAGGCTCTGGAACACCATCCAGATGAGCGTTATCTGAAGAGATGTGCTACATTCTGTCTAAAATGGAAGATTTGTATTTACAGAGACAGTCGCCCAGAGCAAAGCATGATAGACAGAGCAATCAGTCTCCATGAGGAGGTGGTTTCTCTCTACCCTCATTCTTCACTCATGAAGAAAATAGACCTCGCATATATACACGCAAACTCCAATCACGGCATGGCTAAAGCTGAGCAGATGTACCAGGACCTGCTAAGAAGTGATCTGGAACCTCCAGACAAACAGGTCGTCTACAACCACTACGCAAAATATTTATACTTCACTCAACAAGATCAAAACAAGTCAATAGAGTATCACAAGAAGGCGGCAGCGATACCGCACCAATCCTTCTATCGTGGGAACAGCATCAGAATTCTGGAGAAGATCAAAGAGAAACGCAGGAATGAAATGTGTGGAGAAATAGAGGAGTTTCTGGAAAACCTGCAAGAGCCATAGTGGGGTTTTTCTACCTAAGAAAACATAATCTGAAAATACTTATTAATTGATTAATTGTATCCTTTAAAAGGCAGGTGTCTGCAAGTTTTTACACTTTTGTAGTCAATGGGAAAAAAAGGCTTAAAATTATATAATTTTTTTTAAATTTATTTATCGGAAGTAGTACACTCGATTTGTGTGACAGGCTGAATCATTCAATAACACTGGTCTTTTAAATAACATCCACTGTGGACATGTCTAAATGTCATCTTCGATCAAACCCTCTCCTTTTAACGCCACGTCAATCACACCACAAAAACCGTCTTCTTTCATCTTAACAACATCCCCCGTCTACGCCCCTCCCTCTCCTCTTCAGCCTCTGAAACACTCATCCACGCCTTCACCCCTCTCGACTGGACTACTGCAACAGCATCCTGTACGGCACATCCACCAAAATCATCAACAAACTACAATACATCCAGAACTCAGCGGCCCGTCTGCTCTCCCACTCCACCAGAGATCACATCACCCCAGTCCTTCAAAACCTCCACTGGCTCCCCACACAGCAAAGAATACAGTTCAAGATTCTCCTCCTCACATACAAAGCCCTTCACAACCTCACCCCTTCATACCTTTCTGACCTCCTGCACCAACACGCTCCCACCGCCAACCTCCTCAACCCCCCTACTGTCCAAGCATCGGACCTGGGGGGACAGGGCCTTCTCCATCGCTGCCCCCTCCCTCTGGAAATCTCTACCCCAGCACCTCAGACATTCTGCGTCACTCGCCACTTTCAAAACAGCACTTAAAAAACAGCACTTAAAAAACTAATTTATTTAAATCTGCTTTTAACCTGGGATGCAAGTTAAGTACTTTTTTGTTTTGTGTCTTATTGTTACGTAATCTCTCTCGTGTACATTGTTATTGTTTATATTGTTTCTGTTTTTAACATATAAAGTCCCTTGAGTACCTTTTAAAGCGCTATACAAATACAACGTATTATTAATTTTATTACCATAGTTCAATATCACTTGGTTTATTACAATAGATCTTGATCAAATGTTGGGTTTATTATATTCCTGCATTAAAAAAATAGTCAACATGTCCTCTAATTCTTCTTCTGTCATCTGATTTCTACTATAAAAAAACTTAAATGAACAGAGAAAAAGAGAGGGATGATGAAGATTTACTGCAGAACTGAACTTACCACCATTGAGGTCAAGCAGCACCTCGAGTCCTTCCAATTTAGTTTGGATGGAGATGTCTCTCTGTTTGTAGAAAAGGACAATACTTGAAGTTTTTCTGTAAAGTCAGAAAACCTCTATAGTGTTTAAGTCCATGCCATTAAAGTTTCATCCTTAATGTCAGTGAATATAAATGGTATGAAATGTCAAATGGAGTTGAGATGCCAGAAGAGCTGCCCTGAGTGAAAGGCATATATACTGGACTATAAGATCAGGACAAGGAACACAAAGTGTATATCAAAAATGAGAGAGAGAGAGAGAGAGAGAGACGACTGACTGACTATTGTGCAAAGAGTGTGTTCTGGGAAAGGGAACTGTTGTGGCTAGTGAATTTTTTACACTGCAGGAACGCTCTGCTCCTATCTGTGCGAGAAGGAGCAGTGGCCTTGCAGATGAAATCTTTAACTTTGCTAAATACTCTTTTCTTTTATAAAAAAGACCAACCTCATCAACGTTGGTGTTGGAATCAAATATGTGTGTGTTAAAGTAATCAAGTTCCTCTTAATATAACGAAGAGAATGTAATCCGTTGAAATCAAATGTGTGTGCGTTCCAGTAATCAAGTTCCTCCTATTCCGACGGGAAGAGGGGGGCAAAATGTGTGTGTGTATAAATCAAAACAAGAGACTGGGTGTGAGGATGTAAGGGAGGGGGGATGGCAAAGCTGAAGAGAATAAAAAGAGATGACTCGAGACATTGTGAGGGATCTAACGTGGGACACCGTCCGGTACTCAGCTGAGGACAATAGAACATCGTCCGGGACAAACAGCGGAAAACTTCGTCTCTGCTCACGGATCAGAGGACCCTGATCTTGAGCAGGAATTGGCTGACGGAGAGTCTCATCCCCCCCTGCCTACATAGGGTCAAGGAGGACTCTTTTTCCTGAGACTTTGTACGGAGTCAAGAGGATCGCAGACGGACTTCTTTTCCCTCGGCAGGTGGAGGCAGGTGGAGGCAGGTGTCTACGCTGGACCCGGCTAAGGCCTCTTCTCCTACCCCTCAAAGGATTCATTTTACAAAAAGGACTTTCACCCAGTCTCGGCTCAGTAAGAAATTTATGTTGTGATCAATCGGTAATGTAATCAAATGAAGTGAATAATTCAGATGTTGCTATGCCCCTGCTAATAATTCTGCAATAAATATATAATCTGCATTTAAACCAAGTAGTCCTGAGAGTTTATCATAGAGAAGTAGTGAAGTGTATTCATGGTTGTAAAAAGTAAAGTACTACTGCGTGCATATCATCAATACAGTTCTGAATGGTTATTCTAGTTCCTAGTCCACTAAACAGACCCTTAGAGGTTAAATCCTAGCTATTAAAACCTATCCTGGCACCTTACCAAGAGCCCAGGTCCATTAGAGGAAAGCTGCCATAACTGACGCGACTGAGCCAGGCGAGTTTCCTCGACCACGAGCTTAAACAGATCTCCAAACATCTACAGAGATCCGGACCAATTGAACGGAGAGCTGGTTAATTAGATAGTCCTGTGTAAGGGGCTTATCTCTCGGATCTAACAGAAACCATCACTGATGTCAACCAATCAATACACAGAAACAGCGAATATGAATTCACCAATTGTCGTGGTTGAGGGTTTGGCATCGATGTCTTCAGCAGCTTCAGTCTTCACTGCCTGTTCTGCAGCTTCGTCACCAACTGACGGTGCAACTCCACCACCTCCACCTTCACAGAAAGACAGACAGGAAAGTTAATAAAAAAAAAACATTTCTTGAAACTATTTCGATTATTTCTTTGAGTGGACCAGCTGGAATTGGCATGTACACGGTTAAACACTTTCTACAACAACAAAAACAAACAGACAAACTAATTACTTCAGCTTGACTTTCCCATTTTGTCTTACTGGACACTTTTCAAAACCAGTTTATGTAGTCCTACGTTTTTAAGTTGAACTTGGAAAAATCCACGTACACACATCGGAGATAGGGTGGCAAATAATGATTAATTAATACATTTGTTAATCAATTGTTTAATCTGCTAAAGTTAAAGTAATTGAGACAAAAAAAACACACACATCTTTTACAATCCACAATTTGTGATTTGTGTGTACCAGTTAAATATTAACTTATTTTTAAGTAGATAAAAAGATACATTTTCGAGACTTTGGGCCAGTTGCATACAAATAGACCTTCAGTCTTTGTTTTAAATATAACTTAAAGTCAGATTTGCCTATCGCACAATGCGTTATGAGTTGTAGTGACCCCGTTGCCTATAAAAAAAAGGCCACTACGGTTAATGATTCCTTTGTTTTGAAGCGTGCAATAAACAACGAAATTTCCAGTTTCCAACATAAAGGCAATTTATTTCTTACAATTGCATCTTTTCCAACATAAACAGAGGACAGACACTTTCTCTGTTATAATCCATTTCCTAAACCATAAGCTAAAATAAATCATAACATTCATTATCACAGGGTCAAAAAAAGTTTGCTCCTGCCTATTCAGCAACACCGTTCTCTGGTGATCCTCCTGATTATGTTGACCTTTTTGCCTAATTGACAGCAACCCTACGCCCCCAAGTGGTGGGAGGTTTAACAAAACAAAACAATAACAAAATGGCTCTTACAAGTAAAATACAATATTTTACAAAGGCAAAAAAAAATGGCGGTATGGGATGAAATAACAGAAAGGAAAACAGCTCTCGGTCGTTGGAACCGTTAAGGATGTTTTGTCACACATTCCACCACACCTTAGATTGTTTTAATCCCACCTGTCTGTTCACTAACTCTCCTATCGTTTCAGATTTTCCCACAGCATCAGCCTTCATTCCCCTCACCTGGTCCTCCTCCCCACCTCACCTGCAGCACATCATATCATCGGTCCCTCACTATTTAAGCCCTGTACTCACACCTGTCCTCTGCCAGATTGTCTTGTGTATTTGTTGCCAAGCTCTCCAGCGGTGTCCTGTCTCTATATCTAGTCTGCCTGTTCTGACCCTGGATTACTGCCTGCCCCTTTTGGACTTGTTTGCCTCTATGACGGATCTCTCGGTTTTGACCACTGCCTGAACACAAGTAAAGAACTATCCTTACATCCTGGTCTCCTGGTCGTGCTTTTGGGTTCAGTACTTGTAAGCCTTACATGTTTACAGACAATTTAAGAATGTGGTAACGTAACAAGCATTCAAAATTCAGAAAAACGGTTGAAACAGGACACTAAAAAATAGCTACAAGTAAAGGTAGCTCCGGCAGTACAAGGCTCTGTGAAGAGATACACTATTGCAAGTAATAGTTAATAACAACGGTTTAGCTAATGTTAGCTCCAGCGCTTTTGACTCTATTATTGTTGACTATTTAGGTCCCGTGGCGTGTTGAGGACCTTGTTTAATTAAGAATTTACGAAACTCAAATTCTCTGTGAATTCACTGCACAATGCTGACGATGACTGTGCTGTAATTTATTCTCCTCTTTACGGTCCAAAATGTAGCGTCTAAACAACAAACGGGCGCAGTTCCTCCTGGTGGAGCTGAGCAGCGTCTGCCTCTTTGAGTTCCGCCATTGCTAACTACAGCAACATACGCAGGATATGATCCGTCGTACGTGGTTTACGTAAACTCCACAGTTTGAAAACATAAATTGCTGTTGAATTTATCAAAATGGACTAATTTACGAAGTTACAAGGTTAATTTGTTTGGCATTTTACAACATAGGTTTCCACAATGAAATGTAAGTTGTAGCGCACAATATACACCCAGTGAACGTACAGTAGCCTATATATAAATACTTAGATTAGAATGAAATTAAATAAATATAAACATAAAATGGTTTATAGTTAAAATAAACTTTCAAATGAAAGGATTTAACAAATACCACTATCACTCTCTTCAGGAAATAGACGACACCTTAGTTCTTCTGCTACTGATGGATTTATTCGTCTTACGTGCATCTCAGTCAACACAACCGTCATCAATCTACCGTCGATCTGTTCAAATACATTTCAACAAACACAAAATAAGCTGGAGTTCACATGACATAAAAACTGTTTGCACGTAAATATGCACGACGAAACATTAACATAAATAACATACTTCACTGGCTGCACACAACCGAGAGGGAAATGAGTCTACTTGGAAAACAATAATCTTCAAAAACGAGCACTTCGTTATCACTTTAAACTTAAACTTAAACTTCTACCGCTACAGTGGAGAAGTGGTGAAGAATTTAACAGTGTTTTGGTTAAACTGATCCTGACCTTCAATGGCTTCAAAATTGGCAGAGCCGGGTGAGGAAGCTACCTCAATCAGATGGACTTTCATCCGGAAAGTTGATGGCAGAGACGCTAGGTCACCATTCTCCCACCATAAGAACCTCAGAGTTGGTCTTCAGGCCTTACATGGAACTGATGGAACATTCGCTCCACATCACACATAATAGCAATCGGGCCCTTGCCAAACCTACAAAGAACTCCCACCAAGGTGTTGGTGAGCTCTGGCCCAGTAAGAAGGTGGTCATTCAATGATGTGTCTTGGAACCTTGTTGAACCAACGAACACAACGCGTATCTTCCCAGTCTTTTGAGGGTTGATTGTTGAGTTCTTCTTCTGGAACCTTCTCTGCATCACCACGAGCAATGATATCTTTCATGAAGTTCATGTAGTCTGAGCAGTATTTCTGGTCTCTCTTGAGCTTTAGTTCCAAGCATATTAGATGTTGAACAGCACATGACTTATTATTAGGTAGATTTGGTCCGTCTTGTTTGAAAGTAAAGTACATTTCATAA
>JACSYO010002155.1:29617-82117 GCA_016806645.1 Ophiodon elongatus
AAAAAAAACACACACATCTTTTACAATCCACAATTTGTGATTTGTGTGTACCAGTTAAATATTAACTTATTTTTAAGTAGATAAAAAGATACATTTTCGAGACTTTGGGCCAGTTGCATACAAATAGACCTTCAGTCTTTGTTTTAAATATAACTTAAAGTCAGATTTGCCTATCGCACAATGCGTTATGAGTTGTAGTGACCCCGTTGCCTATAAAAAAAAGGCCACTACGGTTAATGATTCCTTTGTTTTGAAGCGTGCAATAAACAACGAAATTTCCAGTTTCCAACATAAAGGCAATTTATTTCTTACAATTGCATCTTTTCCAACATAAACAGAGGACAGACACTTTCTCTGTTATAATCCATTTCCTAAACCATAAGCTAAAATAAATCATAACATTCATTATCACAGGGTCAAAAAAAGTTTGCTTCCATCATGACCATCTTGTTTGTGTTTGATTTCATCTCTCAGCTTAGTCAAGAAGTGGAGATCTTCCTGAGAGACAGTTACATCTTCTTCAACTCTTTCACTGAAATCAGACTCTAGCACCTTAATTACATCATCTGGACTGATCATTTCTTTGATCTGAGTCTTGCAAACATAGTGAACTTCACGTTTGAGCTCGACTGTTGGTTTGGGTTCAGGCGTCACTTTCCTTACAATGATGCGGTGACTTACTCCAATTGCGTCACTGTCGTGCTCTCGTGGGTCACCATAAAAGGTAAAATGGACCTGTACTTGTATAGCGCTTTTCTAGTCTTACGATCACTCGGATAACAATTCACCCATTCATACACTGATGGGAGGGGCTAAGGAGCCACCTGCCCATCAGGAGTAACTAACATTCATACACCGTAGGTACAGTTACGGAAGCAATTTTGGGGTTAAGTGTCTTGCCCAAGGCCACTTCAACATGGGCTAGTGGAGCCGGGGATCGAACCGCCGATCCTCTGATTGAAGGACCAATGCTGCGTGATTTGAATCTTCTGAATCAATCAGAAAGTGACCTTCTAAGGCTTCTTGAGCTGCTCCTCCCACATATTTCTGAAGGAAGAAGATTTTCTCTGCAGTTGGAATATTTTTCCTCTCAATTATTGTCTGAAAGGAAGACTTCCAATGATTAAACTTGAGTGGATCCCCACTAAAGATTGTAGGCTCTGGAATGGGTAGTAGCCTATTTGCAGATATAGCCTCAGCCAGGACTTTCACAAGCTTTCCCGTGTTGTTTTGAAGCACACTTCTTGGAGCCACATCTCTTAGTGGTTGTGGGTGCTGATACACAGGGTTCACCTGATCAATTGCTTGCTCAACGTAGGCAACTCAGACGTATGTGGTATACTTCTTTGGTCTGGATACAACTCATTTTCATCAAAGACTTGAAGCCTTGCTCTGGAGTACTGCTGATGTGTTCATGTAGGATGTTACTGGGATCCTGTTTTGTAACAGATTTTTTTAGCCACCTTAGTTAAAGCTTTCCAGCATCGTAAATACTGTCAAAGCAAAGTAGTAGCTCCTTTGTTTTTTCTTTCTGAAATTATTTTTCTGTTAACGTGCGTGCTCTTCAGACTGTACTGCTTGTTGTACAACACTCGACTCATCTGTCTGCTCTGTCTCTGCTACTTGTTCCATGAGCGCTCCTACATACTGACTCTCTTTACTTGTTTGTGACATTTTAAATTATTTGAAATTGACCTGTACACAATCAAGTTGTCTTAAATAAGCAGTGCAGTTCACAACAAACATTTTACAAAAATACTTAAGAGAGTAGGATCTACTAAATTATTTTACTGTCTTTTAAATTAACCCTTTTAAAATAAAGCAGGCATTATAAAGGCTTGAAAATATGACAGAATAGAAAGCTTAACTCCAAATGCCAGCTTTCTCAAATGCACACAAACAAAAAAAATCCTTCTTTTCTTAAGTAAATTAATTACCTCTTTTCAATGAAATAATGAATGATTTATATCACTAAATCACTTACAATAATGGCCTTTCATATCTTGTGAAATACTGTTGTAATATTTGGCTCAGGGAAAAGTTCCCGCTGGTCCGAGTTCGACTACCACTCCCTCCAGGAAATACACGACACCTTAGTTCTTCTGTTACTGAAGAACTGTCTTAAGTCTCAGTCAACACCGTCATCAATCCACCGTCCAACTGTTCAAATACATTTCAACATACACAAAATAAACTGGCGTTCACATTACACAAAAACTGTTTGCACGCAAATATGCACGACGAAACATTACCGAAACAAACACGAGCACTTCGTCATCACTTTAAACTCAGATCTTTGAGCGGAGTACAGAAACTTCTCCCTCCACACATCTTCTTTTAGGAGCTTGCCACGACTAAATGTGTCCCCAGCACAACATAGGACGTAAAGATAGTTCCTAGCAAGTGTAATGCAAACTACATCAATATTCATAAAAACAAGTTGTACAAATAATATGAAAACAAGCATATTAAATAATGACATAAATAATATTGGCAGTTAAAACCACTGTATAACAATATCGCCAAGGTGATGGATGAATGTGTGAAAATGTAATCTGAGATTTTGTGTTTACAAGTGTTTTTCTGTGTGATGTTCCCCAAACAGTAACCAGGTGACACCAAACGGCTCTGGGTGAAACCAGCAGGTGGCAGCAGAGCGTCGTAATGAAGGTGTCCCCAGTTAACCGTTATCACGGCTCTGCAGACGGAAGCTGCTCAGAGTGGACACACATATACTTCATGTGTAAATGTGTTTAGGACAAAGCACATGACTTCTTAATGGTTTTATTTGATGAGAAGGTGCAGCCATGAGTATGTGGCATATTGGGTTTGAATATTTAACCCAGTGTTGCATAATCATAGGCATTTATATCTTCAAGGAGAAAGAAAAACGTAAGACTTAAACATATGATGCTGTCCATTAGCGAAATACGAAACCCCAAGTTGCTCCTTGGCCTGCTTCACAGCAGCCGACTGCTCCTAAAGCCATGTGATGGGTTTAAATTCAGAGGTCAAACTTCATGTATGCACCTGTATGTATACAACCATTGTAACATGGTTTATCTTTTCTAGTTTAACCAGGAGGAGACCATTGATGTGGGAAGTGGTTTTGATCACACACCACAGGATGTTTTTTTGTTTTTTTAGCATTGCACCTTGTAGACGGTCCCTCTTTTGTTTGTGTTTTAACAACATTTCGCTCATGAGTAGCTGATCTGGGAAGTTAGAATCTGAATATCTTTTTGACTTTACCAATCTAGGCTAAACCTTAACTTTTTTCTTAATTATGAAATCCGGATCTTGTAATTACGAGATCTTTTGTCATAAAAATGAGTTATTTTCTTGTGATTACAAAACAGTAACGCATAAGTTAGAAGAGAAAATGTAGTGAAAAAGTGGATGAGTTATGTTTCAGTTTCACGAGACGTGGCTGTAGGTTTTCAATCCCAGGAAACGAAAGTGAAAGTAAAGACAGATCACAAAACACACAGATGCGTTCAAAGGTTTCCCAACACGTCGATATTTCTATTCTTTGGTAAGATGCAGCCATAAAGATGTGGTATCTTGGGTTTGAATCTTTCACCCAGTGTGGCGTCATGTGCTGCAAGAAGAAGAAAAAAGAAGAAAAAAACCTTTCTAAATTATGGAAGGGCGTTGCATTAAGAAAAAGAACATACTTATACACCTTATCTTGTTTGTTTGCGTTTTAACAACATTTCACTTTTACACCGTTTCGCTAACGAGTTATTGATCCGGGAAATCCGAATCTGTGAATATCTTTCCAACTTTCCTAACTCATTTCTCTCATGAGTAGCTGATCTGGTCCGAATCTGAATATCTTTTTGACTTTACCAATCCAGGCTAAACCTTAACTTTTTTCTTAATTATGAAAACCTGATCTTGTAATTAAGAGATCTGTTGTCATAAGTATGAGTTATCTCCTTGTGATTACTAAACAGTAATGCATGGATCATAAGAGAAGATTGAGTGAGTTATGTTTCAGTGTGGGGCTGCACGGTGGTGTAGTGGCTAGCACTGTGACCTCACAGCAAGAGGTTTTCTGTTCTTCTGTGCAGTAATAATTGTGTTTCCTATCATATTAGGGCATGAGAAACCATGGCAGTCCAAGAACGTGCAGCTGAGTAACACCAATTATAGTGAAATAGACCCAAAACCAGCAACTTAGGCATTAAATAAACAGTATGTGTAAATCTACATGGAACACAACAGTGTCGTAATACAATGTCACAATAAAGGGCTGAATTCGAATAGTATAGAGAAATAATATAGCAGTTTGATTTGAATTTATTTCCACATGGTAGTGATCAATAAGAATGTAGATTGGATAAAGTATATCTATTTTAATCAACAGTGGGTAGTTGTTTGTTTAGCTGTCAATATCCTATTTGGTCATTGCATCATTCCATGTGTCAGAAAGCTGATCAAAAAGTCCAGCCCCCACCTTCAGGTAGAGTCCAGCCCCCACCCTCGAGAAGAGCCCAGCCCCCACCCTCAGGAAGAGCCCAGCCCCCACCCTCGAGAAGAGCCCAGCCCCCACCTTCAGGTAGAGCCCAGCCCCCACCCTCGAGAAGAGCCCAGCCCCCACCCTCGAGAAGAGCCCAGCCCCACCTCTGGAAGAGGCCAGCCCTTACCCTCGGGAAGAGCCCAGCCCCCACCTTCAGGAAGAGCCCATCCCCCACCCTCAGGAAGAGCCCAGCCCCCACCCTCTGGAAAAAACATATCCGGACACGGAGCCAGTACAGTCTCCTAGTTTAAGCACTATAGAAAAAAGAGCCGTCTCAAACCACCATTATTGTTCATACAAGACAGCTAAATAACTTTTGCAACATTATTAACGTTGCACTTGTCAAACGGACGGAAACGACCGGTATGAACAATGATTGCCAATAACGCAAGCTAAATCAGGTTTAGCTTGCTTTAGCTAATACACGTGCAAAATACAAAGACAGTCTGTTAAATAGTTGTCCATCCTGTCATTAAACATAAATGTTCATAGATAACACAAGACCCTTTTTAAATAACAAAATGTTAGTCTTCCTCTCTGAAGCGGACATAACAATTTGAAAATGAGCGATCTGATGTGACGTCATGTCGTCACATGACATGAAAACTTTTGGTTTGAAGTGAAAATACAATTTTAGTAAAAGTATTGCTTTTAATTTTGTCTGTGGGGATTGTCATTTGCTTTCAGACGAACTGAAAAAAACAGGTTTAATCACGAAACCACAATTTTCCATTAGACCAATATAAAAATGCACTTTAAGTAAATGACACAGTCGTTTCACTTTTTTCAGTGTAGGCTTCCGTTCCCAGGAAACAAATGCCAAAGGAGAATTTTAAATACAATAGAAAGAATTTATACCCCCGCCTTGACGATCGCCCTCAACGTGATTGTGACCATTTAAAGCTGCGTGCTCAAAAACATCTTATCATTTATACCAGAGAGGCCAGAGCAGCATCAAGAGCCAAACCTGCCACACGAACTTAGAGAACTTACTGAGTTGAGGAAACAGCTGCATGATGAGGTGAGTAGCTGTTTCTGCATTTCATATCATTGTTGGAGTAAATCATTAGTATCATTATGACTTATTTAATATCTTATCATTGTGTCCTCGAGCCAAAGATTATTACCATTATGGATCCTTCAAGACATTGAATTATTTTATTTTCCTTACTACATTTTTTCCTTCCTTGTTCTCCTCTGTGACTCACACCTTCTTTTGCTATTCTTCCTTCCCACCTTCCTTACTTGCCTCCTCTTTCCTTGCCTCTTTCAGCCATCGTTTCTTTCTCTCTTCTGTCCTTCTGTCCCCAACCTCCTCCTCCTTTTCTTCTCCACCTGCCTCAGCAGCATCCTACCTTTCTTTACTAATTTATTTATTCATTGCATACTTTGTTCATCTTTGTGTTTTCTTTCAGTCTTTGTTTCTTCTTGTCCATAATGTTTTTTTATTTTGTCCGATCTTATGCCTCTTTTCTTATCCATTCCTTCCCTCCATTGTCCCATTTCCTTTATTCCTTCCACTACGTCCACTCATTTGCCTTCCTTTGTCCTCATCTGTGTCTCTTTCAAGTTTTCCTTCTTCCCTCCTCCTACCCTACTTTTTCTTTCCAGTTGGTCCATATTTTTTTTTATTTCTATCTTCTCATACTTCTTTCCTTATCCAT
Source organism: Ophiodon elongatus (assembly GCA_016806645.1). NCBI lineage: Eukaryota > Metazoa > Chordata > Actinopteri > Perciformes > Hexagrammidae > Ophiodon > Ophiodon elongatus. The sequence goes on from JACSYO010002155.1 coordinate 35,807, forward strand.
TTCTTTCATTACTCTTTCCTTTTTTCCTTCCTGTTCATTTGTTGCGCCCTACTCCATTTTTCATTCCCACCTCTTATCCTTCCTTCCTTCCTTTTTTCCTTCAAATATTGATGAGTCATGCTTGAGTTTTTTAAGATGCGGCCGCGGGTCTCCATTCCTGGGAAACGAAAGTAAAAAAGTAACAGACCAGAAGACTTAAACATATAAATGCAATCAAAGGTTGCACAACACGTTGATATTTCCATTCGATGGGAAGGTGCAGCCATAAAAAGGACAGCGAGACATACGATTAGTGTCCATGAGCGAAATACGAAACCCCAAGTTGCTCCTTGGCCTGCTTCCCAGCAGCCCACTGCTCCTAAAGCCATGTGATGGGTTGAAATTTAGAGGTCAAACTTCATGTATGCAGCTGTATGTATATGACCATTGAAATAAGATGTATCTTTTTTTGTTTAACCAGGAGTAGACCATTAATGTGGGAAGTGGTTTTGGTCACACAGCACAGCATGTTTTTTTATTATTGCACCTTGTAGACGGTCCCTGCGCACTCTTGTGCTCTTTTGTTTGCGTTTTAAAACGCCTTGAGCATGGTATTATATTAACCTAGAGATGTCTTTTAATATTTGCTATTTTTATTCCCCATCAGTGCTGCTCAGAGTCAAACAACACTGGTGTCTAAACTGGAGGCCCTGCAGTGCCACTTCACCTGGAATCTGGACCCCAGCAAGTCAAAACTTTTACTTCTCCGTGACAAGCTGGTGGACATCGGCACGCAGGAGGGAAACAGATGGCTGGGTCACATTTACAACCTGCGGGGGTTCATTCAGTACAAGCTGGGCTTCACCGAAGACGCCCAGAGTTTCTTCAACAAGGCTGCAGAGGCCTTCCGCCAGATGAGAAATGCAGATGACGGTCCCTGGTTAGTGGTGAACTGCGGGAACCTGGCTTGGCTGCACCACCACCTGGGAGACCAAGCAGAGAGCGAGGCTTACCTGTCAAAGGTTGACGCCCTGATGAAGAAATACCCATCTCCATCGCAGGATGAGCTCCATGCAGAGACCTACGCTGAGAAAGCCTGGACCCTGATGAAGTTCAGCACAGACAGAGAGCTGGTGGCAGATTACTTCCAGAAAGCCATCAGGATGCAGCCGGACATGGTGGAGTGGAACACCAGTCACATCATAGGGTTAACGAGTGATTTTAAGCACAGCAACACAGTGCTGGAGGCTGACATCTTGGAGAAAATGAGAGTCGCCAAAGAACAGGATCCAGAGAACTTGTACCTCGCTGTTTACTACCTTGAGTACCGTGGAAAGAATGGAGAAGACGTTGAGGATGAAGCACGTGAGTTAGCCGGAAAGATTTTGAGAAATCCCGTCAGCAGCTACGGTGGTATGAAAGCAATACTAAGGGTTTACAGAAAATATTTATGTGTTGATGAGGCCATTGATTTGGTAGAGGAGGCTCTGGAACACCATCCAGATGAGCGTTATCTGAAGAGATGTGCTACATTCTGTTTAAAATGGAAGATTTTTTTTTACGGACAGTCGCCCAGAGCAAAGCATGATAGACAGAGCAATCAGTCTCAATGAGGAGGTGGTTTCTCTCTACCCTCATTCTTCACTCATGAAGAAAATAGACCTCGCATATATACTCGCAAACTCCAATCACGGCATGGCTAAAGCTGAGCAGATGTACCAGGACCTGCTAAGAAGTGATCTGGAACCTCCAGACAAACAGGTCCTCTACAACCTCTACGCAAAATATTTAAACTTCGTTAAAAAGGATCAAATAACGTCAATAAAGTATCACATGATGGCGGCAGAGATACCGCATCAATCCTTCTATCGTGGGAACAGCATCGAAGTTCTGGAGAAGACCAAAGAGAAACGCAGGAACTCAATGTGTGGAGAAATAGAGAATTTTCTGGAAAACCTGCAAGAGCCATAGTGGGGGTTTTTCGATCTAAAAATAATTATTAATTGATTAATTGTATCCTTTAAAAGGCAGGTGTCTGCAAGTTTTTACACTTTTGTAGTCATTGGGAAAAAAGGCTTAAAAAAAATTATCTAAAAAACCTATATATTTGTCTGAAGTAGTACACTCAATTTGTATGACAGCCTGAATCATTCAATAACACTGGTCTTTTAAATAACATCCACTGTGGACATGTCTAAATGTCATCTTCGATCAAACCCTCTCCTTTTAACGCCACGTCAATCACACCACAAAAAACGTCTTCTTTCATCTTAACAACATCCCCCGTCTACGCCCCTCCCTCTCCTCTTCAGCCGCTGAAACACTCATCCACGCCTTCACCCCTCTCGACTGGACTACTGCAACAGCATCCTGTACGGCACATCCACCAAAATCATCAACAAACTACAATACATCCAGAACTCAGCGGCCCGTCTGCTCTCCCACTCCACCAGAGATCACATCACCCCAGTCCTTCAAAACCTCCACTGGCTCCCCACACAGCAAAGAATACAGTTCAAGATTCTCCTCCTCACATACAAAGCCCTTCACAACCTCGCCCCTTCATACCTTTCTGACCTCCTGCACCAACACACTCCCACCGCCAACCTCCTCAACCCCCCTACTGTCCAAGCATCGGACCTCGGGGGACAGGGCCTTCTCCATCGCTGCCCCCTCCCTCTGGAAATCTCTACCCCAGCACCCCAGACATTCTGCGTCACTCGCCACTTTCAAAACAGCACTTAAAAAACTAATTTATTTAAATCTGCTTTTAAACTGGGATGCTAGTTAAGTATTTTTTTGTTTTGTGTCTTATCGTTACGTAATCTCTCTCGTGTACATTGTTATTGTTTATATTGTTTCTGTTTTCAACATGTAAAGTGCCTTGAGTACCTTTTAAAGCGCTATACAAATACAACGTATTATTATTATTATTATTATCATTATTATTACCATAATTCAATATCACTTGGTTTATTACAATAGATCTTGATCAGATGTTGGGTTTATTATATTCGTGTTCTGTGTTTTTTCCATCTTAGCACTGTATTTTAAGTTCATGTAAGAGCATTTATATTACTACTTCTAGCATTATATGAAATCTGCTTTGCTGTATGCCTTTGAGTAGTGAAATATGAAATACAGTTTGGGGCATTTTTGCATTAAAAAAATTATCAACATGTCCTCTAATTCTTCTTCTATGTCATCTGATTTCTATTATAAAAAAATTAAATGAACAGAGAAAAAGAGGATGATGAAAATTTACTGCAGAACTGAACTTACCACCATTGAGGTCAAGCAGCACCTCGAGTCCCTCCAATTTAGTTTGGATGGAGATGTCTCTCTGTTTGTAGAAAAGGACATATATGAAAAATTAGTATAAACTAAGAGTAATCCGTTGAAATCAAATGTGTGTGCGTTCCAGTAATCAAGTTCCTCCTATTCCGACGGGAAGAGGGGGGCAAAATGTGTGTGTATAAATCAAAACAAGAGACTGGGTGTGAGGATGTAAGGGAGGGGGGATGGCAAAGCTGAAGAGAATAAAAAGAGATGACTCGAGACATTGTGAGGGATCTAACGTGGGACACCGTACGGTACTCAGCTGAGGACAATAGAACATCGTCCGGGACAAACAGCGGAAAACTTCGTCTCTGCTCACGGATCAGAGGACCCTGATCTTGAGCAGGAATTGGCTGACGGAGAGTCTCATCCCCCCCTGCTACATAGGGTCAAGGAGGACACTGTTTCCTGAGACTTTGTACGGAGTCAAGAGGATCGCAGACGGACTTCTTTCCATTCGGCAGGTGGAGGCAGGTGGAGGCAGGTGTCTACGCCGGACCCAGCTAAGGCCTCTTCTCCTACCCCTCAAAGGATTCATTTTAAAAAAAGGACTTTCACCCAGTCTCGGCTCAGTAAGAAATTTATGTTGTGATCAATCGGTAATGTAATCAAATGAAGTGAATAATTCAGCTGTTGCTATGCCCCTGCTAATAATTCTGCAATAAATATATAATCTGCATTTAAAGCAAGTAGTCCTGAGAGTTTATCATAGAGAAGTAGTGAAGTGTATTCATGGTTGTAAAAAGTAAAGTACTACTGCGTGCATATCATCAATACAGTTCTGAATGGTTATTCTAGTTCCTAGTCCACTAAACAGACCCTTAGAGGTTAAATCCTAGCTATTAAAACCTATCCTGGCACCTTACCAAGAGCCCAGGTCCATTAGAGGAAAGCTGCCATAACTGACACGACTGAGCCAGGCGAGTTTCCTCGACCACGAGCTTAAACAGATCTCCAAACATCTACAGAGATCCGGACCAATTGAAGGGAGAGCTGGTTAATTAGATAGTCCTGTGTAAGGGGCTTATCTCTCGGATCTAACAGAAACCATCACTGATGTCAACCAATCAATACACAGAAACAGACCATCTTGTTTGTGTTTGATTTCATCTCTCAGCTTAGTCAAGAAGTGGAGATCTTCCTGAGAGACAGTTACATCTTCTTCAACTCTTTCACTGAAATCAGACTCTAGCACCTTAATTACATCATCTGGACTGATCATTTCTTTGATCTGAGTCTTGCAAACATAGTGAACTTCACGTTTGAGCTCGACTGTTGGTTTGGGTTCAGGCGTCACTTTCCTTACAATGATGCGGTGACTTACTCCAATTGCGTCACTGTCGTGCTCTCGTGGGTCACCATAAAAGGTAAAATGGACCTGTACTTGTATAGCGCTTTTCTAGTCTTACGATCACTCGGATAACAATTCACCCATTCATACACTGATGGGAGGGGCTAAGGAGCCACCTGCCCATCAGGAGTAACTAACATTCATACACCGTAGGTACAGTTACGGAAGCAATTTTGGGGTTAAGTGTCTTGCCCAAGGCCACTTCAACATGGGCTAGTGGAGCCGGGGATCGAACCGCCGATCCTCTGATTGAAGGACCAATGCTGCGTGATTTGAATCTTCTGAATCAATCAGAAAGTGACCTTCTAAGGCTTCTTGAGCTGCTCCTCCCACATATTTCTGAAGGAAGAAGATTTTCTCTGCAGTTGGAATATTTTTCCTCTCAATTATTGTCTGAAAGGAAGACTTCCAATGATTAAACTTGAGTGGATCCCCACTAAAGATTGTAGGCTCTGGAATGGGTAGTAGCCTATTTGCAGATATAGCCTCAGCCAGGACTTTCACAAGCTTTCCCGTGTTGTTTTGAAGCACACTTCTTGGAGCCACATCTCTTAGTGGTTGTGGGTGCTGATACACAGGGTTCACCTGATCAATTGCTTGCTCAACGTAGGCAACTCAGACGTATGTGGTATACTTCTTTGGTCTGGATACAACTCATTTTCATCAAAGACTTGAAGCCTTGCTCTGGAGTACTGCTGATGTGTTCATGTAGGATGTTACTGGGATCCTGTTTTGTAACAGATTTTTTTAGCCACCTTAGTTAAAGCTTTCCAGCATCGTAAATACTGTCAAAGCAAAGTAGTAGCTCCTTTGTTTTTTCTTTCTGAAATTATTTTTCTGTTAACGTGCGTGCTCTTCAGACTGTACTGCTTGTTGTACAACACTCGACTCATCTGTCTGCTCTGTCTCTGCTACTTGTTCCATGAGCACTCCTACATACTGACTCTCTTTACTTGTTTGTGACATTTTAAATTATTTGAAATTGACCTGTACACAATCAAGTTGTCTTAAATAAGCAGTGCAGTTCACAACAAACATTTTACAAAAATACTTAAGAGAGTAGGATCTACTAAATTATTTTACTGTCTTTTAAATTAACCCTTTTAAAATAAAGCAGGCATTATAAAGGCTTGAAAATATGACAGAATAGAAAGCTTAACTCCAAATGCCAGCTTTCTCAAATGCACACAAACAAAAAAAATCCTTCTTTTCTTAAGTAAATTAATTACCTCTTTTCAATGAAATAATGAATGATTTATATCACTAAATCACTTTCAATAATGGCCTTTCATATCTTGTGAAATACTGTTGTAATATTTGGCTCAGGGAAAAGTTCCCGCTGGTCCGAGTTCGACTACCACTCCCTCCAGGAAATACACGACACCTTAGTTCTTCTGTTACTGAAGAACTGTCTTAAGTCTCAGTCAACACCGTCATCAATCCACCGTCCAACTGTTCAAATACATTTCAACATACACAAAATAAACTGGCGTTCACATTACACAAAAACTGTTTGCACGCAAATATGCACGACGAAACATTACCGAAACAAACACGAGCACTTCGTCATCACTTTAAACTCAGATCTTTGAGCGGAGTACAGAAACTTCTCCCTCCACACATCTTCTTTTAGGAGCTTGCCACGACTAAATGTGTCCCCAGCACAACATAGGACGTAAAGATAGTTCCTAGCAAGTGTAATGCAAACTACATCAATATTCATAAAAACAAGTTGTACAAATAATATGAAAACAAGCATATTAAATAATGACATAAATAATATTGGCAGTTAAAACCACTGTATAACAATATCGCCAAGGTGATGGATGAATGTGTGAAAATGTAATCTGAGATTTTGTGTTTACAAGTGTTTTTCTGTGTGATGTTCCCCAAACAGTAACCCGGTGACACCAAACGGCTCTGGGTGAAACCAGCAGGTGGCAGCAGAGCGTCGTAATGAAGGTGTCCCCAGTTAACCGTCATCACGGCTCTGCAGACGGAAGCTGCTCAGAGTGGACACACATATACTTCATGTGTAAATGTGTTTAGGACAAAGCACATGACTTCTTAATGGTTTTATTTGATGAGAAGGTGCAGCCATGAGTATGTGGCATATTGGGTTTGAATATTTAACCCAGTGTTGCATAATCATAGGCATTTATATCTTCAAGGAGAAAGAAAAACGTAAGACTTAAACATATGATGCTGTCCATTAGCGAAATACGAAACCCCAAGTTGCTCCTTGGCCTGCTTCACAGCAGCCGACTGCTCCTAAAGCCATGTGATGGGTTTAAATTCAGAGGTCAAACTTCATGTATGCACCTGTATGTATACAACCATTGTAACATGGTTTATCTTTTCTAGTTTAACCAGGAGGAGACCATTGATGTGGGAAGTGGTTTTGATCACACACCACAGGATGTTTTTTTGTTTTTTTAGCATTGCACCTTGTAGACGGTCCCTCTTTTGTTTGTGTTTTAACAACATTTCGCTCATGAGTAGCTGATCTGGGAAGTTAGAATCTGAATATCTTTTTGACTTTACCAATCTAGGCTAAACCTTAACTTTTTTCTTAATTATGAAATCCGGATCTTGTAATTACGAGATCTTTTGTCATAAAAATGAGTTATTTTCTTGTGATTACAAAACAGTAACGCATAAGTTAGAAGAGAAAATGTAGTGAAAAAGTGGATGAGTTATGTTTCAGTTTCACGAGACGTGGCTGTAGGTTTTCAATCCCAGGAAACGAAAGTGAAAGTAAAGACAGATCACAAAACACACAGATGCGTTCAAAGGTTTCCCAACACGTCGATATTTCTATTCTTTGGTAAGATGCAGCCATAAAGATGTGGTATCTTGGGTTTGAATCTTTCACCCAGTGTGGCGTCATGTGCTGCAAGAAGAAGAAAAAAGAAGAAAAAAACCTTTCTAAATTATGGAAGGGCGTTGCATTAAGAAAAAGAACATACTTATACACCTTATCTTGTTTGTTTGCGTTTTAACAACATTTCACTTTTACACCGTTTCGCTAACGAGTTATTGATCCGGGAAATCCGAATCTGTGAATATCTTTCCAACTTTCCTAACTCATTTCTCTCATGAGTAGCTGATCTGGTCCGAATCTGAATATCTTTTTGACTTTACCAATCCAGGCTAAACCTTAACTTTTTTCTTAATTATGAAAACCTGATCTTGTAATTAAGAGATCTGTTGTCATAAGTATGAGTTATCTCCTTGTGATTACTAAACAGTAATGCATGGATCATAAGAGAAGATTGAGTGAGTTATGTTTCAGTGTGGGGCTGCACGGTGGTGTAGTGGCTAGCACTGTGACCTCACAGCAAGAGGTTTTCTGTTCTTCTGTGCAGTAATAATTGTGTTTCCTATCATATTAGGGCATGAGAAACCATGGCAGTCCAAGAACGTGCAGCTGAGTAACACCAATTATAGTGAAATAGACCCAAAACCAGCAACTTAGGCATTAAATAAACAGTATGTGTAAATCTACATGGAACACAACAGTGTCGTAATACAATGTCACAATAAAGGGCTGAATTCGAATAGTATAGAGAAATAATATAGCAGTTTGATTTGAATTTATTTCCACATGGTAGTGATCAATAAGAATGTAGATTGGATAAAGTATATCTATTTTAATCAACAGTGGGTAGTTGTTTGTTTAGCTGTCAATATCCTATTTGGTCATTGCATCATTCCATGTGTCAGAAAGCTGATCAAAAAGTCCAGCCCCCACCTTCAGGTAGAGTCCAGCCCCCACCCTCGAGAAGAGCCCAGCCCCCACCCTCAGGAAGAGCCCAGCCCCCACCTTCAGGTAGAGCCCAGCCCCCACCCTCGAGAAGAGCCCAGCCCCACCTCTGGAAGAGGCCAGCCCTTACCCTCGGGAAGAGCCCAGCCCCCACCTTCAGGAAGAGCCCATCCCCCACCCTCAGGAAGAGCCCAGCCCCCACCCTCTGGAAAAAACATATCCGGACACGGAGCCAGTACAGTCTCCTAGTTTAAGCACTATAGAAAAAAGAGCCGTCTCAAACCACCATTATTGTTCATACAAGACAGCTAAATAACTTTTGCAACATTATTAACGTTGCACTTGTCAAACGGACGGAAACGACCGGTATGAACAATGATTGCCAATAACGCAAGCTAAATCAGGTTTAGCTTGCTTTAGCTAATACACGTGCAAAATACAAAGACAGTCTGTTAAATAGTTGTCCATCCTGTCATTAAACATAAATGTTCATAGATAACACAAGACCCTTTTTAAATAACAAAATGTTAGTCTTCCTCTCTGAAGCGGACATAACAATTTGAAAATGAGCGATCTGATGTGACGTCATGTCGTCACATGACATGAAAACTTTTGGTTTGAAGTGAAAATACAATTTTAGTAAAAGTATTGCTTTTAATTTTGTCTGTGGGGATTGTCATTTGCTTTCAGACGAACTGAAAAAAACAGGTTTAATCACGAAACCACAATTTTCCATTAGACCAATATAAAAATGCACTTTAAGTAAATGACACAGTCGTTTCACTTTTTTCAGTGTAGGCTTCCGTTCCCAGGAAACAAATGCCAAAGGAGAATTTTAAATACAATAGAAAGAATTTATACCCCCGCCTTGACGATCGCCCTCAACGTGATTGTGACCATTTAAAGCTGCGTGCTCAAAAACATCTTATCATTTATACCAGAGAGGCCAGAGCAGCATCAAGAGCCAAACCTGCCACACGAACTTAGAGAACTTACTGAGTTGAGGAAACAGCTGCATGATGAGGTGAGTAGCTGTTTCTGCATTTCATATCATTGTTGGAGTAAATCATTAGTATCATTATGACTTATTTAATATCTTATCATTGTGTCCTCGAGCCAAAGATTATTACCATTATGGATCCTTCAAGACATTGAATTATTTTATTTTCCTTACTACATTTTTTCCTTCCTTGTTCTCCTCTGTGACTCACACCTTCTTTTGCTATTCTTCCTTCCCACCTTCCTTACTTGCCTCCTCTTTCCTTGCCTCTTTCAGCCATCGTTTCTTTCTCTCTTCTGTCCTTCTGTCCCCAACCTCCTCCTCCTTTTCTTCTCCACCTGCCTCAGCAGCATCCTACCTTTCTTTACTAATTTATTTATTCATTGCATACTTTGTTCATCTTTGTGTTTTCTTTCAGTCTTTGTTTCTTCTTGTCCATAATGTTTTTTTATTTTGTCCGATCTTATGCCTCTTTTCTTATCCATTCCTTCCCTCCATTGTCCCATTTCCTTTATTCCTTCCACTACGTCCACTCATTTGCCTTCCTTTGTCCTCATCTGTGTCTCTTTCAAGTTTTCCTTCTTCCCTCCTCCTACCCTACTTTTTCTTTCCAGTTGGTCCATATTTTTTTTTATTTCTATCTTCTCATACTTCTTTCCTTATCCATTTCTTTCATTACTCTTTCCTTTTTTCCTTCCTGTTCATTTGTTGCGCCCTACTCCATTTTTCATTCCCACCTCTTATCCTTCCTTCCTTCCTTTTTTCCTTCAAATATTGATGAGTCATGCTTGAGTTTTTTAAGATGCGGCCGCGGGTCTCCATTCCTGGGAAACGAAAGTAAAAAAGTAACAGACAAGAAGACTTAAACATATAACTGCAATCAAAGGTTGCACAACACGTTGATATTTCCATTCGATGGGAAGGTGCAGCCATAAAAAGGACAGCGAGACATACGATTAGTGTCCATGAGCGAAATACGAAACCCCAAGTTGCTCCTTGGCCTGCTTCCCAGCAGCCCACTGCTCCTAAAGCCATGTGATGGGTTGAAATTTAGAGGTCAAACTTCATGTATGCAGCTGTATGTATATGACCATTGAAATAAGATGTATCTTTTTTTGTTTAACCAGGAGTAGACCATTAATGTGGGAAGTGGTTTTGGTCACACAGCACAGCATGTTCTTTTAGTATTGCACCTTGTAGACGGTCCCTGCGCACTCTTGTACTCTTTTGTTTGCGTTTTAAAACGCCTTGAGCACACCTCCGAGCATATTATATTAACCTAGAGATGTCTGTTAATATTTGCTATTTTTATTCCCCATCAGTGCTGCTCAGAGTCAAACAACACTGGTGTCTAAACTGGAGGCCCTGCAGTGCCACTTCACCTGGAATCTGGACCCCAGCAAGTCAAAACTTTTACTTCTCCGTGACAAGCTGGTGGACATCGGCACGCAGGAGGGAAACAGATGGCTGGGTCACATTTACAACCTGCGGGGGTTCATTCAGTACAAGCTGGGCTTCACCGAAGACGCCCAGAGTTTCTTCAACAAGGCTGCAGAGGCCTTCCGCCAGATGAGAAATGCAGATGACGGTCCCTGGTTAGTGGTGAACTACGGGAACCTGGCTTGGCTGCACCACCACCTGGGAGACCAAGCAGAGAGCGAGGCTTACCTGTCAAAGGTTGACGCCCTGATGAAGAAATACCCATCTCCATCACAGGATGAGCTCCATGCAGAGACCTACGCTGAGAAAGCCTGGACCCTGATGAAGTTCAGCACAGACAGAGAGCTGGTGGCAGATTACTTCCAGAAAGCCATCAGGATGCAGCCGGACATGGTGGAGTGGAACACCAGTCACATCATAGGGTTAACGAGTGCTTTTAAGCACAGCAACACAGTGCTGGAGGCTGACATCTTGGAGAAAATGAGAGTCGCCAAAGAACAGGATCCAGAGAACTTGTACCTCGCTGTTTACTACCTTGAGTACCGTGCAAAGAATGGAGAAGACGTTGAGGATGAAGCACGTGAATTAGCCGGAAAGATTTTGAGAAATCCCATCAGCAGCTACGGTGGTATGAAAGCAATACTAAGGATTTACAGAAAATATTTATGTGTTGATGAGGCCATTCATTTGGCAGAGGAGGCTCTGGAACACCATCCAGATGAGCGTTATCTGAAGAGATGTGCTACATTCTGTCTAAAATGGAAGATTTGTATTTACAGAGACAGTCGCCCAGAGCAAAGCATGATAGACAGAGCAATCAGTCTCCATGAGGAGGTGGTTTCTCTCTACCCTCATTCTTCACTCATGAAGAAAATAGACCTCGCATATATACACGCAAACTCCAACCACGACATGGCTAAAGCTGAGCAGATGTACCAGGACCTGCTAAGAAGTGATCTGGAACCTCCAGACAAACAGGTCCTCTACAACCTCTACGCAAAATATTTAAACTTCGTTAAACAGGATCAAATAACGTCAATAAAGTATCACATGATGGCGGCAGAGATACCGCATCAATCCTTCTATCGTGGGAACAGCATCGAAGTTCTGAAGAAGATTAAAGAGAAAAGCTGGAACTCAATGTGTGGAGAAATAGAGAATTTTCTGGAAAACCTGCAAGAGCCATAGTGGGGGTTTTTCGATCTAAAAATAATTATTAATTGATTAATTGTATCCTTTAAAAGGCAGGTGTCTGCAAGTTTTTACACTTTTGTAGTCATTGGGAAAAAAGGCTTAAAAAAAATTATCTAAAAAACCTATATATTTGTCTGAAGTAGTACACTCAATTTGTATGACAGCCTGAATCATTCAATAACACTGGTCTTTTAAATAACATCCACTGTGGACATGTCTAAATGTCATCTTCGATCAAACCCTCTCCTTTTAACGCCACGTCAATCACACCACAAAAAACGTCTTCTTTCATCTTAACAACATCCCCCGTCTACGCCCCTCCATCTCCTCTTCAGCCGCTGAAACACTCATCCACTCCTTCACCCCTCTCGACTGGACTACTGCAACAGCATCCTGTATGGCACATCCACCAAAATCATCAACAAACTACAATACATGCAGAACTCAGCGGCCCGTCTGCTCTCCCACTCCACCAGAGATCACATCACCCCAGTCCTTCAAAACCTCCACTGGCTCCCCACACAGCAAAGAATACAGTTCAAGATTCTCCTCCTCACATACAAAGCCCTTCACAACCTCGTCCCTTCATACCTTTCTGACCTCCTGCACCAACACGCTCCCCCTGCCAACCTCCTCAACCCCCCTACTGTCCAAGCATCGGACCTGGGGGGACAGGGCCTTCTCCATCGCTGCCCCCTCCCTCTGGAAATCTCTACCCCAGCACCCCAGACATTCTGCGTCATTCGCCACTTTCAAAACAGCACTTAAAAAACTAATTTATTTAAATCTGCTTTTAAACTGGGATGCTAGTTAAGTATTTTTTTGTTTTGTGTCTTATCGTTACGTAATCTCTCTCGTGTACATTGTTATTGTTTATATTGTTTCTGTTTTCAACATGTAAAGTGCCTTGAGTACCTTTTAAAGCGCTATACAAATACAACGTATTATTATTATTATTATTATCATTATTATTACCATAATTCAATATCACTTGGTTTATTACAATAGATCTTGATCAGATGTTGGGTTTATTATATTCGTGTTCTGTGTTTTTTCCATCTTAGCACTGTATTTTAAGTTCATGTAAGAGCATTTATATTACTACTTCTAGCAGTATATGAAATCTGCTTTGCTGTATGCCTTTGAGTAGTGAAATATGAAATACAGTTTGGGGCATTTTTGCATTCAAAAAATTATCAACATGTCCTCTAATTCTTCTTCTATGTCATCTGATTTCTATTATAAAAAAATTAAATGAACAGAGAAAAAGAGGATGATGAAAATTTACTGCAGAACTGAACTTACCACCATTGAGGTCAAGCAGCACCTCGAGTCCCTCCAATTTAGTTTGGATGGAGATGTCTCTCTGTTTGTAGAAAAGGACATATATGAAAAATTTGTATAAACTAAGAGTAATCCGTTGAAATCAAATGTGTGTGCGTTACAGTAATCAAGTTCCTCCTATTCCGACGGGAAGAGGGGGGCAAAATGTGTGTGTATAAATCAAAACAAGAGAATGGGTGTGAGGATGTAAGGGAGGGGGGATGGCAAAGCTGAAGAGAATAAAAAGAGATGACTCGAGACATTGTGAGGGATCTAACGTGGGACACCGTACGGTACTCAGCTGAGGACAATAGAACATCGTCCGGGACAAACAGCGGAAAACTTCGTCTCTGCTCACGGATCAGAGGACCCTGATCTTGAGCAGGAATTGGCTGACGGAGAGTCTCATCCCCCCCTGCTACATAGGGTCAAGGAGGACACTGTTTCCTGAGACTTTGTACGGAGTCAAGAGGATCGCAGACGGACTTCTTTCCATTCGGCAGGTGGAGGCAGGTGGAGGCAGGTGTCTACGCCGGACCCAGCTAAGGCCTCTTCTCCTACCCCTCAAAGGATTCATTTTAAAAAAAGGACTTTCACCCAGTCTCGGCTCAGTAAGAAATTTATGTTGTGATCAATCGGTAATGTAATCAAATGAAGTGAATAATTCAGCTGTTGCTATGCCCCTGCTAATAATTCTGCAATAAATATATAATCTGCATTTAAAGCAAGTAGTCCTGAGAGTTTATCATAGAGAAGTAGTGAAGTGTATTCATGGTTGTAAAAAGTAAAGTACTACTGCGTGCATATCATCAATACAGTTCTGAATGGTTATTCTAGTTCCTAGTCCACTAAACAGACCCTTAGAGGTTAAATCCTAGCTATTAAAACCTATCCTGGCACCTTACCAAGAGCCCAGGTCCATTAGAGGAAAGCTGCCATAACTGACGCGACTGAGCCAGGCGAGTTTCCTCGACCACGAGCTTAAACAGATCTCCAAACATCTACAGAGATCCGGACCAATTGAAGGGAGAGCTGGTTAATTAGATAGTCCTGTGTAAGGGGCTTATCTCTCGGATCTAACAGAAACCATCACTGATGTCAACCAATCAATACACAGAAACAGCGTATATGAATTCACCAATTGTCGTGGTTGAGGGTTTGGCATCGATGTCTTCAGCAGCTTCAGTCTTCACTGCCTGTTCTGCAGCTTAGTCACCAGCTGACGGTGCATCTCCACCACCTCCAGCTTCACAGAAAGACAAAAATAATGTTTCTTTAAGCTATTTCAATTATTTCTTTGAGTGGACCAGCTGGAATTGGCATGTACACGGTTAAACACTTTCTACAACAACAAAAACAAACAGACAAACTAATTACTTCAGCTTGACTTTCCCGTTTTGTCTTACTGGACACTTTTCAAAACCAGTTTATGTAGTCCTACGTTTTTAAGTTGAACTTGGAAAAATCCACGTACACACATCGGAGATAGGGTGGCAAATAATGATTAATTAATACATTTGTTAATCAATTGTTTAATCTGCTAAAGTTAAAGTAATTGAGACAAAAAAAACACACACATCTTTTACAATCCACAATTTGTGATTTGTGTGTACCAGTTAAATATTAACTTATTTTTAAGTAGATAAAAAGATACATTTTCGAGACTTTGGGCCAGTTGCATACAAATAGACCTTCAGTCTTTGTTTTAAATATAACTTAAAGTCAGATTTGCCTATCGCACAATGCGTTATGAGTTGTAGTGACCCCGTTGCCTATAAAAAAAAGGCCACTACGGTTAATGATTCCTTTGTTTTGAAGCGTGCAATAAACAACGAAATTTCCAGTTTCCAACATAAAGGCAATTTATTTCTTACAATTGCATCTTTTCCAACATAAACAGAGGACAGACACTTTCTCTGTTATAATCCATTTCCTAAACCATAAGCTAAAATAAATCATAACATTCATTATCACAGGGTCAAAAAAAGTTTGCTTCCATCATGACCATCTTGTTTGTGTTTGATTTCATCTCTCAGCTTAGTCAAGAAGTGGAGATCTTCCTGAGAGACAGTTACATCTTCTTCAACTCTTTCACTGAAATCAGACTCTAGCACCTTAATTACATCATCTGGACTGATCATTTCTTTGATCTGAGTCTTGCAAACATAGTGAACTTCACGTTTGAGCTCGACTGTTGGTTTGGGTTCAGGCGTCACTTTCCTTACAATGATGCGGTGACTTACTCCAATTGCGTCACTGTCGTGCTCTCGTGGGTCACCATAAAAGGTAAAATGGACCTGTACTTGTATAGCGCTTTTCTAGTCTTACGATCACTCGGATAACAATTCACCCATTCATACACTGATGGGAGGGGCTAAGGAGCCACCTGCCCATCAGGAGTAACTAACATTCATACACCGTAGGTACAGTTACGGAAGCAATTTTGGGGTTAAGTGTCTTGCCCAAGGCCACTTCAACATGGGCTAGTGGAGCCGGGGATCGAACCGCCGATCCTCTGATTGAAGGACCAATGCTGCGTGATTTGAATCTTCTGAATCAATCAGAAAGTGACCTTCTAAGGCTCCTTGAGCTGCTCCTCCCACATATTTCTGAAGGAAGAAGATTTTCTCTGCAGTTGGAATATTTTTCCTCTCAATTATTGTCTGAAAGGAAGACTTCCAATGATTAAACTTGAGTGGATCCCCACTAAAGATTGTAGGCTCTGGAATGGGTAGTAGCCTATTTGCAGATATAGCCTCAGCCAGGACTTTCACAAGCTTTCCCGTGTTGTTTTGAAGCACACTTCTTGGAGCCACATCTCTTAGTGGTTGTGGGTGCTGATACACAGGGTTCACCTGATCAATTGCTTGCTCAACGTAGGCAACTCAGACGTATGTGGTATACTTCTTTGGTCTGGATACAACTCATTTTCATCAAAGACTTGAAGCCTTGCTCTGGAGTACTGCTGATGTGTTCATGTAGGATGTTACTGGGATCCTGTTTTGTAACAGATTTTTTTAGCCACCTTAGTTAAAGCTTTCCAGCATCGTAAATACTGTCAAAGCAAAGTAGTAGCTCCTTTGTTTTTTCTTTCTGAAATTATTTTTCTGTTAACGTGCGTGCTCTTCAGACTGTACTGCTTGTTGTACAACACTCGACTCATCTGTCTGCTCTGTCTCTGCTACTTGTTCCATGAGCACTCCTACATACTGACTCTCTTTACTTGTTTGTGACATTTTAAATTATTTGAAATTGACCTGTACACAATCAAGTTGTCTTAAATAAGCAGTGCAGTTCACAACAAACATTTTACAAAAATACTTAAGAGAGTAGGATCTACTAAATTATTTTACTGTCTTTTAAATTAACCCTTTTAAAATAAAGCAGGCATTATAAAGGCTTGAAAATATGACAGAATAGAAAGCTTAACTCCAAATGCCAGCTTTCTCAAATGCACACAAACAAAAAAAATCCTTCTTTTCTTAAGTAAATTAATTACCTCTTTTCAATGAAATAATGAATGATTTATATCACTAAATCACTTACAATAATGGCCTTTCATATCTTGTGAAATACTGTTGTAATATTTGGCTCAGGGAAAAGTTCCCGCTGGTCCGAGTTCGACTACCACTCCCTCCAGGAAATACACGACACCTTAGTTCTTCTGTTACTGAAGAACTGTCTTAAGTCTCAGTCAACACCGTCATCAATCCACCGTCCAACTGTTCAAATACATTTCAACATACACAAAATAAACTGGCGTTCACATTACACAAAAACTGTTTGCACGCAAATATGCACGACGAAACATTACCGAAACAAACACGAGCACTTCGTCATCACTTTAAACTCAGATCTTTGAGCGGAGCGCCGCAAACTTCTCCTCCACACATCTTCTTTTAGAGCTTACACGACTAAATGTGTCCTGCAGCACAACATAGGACGTAAAGATAGTTCCAGTAAGTGTAATGCAAACTACATCAATATTCATAAAAACAAGTTGTGCTGTAAAATATTATGAAAACAGTTATTAAATAATGACATAAACGTACACAGTTAAAACCACTGTATAACAATATCGCCAAGGTGATGGATGAATGTGTGAAAATGTAATCTGAGATTTTGTGTTTACAAGTGTTTTTTTGTGTGATGTTCCCCAAACAGTAACCAGGTGACACCAAACGGCTCTGGGTGAAACCAGCAGGTGGTACAGCAGAGCGTCGTAATGAAGGTGTCCCCAGCTGGTCCGTTATCACGGCTCTGCAGACGGAAGCTGCTCAGAAGGGATGTACACATATACTTCATGTAAATGTGTTTAGACAAAGCACACGCTACTTCAAATGGTTTGGCCTGACATAGCTGTGCAGCCATGAGTATGGCATATTGGGTTTGAATATTTTTAACCCAGTGTTGTACAATCATAGGTATTTATATTCGAAGGAGAAAGAAAACAAAGATTCAAAACATATGATGCCGTCCATTAGTTGAACATGAAACCCTGGAAAGCTGCTCCTTGGGCCTGCTTCACAGCAGCCGGATCGCTCCTAAAGCCATGTGATGGGTTTAAATTCAGAGGTCAAACTTCATGTATGCACCTGTATGTATATAACCATTGTAACATGGTTTATCTTTTCTAGTTTAACCAGGAGGAGACCATTGATGTGGGAAGTGGTTTTGATCACACACCACAGGATGTTTTTTTGTTTTTTTAGCATTGCACCTTGTAGACGGTCCTCTTTTGTTTGTGTTTTAACAACATTTCGCTCATGAGTAGCTGATCTGGGAAGTTAGAATCTGAATATCTTTTTGACTTTACCAATCTAGGCTAAACCTTAACTTTTTTCTTAATTATGAAATCCGGATCTTGTAATTACGAGATCTTTTGTCATAAAAATGAGTTATTTTCTTGTGATTACAAAACAGTAACGCATAAGTTAGAAGAGAAAATGTAGTGAAAAAGTGGATGAGTTATGTTTCAGTTTCACGAGACGTGGCTGTAGGTTTTCAATCCCAGGAAACGAAAGTGAAAGTAAAGACAGATCACAAAACACACAGATGCGTTCAAAGGTTTCCCAACACGTCGATATTTCTATTCTTTGGTAAGATGCAGCCATAAAGATGTGGTATCTTGGGTTTGAATCTTTCACCCAGTGTGGCGTCATGTGCTGCAAGAAGAAGAAAAAAGAAGAAAAAAACCTTTCTAAATTATGGAAGGGCGTTGCATTAAGAAAAAGAACATATTTATACACCTTATCTCGTTTGTTTGCGTTTTAACAACATTTCACTTTTACACCGTTTCGCTAACGAGTTATTGATCCGGGAAATCCGAATCTGTGAATATCTTTCCAACTTTCCTAACTCATTTCTCTCATGAGTAGCTGATCTGGTCCGAATCTGAATATCTTTTTGACTTTACCAATCTAGGCTAAACCTTAACTTTTTTCTTAATTATGAAAACCTGATCTTGTAATTAAGAGATCTGTTGTCATAAGTATGAGTTATCTCCTTGTGATTACTAAACAGTAATGCATGGATCATAAGAGAAGATTGAGTGAGTTATGTTTCAGTGTGGGGCTGCACGGTGGTGTAGTGGCTAGCACTGTGACCTCACAGCAAGAGGTTTTCTGTTCTTCTGTGCAGTAATAATTGTGTTTCCTATCATATTAGGGCATGAGAAACCATGGCAGTCCAAGAACGTGCAGCTGAGTAACACCAATTATAGTGAAATAGACCCAAAACCAGCAACTTAGGCATTAAATAAACAGTATGTGTAAATCTACATGGAACACAACAGTGTCGTAATACAATGTCACAATAAAGGGCTGAATTCGAATAGTATAGAGAAATAATATAGCAGTTTGATTTGAATTTATTTCCACATGTTAGTGATCAATAAGAATGTAGATTGGATAAAGTATATCTATTTTAATCAACAGTGGGTAGTTGTTTGTTTAGCTGTCAATATCCTATTTGGTCATTGCATCATTCCATGTGTCAGAAAGCTGATCAAAAAGTCCAGCCCCCACCTTCAGGTAGAGTCCAGCCCCCACCCTCGAGAAGAGCCCAGCCCCCACCCTCAGGAAGAGCCCAGCCCCCACCCTCGAGAAGAGCCCAGCCCCCACCTTCAGGTAGAGCCCAGCCCCCACCCTCGAGAAGAGCCCAGCCCCCACCCTCGAGAAGAGCCCAGCCCCACCTCTGGAAGAGGCCAGCCCTTACCCTCGGGAAGAGCCCAGCCCCCACCTTCAGGAAGAGCCCATCCCCCACCCTCAGGAAGAGCCCAGCCCCCACCCTCTGGAAAAAACATATCCGGACACGGAGCCAGTACAGTCTCCTAGTTTAAGCACTATAGAAAAAAGAGCCGTCTCAAACCACCATTATTGTTCATACAAGACAGCTAAATAACTTTTGCAACATTATTAACGTTGCACTTGTCAAACGGACGGAAACGACCGGTATGAACAATGATTGCCAATAACGCAAGCTAAATCAGGTTTAGCTTGCTTTAGCTAATACACGTGCAAAATACAAAGACAGTCTGTTAAATAGTTGTCCATCCTGTCATTAAACATAAATGTTCATAGATAACACAAGACCCTTTTTAAATAACAAAATGTTAGTCTTCCTCTCTGAAGCGGACATAACAATTTGAAAATGAGCGATCTGATGTGACGTCATGTCGTCACATGACATGAAAACTTTTGGTTTGAAGTGAAAATACAATTTTAGTAAAAGTATTGCTTTTAATTTTGTCTGTGGGGATTGTCATTTGCTTTCAGACGAACTGAAAAAAACAGGTTTAATCACGAAACCACAATTTTCCATTAGACCAATATAAAAATGCACTTTAAGTAAATGACACAGTCGTTTCACTTTTTTCAGTGTAGGCTTCCGTTCCCAGGAAACAAATGCCAAAGGAGAATTTTAAATACAATAGAAAGAATTTATACCCCCGCCTTGACGATCGCCCTCAACGTGATTGTGACCATTTAAAGCTGCGTGCTCAAAAACATCTTATCATTTATACCAGAGAGGCCAGAGCAGCATCAAGAGCCAAACCTGCCACACGAACTTAGAGAACTTACTGAGTTGAGGAAACAGCTGCATGATGAGGTGAGTAGCTGTTTCTGCATTTCATATCATTGTTGGAGTAAATCATTAGTATCATTATGACTTATTTAATATCTTATCATTGTGTCCTCGAGCCAAAGATTATTACCATTATGGATCCTTCAAGACATTGAATTATTTTATTTTCCTTACTACATTTTTTCCTTCCTTGTTCTCCTCTGTGACTCACACCTTCTTTTGCTATTCTTCCTTCCCACCTTCCTTACTTGCCTCCTCTTTCCTTGCCTCTTTCAGCCATCGTTTCTTTCTCTCTTCTGTCCTTCTGTCCCCAACCTCCTCCTCCTTTTCTTCTCCACCTGCCTCAGCAGCATCCTACCTTTCTTTACTAATTTATTTATTCATTGCATACTTTGTTCATCTTTGTGTTTTCTTTCAGTCTTTGTTTCTTCTTGTCCATAATGTTTTTTTATTTTGTCCGTTCTTATGCCTCTTTTCTTATCCATTCCTTCCCTCCATTGTCCCATTTCCTTTATACCTTCCACTACGTCCACTCATTTGCCTTCCTTTGTCCTCATCTGTGTCTCTTTCAAGTTTTCCTTCTTCCCTCCTCCTACCCTACTTTTTCTTTCCAGTTGGTCCATATTTTTTTTTATTTCTATCTTCTCATACTTCTTTCCTTATCCATTTCTTTCATTACTCCTTCCTTTTTTCCTTCCTGTTCATTTGTTGCGCCCTACTCCATTTTTCATTCCCACCTCTTATCCTTCCTTCCTTCCTTTTTTCCTTCAAATATTGATGAGTCATGCTTGAGTTTTTTAAGATGCGGCCGCGGGTCTCCATTCCTGGGAAACGAAAGTAAAAAAGTAACAGACCAGAAGACTTAAACATATAAATGCAATCAAAGGTTGCACAACACGTTGATATTTCCATTCGATGGGAAGGTGCAGCCATAAAAAGGACAGCGAGACATACGATTAGTGTCCATGAGCGAAATACGAAACCCCAAGTTGCTCCTTGGCCTGCTTCCCAGCAGCCCACTGCTCCTAAAGCCATGTGATGGGTTGAAATTTAGAGGTCAAACTTCATGTATGCACCTGTATGTATATGACCATTGAAATAAGATGTATCTTTTTTTGTTTAACCAGGAGGAGACCATTAATGTGGGAAGTGGTTTTGGTCACACAGCACAGCATGTTTTTTTATTATTGCACCTTGTAGACGGTCCCTGCGCACTCTTGTGCTCTTTTGTTTGCGTTTTAAAACGCCTTGAGCATATTATATTAACCTAGAGATGTCTTTTAATATTTGCTATTTTTATTCCCCATCAGTGCTGCTCAGAGTCAAACAACACTGGTGTCTAAACTGGAGGCCCTGCAGTGCCACTTCACCTGGAATCTGGACCCCAGCAAGTCAAAACTTTTACTTCTCCGTGACAAGCTGGTGGACATCGGCACGCAGGAGGGAAACAGATGGCTGGGTCACATTTACAACCTGCGGGGGTTCATTCAGTACAAGCTGGGCTTCACCGAAGACGCCCAGAGTTTCTTCAACAAGGCTGCAGAGGCCTTCCGCCAGATGAGAAATGCAGATGACGGTCCCTGGTTAGTGGTGAACTACGGGAACCTGGCTTGGCTGCACCACCACCTGGGAGACCAAGCAGAGAGCGAGGCTTACCTGTCAAAGGTTGACGCCCTGATGAAGAAATACCCATCTCCATCGCAGGATGAGCTCCATGCAGAGACCTACGCTGAGAAAGCCTGGACCCTGATGAAGTTCAGCACAGACAGAGAGCTGGTGGCAGATTACTTCCAGAAAGCCATCAGGATGCAGCCGGACATGGTGGAGTGGAACACCAGTCACATCATAGGGTTAACGAGTGATTTTAAGCACAGCAACACAGTGCTGGAGGCTGACATCTTGGAGAAAATGAGAGTCGCCAAAGAACAGGATCCAGAGAACTTGTACCTCGCTGCTTACTACCTTGAGTACCGTGGAAAGAATGAAGAAGACGTTAAGGAAGAAGCACGTGAGTTAGCCAGAAAGATTTTGAGAAATCCCGTCAGCAGCTACGGTGGTATGAAAGCAATACTAAGGGTTTACAGAAACTATGTATCTATTGATGAGGCCATTGCTTTGGTAGAGGAGGCTCTGAAACACCATCCAGATGAGCGTTATCTGAAGAGATGTGCTACACTCTGTTTAAAATGGAAGATCATTTTTTTCTACGACAGTCGCCCAGAGCAAAGCATGATAGACAGAGCAATCAGTCTCAATGAGGAGGTGGTTTCTCTCTACCCTCATTCTTCACTCATGAAGAAAATAGACCTCGCAAATCTACTCGCAAACTCCAATCACGGCATGGCTAAAGCTGAGCAGATGTACCAGGACCTGCTAAGAAGTGATCTGGAACCTCCAGACAAACAGGTCCTCTACAACCACTACGCAAAATATTTACACTTCGCTAAAAAGGATCAAATAACGTCAATAAAGTATCACATGATGGCGGCAGAGATACCGCACCAATCCTTCTATCGTAGGAACAGCATCGAAGTTCTGGAGAAGACCAAAGAGAAACGCAGGAACTCAATGTGTGGAGAAATAGAGAATTTTCTGGAAAACCTGCAAGAGCCATAGTGGGGGTTTTTCGATCTAAAAATAATTATTAATTGATTAATTGTATCCTTTAAAAGGCAGGTGTCTGCAAGTTTTTACACTTTTGTAGTCATTGGGAAAAAAGGCTTAAAAAAAATTATCTAAAAAACCTATATATTTGTCTGAAGTAGTACACTCAATTTGTATGACAGCCTGAATCATTCAATAACACTGGTCTTTTAAATAACATCCACTGTGGACATGTCTAAATGTCATCTTCGATCAAACCCTCTCCTTTTAACGCCACGTCAATCACACCACAAAAAACGTCTTCTTTCATCTTAACAACATCCCCCGTCTACGCCCCTCCCTCTCCTCTTCAGCCGCTGAAACACTCATCCACGCCTTCACCCCTCTCGACTGGACTACTGCAACAGCATCCTGTACGGCACATCCACCAAAATCATCAACAAACTACAATACATCCAGAACTCAGCGGCCCGTCTGCTCTCCCACTCCACCAGAGATCACATCACCCCAGTCCTTCAAAACCTCCACTGGCTCCCCACACAGCAAAGAATACAGTTCAAGATTCTCCTCCTCACATACAAAGCCCTTCACAACCTCGCCCCTTCATACCTTTCTGACCTCCTGCACCAACACACTCCCACCGCCAACCTCCTCAACCCCCCTACTGTCCAAGCATCGGACCTCGGGGGACAGGGCCTTCTCCATCGCTGCCCCCTCCCTCTGGAAATCTCTACCCCAGCACCCCAGACATTCTGCGTCACTCGCCACTTTCAAAACAGCACTTAAAAAACTAATTTATTTAAATCTGCTTTTAAACTGGGATGCTAGTTAAGTATTTTTTTGTTTTGTGTCTTATCGTTACGTAATCTCTCTCGTGTACATTGTTATTGTTTATATTGTTTCTGTTTTCAACATGTAAAGTGCCTTGAGTACCTTTTAAAGCGCTATACAAATACAACGTATTATTATTATTATTATTATCATTATTATTACCATAATTCAATATCACTTGGTTTATTACAATAGATCTTGATCAGATGTTGGGTTTATTATATTCGTGTTCTGTGTTTTTTCCATCTTAGCACTGTATTTTAAGTTCATGTAAGAGCATTTATATTACTACTTCTAGCATTATATGAAATCTGCTTTGCTGTATGCCTTTGAGTAGTGAAATATGAAATACAGTTTGGGGCATTTTTGCATTAAAAAAATTATCAACATGTCCTCTAATTCTTCTTCTATGTCATCTGATTTCTATTATAAAAAAATTAAATGAACAGAGAAAAAGAGGATGATGAAAATTTACTGCAGAACTGAACTTACCACCATTGAGGTCAAGCAGCACCTCGAGTCCCTCCAATTTAGTTTGGATGGAGATGTCTCTCTGTTTGTAGAAAAGGACATATATGAAAAATTAGTATAAACTAAGAGTAATCCGTTGAAATCAAATGTGTGTGCGTTACAGTAATCAAGTTCCTCCTATTCCGACGGGAAGAGGGGGGCAAAATGTGTGTGTATAAATCAAAACAAGAGACTGGGTGTGAGGATGTAAGGGAGGGGGGATGGCAAAGCTGAAGAGAATAAAAAGAGATGACTCGAGACATTGTGAGGGATCTAACGTGGGACACCGTACGGTACTCAGCTGAGGACAATAGAACATCGTCCGGGACAAACAGCGGAAAACTTCGTCTCTGCTCACGGATCAGAGGACCCTGATCTTGAGCAGGAATTGGCTGACGGAGAGTCTCATCCCCCCCTGCTACATAGGGTCAAGGAGGACACTGTTTCCTGAGACTTTGTACGGAGTCAAGAGGATCGCAGACGGACTTCTTTCCATTCGGCAGGTGGAGGCAGGTGGAGGCAGGTGTCTACGCCGGACCCAGCTAAGGCCTCTTCTCCTACCCCTCAAAGGATTCATTTTAAAAAAAGGACTTTCACCCAGTCTCGGCTCAGTAAGAAATTTATGTTGTGATCAATCGGTAATGTAATCAAATGAAGTGAATAATTCAGCTGTTGCTATGCCCCTGCTAATAATTCTGCAATAAATATATAATCTGCATTTAAAGCAAGTAGTCCTGAGAGTTTATCATAGAGAAGTAGTGAAGTGTATTCATGGTTGTAAAAAGTAAAGTACTACTGCGTGCATATCATCAATACAGTTCTGAATGGTTATTCTAGTTCCTAGTCCACTAAACAGACCCTTAGAGGTTAAATCCTAGCTATTAAAACCTATCCTGGCACCTTACCAAGAGCCCAGGTCCATTAGAGGAAAGCTGCCATAACTGACACGACTGAGCCAGGCGAGTTTCCTCGACCACGAGCTTAAACAGATCTCCAAACATCTACAGAGATCCGGACCAATTGAAGGGAGAGCTGGTTAATTAGATAGTCCTGTGTAAGGGGCTTATCTCTCGGATCTAACAGAAACCATCACTGATGTCAACCAATCAATACACAGAAACGCGAATATGAATTTGCAAAGTTAAAGTACTTGAGACAACATAATCAGCCTTTACAATCCACCATTTGTGATTTGTGTGTAACAATTAAATATTAACTTGTTTTCAAAAGTAAATAAAAAGATACATTTTAGAGACTTTGGGCCGGTTGCATACAAATAGACCTTCAGTCTTTAGATCAGAAAAAAGATTAGAAAGTTTTTTTAATCCCTAGTGGGGAAACTCATTTGCCACCAAAAAACTCTTACAGATAACGATAGACACAGTCCACAGTGCACAACAGGGCACATATCGATGTTCGGAGAGCAAAACCTCCTATCTGAAAAATAAACTTTTTTGAGAATACTAAAAAAAAATTGTTGTTTTCTTGCAGATTGCCATTTGTTAAGGATACCCAATACATAATACAAAAACAAAAAAAGGTGCAGATAGGAGGTTATTCCCCACTTTCCTGGATCATTTTGCAGATAGGAGGTTTTGTACTTTGGCCATCGATATAAAGACAGACGCCCACTCTCACATTCACAGCTACGGGCAATTTAGAGTCTCCCATTAGCCTAATGGCTGCATGTCTTTGGACTTTGGGAGGAAGCCAGAGAACCTGGAGAGAATCCACGCTGACGCGGGGAGAACATGCAAACTCCACACAGGCCCGCCCGGTGGTGTAGCCACTACACACTGAAACATAATTCACTCACTCAATTTTCTCTTGTGAGTCATGCGTTACTGTTTTGTAATCACAAGAAAATAACTCATACTTATGACAAAAGATCTCGTAATTACGAGATCCGGATTTCATAATTAAGAAAAAAGTTAAGGTTTAGCCTAGATTGGTAAAGTCAAAAAGATATTCAGATTCTAACTTCCCAGATCAGCTACTCATGAGCGAAATGTTGTTAAAACACAAACAAAAGATGGACCGTCTACAAGGTGCAATGATAAAAAAACAAAAAAACTTGCTGTGGTGTGTGACCAAAACCACTTCCCACATCAATGGTCTCCTCCTGGTTAAACTAGAAAAGATAAACCGTATTACAATGATCATATACATACAGGTGCATACATGAAGTTTGACCTCTGAATTTAAACCCATCACATGGCTTTAGGAGCAGTCGGCTGCTGTGAAGCAGGCCAAGGAGCAACTTGGGGTTTCGTATTTCGCTAATGGACAGCATCTTATGTTTAAGTCTTACGTTTTTCTTTCTCCTTGAAGATATAATAGCCTATGATTATGCAACACTGGGTTAAATATTCAAACCCAATATGCCACATTTTCATGGCTGCACCTTCTCATCAAATAAAACCATTAAGAAGTCACGTGCATTGTCCTAAACACATTTACACATGAAGTATATGTGTGTCCACTCTGAGCAGCTTCCGTCTGCAGAGCCGTGATAACGGTTAACTGGGGACACCTTCATTACGACGCTCTGCTGCCACCTGCTGGTTTCACCCAGAGCCGTTTGGTGTCACCTGGTTACTGTTTGGGGAACATCACACAAAAAAACACTTGTAAACACAAAATCTCAGATTACATTTTCACACATTCATCCATCACCTTGGCGATATTGTTATACAGTGGTTTTAACTGCCAATATTATTTATGTCATTATTTAATATGCTTGTTTTCATATTATTTGTACAACTTGTTTTTATGAATATTGATGTAGTTTGCATTACACTTGATAGGAACTATATTTACGTCCTATGTTGTGCTGGGGACACATTCAGTCGTGGCAAGCTCCTAAAAGAAGATGTGTGGAGGGAGAAGTTTCTGTACTCCGCTCAAAGATCTGAGTTTAAAGTGATGACGAAGTGCTCGTGTTTGTTTCGGTAATGTTTCGTCGTGCATATTTGCGTGCAAACAGTTTTTGTGTAATGTGAACGCCAGTTTATTTTGTGTATGTTGAAATGTATTTGAACAGTTGGACGGTGGATTGATGACGGTGTTGACTGAGACTTAAGACAGTTCTTCAGTAACAGAAGAACTAAGGTGTCGTGTATTTCCTGGAGGGAGTGGTAGTCGAACTCGGACCAGCGGGAACTTTTCCCTGAGCCAAATATTACAACAGTATTTCACAAGATATGAAAGGCCATTATTGTAAGTGATTTAGTGATATAAATCATTCATTCTTTCATTGAAAAGAGGTAATTGATTTACTTAAGAAAAGAAGGATTTTTTTGTTTGTGTGCATTTAAGAAAGCTGGCATTTGGAGTTAAGCTTTCTATTCTGTCATATTTTCAGTAAAAAGTATATAAAACTGAGTATTTCCAGTGTTTCATCGCCAGACTCCAAGTTTTTCTAAGGCTATTTCAATACGCTCTAATGTATCCTCAGTTAAAAGACAAGAAGCCGCTGCTGAGTATGCAGCCACCAAAGCTGTATTGAAGATTATGGCCGACAGCTTTGGGGAGGATGTATACTGAGAGCCGCGAGGATCGTGGATGGCTAAACGCAGCCGAGGAAGCTGGTGACGAAGCGTAGTAAGAGAAGGAGGGAGCTCCGGGACTTCAGGATGTAGCTGGTCGTCCGGGAGGGTTGGGGAAGAGCGTTTGCGTCAGGTATATGATTTTGCTCGTTTGTCGCACGTCGTGTTGGAACTGAGTCGAAGAGGAAGTGAACGGGTTCCTTGTGCTTAAGTACTTAGGGCTCAATAATTGGCTGAGTTCGGGGCGTGGCCCTCGTTCTGTAAAACGTCATGTGTCGTGTATTTCCTGGAGGGAGGGGTAGTCGAACTCGGACCTGCGGGAACTTTTCCCTGAGCCAAATAACATAACAGTATTTCACAAGCTATGAAAGGGCATTATTGTAAGTGATTTAGTGATATAAATCATTCATTATTTAATTGAAAAAAGGTAATTGATTTACTTAAGAAAAGAAGGATTTTTTTGTTTGTGTGCATTTAAGAAAGCTGGCGTTTGGAGTGAAGTTTTCTATTCTGTAATATTTTCAAGCCTTTATAATGCCTACTTTATTTTAAAGGGTACATTTAAACGACAGTAAACTAATTTAGTATATGCTATTCTCTTGAGTATTTTTGTAAAATGTTTGTTGTGAACTGCACTGCTTATTTAAGACAACTTGATTGTGTACAGGTCAATTTCAAATAATTTAAAATGTCACAAACAAGTAAAGAGAGTCAGTATGTAGGAGCGCTCATGGAACAAGTAGCAGAGACAGAGCAGACAGATGAGTCTAGCGTTGTACAACAAGCAGTGCAGTCTGAAGAGCCTCGACAAAGTGAAAGAGCCCGCACATTAATAGAAAAAGGAAAATAATTTCAGAAAGAAAAAACAAAAAAGCTACTACTTCGCTTTGACAGTATTTACGAATGCTGGAAAGCTTTAACTAAAGTGGCTAAAAACTCTGTTACAAAACAGGATCCCAGTAACATCCTACAAGAACAAATGAGCAGTATTCAAAGGGAATTATCAGAACTGAATAATGTTTATGATAAATATCGAAGGATTGACAGCCCAGCTCACGAAATGCGCTGCAAACTGGACAGTTGTATATCAGTCACCAAGATTGTTGTTTATGCCTGGTGCAACCAGACAGAATAGCGGCCCCATGTGTGTCTACATTGAAATATCAGAACACCAGCTAACTTATAGCTATGGTCTATGTGAATGTCAGAACACCAGCTAACTTATAGCTATGGTCTATGTGAATGTCAGAACACCAGCTAACTTATAGCTATGGTCTATGTGAATGTCAGAACACCGTCTAACTTATAGCTATGGTCTATGTGAATATCAGAACAGCCCTATAGTCAGTATAAATATCAGAACATCAGCTAACTTATAGCCATGAGTGTCTGTAAATATCAGAACATCAGCTAACTTATAGCCATGGTGTCTGTAAATATCAGAAAATCAGCTAACTTATAGCTATGGTCTGTGTGAATATCAGAACACCAGCTAACTTATAGCTATGGTCTGTGAGAATATCAGAACACCAGCTAACTTATAGCTATGGTCTGTGTGAATATCAGAACACCAGCTAACTTATAGCCATTGTCTGTGTGAATATCAGAACATCAGCTAACTTATAGCTATGGTCTGTGTGAATATCAGAACACCAGCTAACTTATAGCTATGGTCTGTGTGAATATCAGAACACCAGATAACTTATAGCTATGGTCTGTATGAATATCAGAAAAACAGCTAAAGTGTTGGTTAGTATTAAACGTCAGAGGCCTGGCAAACTTAGAGACGTATGTTTGTAAAAATATCAGAACAGTGGCTAACATGCCTGCTCTTACATGACAGCACCTTTTAACTTATAGCCATGGTTTGTATAAATACCAGAACAGCTAACTTATAGCCTTATTCTTGCATAAACATCAGAACACAGGCTAGCTTATAACCTCGGTTTGTATACAAATCAAAACACTGGCTAACGTACAGCCCTATAGTTTGTATGAATATCAGAACATCGGCTGACACATTGGGTGCACCTTATAAATGTTAAACACATGCAATGTTCTAAATCTGTGTTCAGAATTTATTTCAATTCATTCATTTTTATTTCTGAATAAAACAATTTGACACACAGTGCTGTTGTTGATGCATATTTTATGAATTGATCAAATAGATTTTCTTTAGCTCTGATCTAATAGAGAGTTCATGTTTATGCTACATTGAAGAGTGAATTTACGACACATCTTCAGAAACATGTGCTTCAGATATAAGTCGTATTAATCTTGCAACCATTCAGCGAAGCATTAAAAACCCTATTTAACACTTGGAAAAGTTTTTCCTAAGCTGTTCTAACATTTTTAAAATTGAATACTGGTGGATTTAAAATATTTCAGAAAAAACAGTTTGAACTTTGACACCTGTTTTCAAAAATGAAGATGTAATTTCAACGTAGACACACGTGGGGTCGCTGTTCTGTCTGGT
Organism: Ophiodon elongatus; assembly: GCA_016806645.1. Lineage (NCBI taxonomy): Eukaryota > Metazoa > Chordata > Actinopteri > Perciformes > Hexagrammidae > Ophiodon > Ophiodon elongatus. The sequence continues at coordinate 66,254 of JACSYO010002155.1, forward strand.
TCGTTGAGCCATGCTTTGTCTGGTACGTAAAAGAGGGTCGACGAAGAAAACGAGGTGAAGTGACGTACTACCTGTCCTACAGGAAAATATTCCCAGTTAAACATGCAAAACAAATAAATATATCTGCAAAGTGCGATAGTGTCGTGATCGATACAGAAAAAAGAACGAACCATATTATATACAGTCTATGGTGCGAACACATCAGATGGTTAACTGCTGAAAAGCTGCAAGAGGGATCCCAAGCTTGTACCACATCCCCACAAATACACAACGCTGGCATGATAACGTAGAATGAAAATAATGGTTAGACATGAAACGCCAAAAAACACCTGTGATTAATTAACCTTTAACCAGTATAATAATTAGTCCAATGGATTTGGTCGAAAATGAAATGCTAGCAGGATAACGTAAACAAGGCTAATGGCCGTGTCACTACGTACGTCCCTCACGTGACCATTGACCTTATTACGTATGACGTCACTTGGGAACTTTTCAACAAACAGTGTGAGCAGAACTATAGCAAGTCTATTAGACTTATAATATAGAGCTACAATTATATTATAAATGAGACCGATCCCTTTAAGAAGTTGACGTACATAATAATAATAATAATAATGCATTTAATTTGTAACGCACTTTTCATTCATAAAGAATCTCAGAGTGCACAGAGCCAGTACATAGTACATAGTTAAAAACATAGTTAAAACAGACTATATTTAAAAACATAGTTAAAACAGACTATAGTTAAAAACATAGTTAAAACAGACTATGATAAAAAAGAAATAGCTGACAGATTTAACACAGAGTAAAAAACGCCTTCCTGAATAAAAAGGTTTTTAGGCCAGTCTTAAAAGAGTCCAGTGTCTGTGTTGCCCTTATGTGTTCAGGGAGACTTTTCCAAAGCCGCGGTGCTGCCGAGCAAAAGGCCCGGTCGCCCATGGTGTGGAGCTTGGTGTTGGGGACCCGAAGGAGCGATCTGTTTGTGGACCTGAAGGTGCGGGTGGAGGTTTGGGGAGTAATGAGTTCTTGTAGGTAGGGAGGTGCATGTCCATTTATGCATTTATGGGTGAGTAGTAAGACTTTGTAGTCAATCCGGAATGAGACAGGGAGCCAGTGTAGTGAATGTAGGATGGGTGTTATGTGCTCATGTTTCCGGACTCTTATCAGGATCCTGGCAGTGCTGTTTTGAATGTATTGTAGTTTCTGGATGTTCTTGCCAGTGATCCCAGTGAACAGTGAGTGACAGTAGTTCAGTCTTGAGGAGATAAAGGCATGGACGAGCTTCTCTGCATCTGGCAGGGTTAAAGTGGGGCGGAGTTTGGAGATGTTTTTGAGATGATAAAAGGAGGTTTTGCACAGGTATTTTATATGGTCATTAAAGGTCAGGTGAGGGTCAAACCTAACTCCCAGATTGGTGACTGTGGAGGAGAGGTGTATGACCTGACCGTCAAAGGTAAGATGAGTTATGGAGGATGACTGAACCTAGTGTGGAATGCCAACAAGGAGGGCTTCGGTTTTGTTACTGTTTAACTGGAGAAAGTTGTTGCTCATCCATGCCTTTATCTCCCCAAGACAGGCGGTGAGACATGACATGGCTGCAGAGGGGCTTGAGGCAGTTTTTATGTAGAGCTGTGTGTCATCAGCAGACATAAGATGTCCTTCCACTGTTATGCTGATGACACACAGACGACCCAGGGGGAGCATGTAAATAATGAAGAGGATGGGGCCGAGGACCGACCCTTGCAGAACACCACAGGAGACAGGAAGCAGTTCGGACTTGCATCTTCCCAGTGAGACATATCCAGTTCTGCCAGAAAGGGAGGACTGAAACCACTTGAGTGCAGAGTCTGATAGTCCGATGGTGGTGTGGAGGCGCTCTAGGAGGATAGTGTGATCCACTGTGTCAAATGCAGCAGTCAGGTCCAGGAGGATGAGGAGTGAGGGTGATCCTGCATTGGCTGTCATCAGCAGGGCATTCGTAACCCTGAGCAAAGCTGTTTCAGTGCTGTGGGCTGAACGAAATCCTGACTGAAATTTTTCAAACAAGTTGTTGTGTTTGAGGTGGTCCTGAAGTTGAGAAGCAACTACCTTCTCTAACACCTTGGACAGGAAGGCAAGTTTGGAGATAGGCCTGTAGTCTCTGGGTCCAGGGTGGGCTTCTTGAGAAGGGGGCGGATGACAGCAACCTTGAGAGCAGGTGGTACACAGCCAGACTGAAGGGAAAGGTTAACAACTTTGGTGATGAAAGGACAGAGTGGGGATATGTGACTTGAGCAGAGCAGTGGGAATGGGGTCCAGGGTACAGGTACAGGATTTCATTTTTCTGAGGATTTCCTCAACATGGCTCTCCTGAACCTCAGCGAGATGTAGAGGAGATAGCACACTCGCAGATAAGGTGTTGGTGTCAGAGGGAAGCAGAGATGGAGAGCTGGACTTTGGATCTGAAAAAGTCAATGAAGCTGTTGCATTGCTCCTCTGTAGCCTCAGTTGAAGAGGATGGTTGTGGCTTCAGGAGATGGTTTATGGACGGTTTAGAGTTGCCTGGGTTTTTATTGATTAAGCTGGAATAGAACTGTGAGTGAGCATCTTTAAGGGAGTTGGAGTAGGCCCTTTGATGTTCACGGAAAGCCAGTTTATGGACAGTGAGCCCAGAGTGTCTGCAGCGTCGTTCCAGGACACGCCCAGCTGTTTTTATTTTCTGCAGCTCATCTGTGAACCAGGGAGCGGAGCGTGACAAATTGACCTCACCTGACTTGACAGGGGCATGGAGATCAAAAACCCTGCTCAGGGATGTATTATAGAGTTCCACTAATTCATCCATTGATGCAGCGGCTGGGCAGGTGATGAGCTGGAGATCCATGGTCATAGTGGCTGAGTCAATGCTTTTCCAGTTCCGGAAAGACATTTGACGCTTAGGTCTAATAGTAAGCAGCATAAAAGTCAAGGCCATTGAGACCACCTTGTGGTCGGACACACCAAGATCATAAACCTGTAGGTTACTGATGGAAGCAGAGTCAGTGATAACCAGATCCAGAGTGAGCCCCTTGGTGTGAGGAACCTCAACATGCTGCTGCAGGCCAAGACACTCAAGCACACTCAGGAAATCTGCTGCAAACTGACAGGAGGGGTTGTCGACATGGATATTTAAATCACCAACAATGACAATGTTAGTTGACATAGTGCAGAGTGAGGTAAGGAGATCAGTTATCTCAGGTATAAAAGATGGGTGTGGTTTTGGAGGACGGTATATGAGAAGCACTGGCATGGAGTATGGAGATTTGCATTTGAAGGCCAGGTATTCCATAGAGGAAAGATCAGATAAATAGTTGAAGACCAGTCTTTGCCCTAGATTGTCAGGTTAGTCAAGTCTAATTTAGCCTGTCTGTTGCATAAATAATAAGACTGACTAAATTTGAGGGAGGAATGTTAGCAGTGTAATGGTTAGCCACCTCAACCCCTAGCTAAACCTGAGGTGACAGCTCTGATACCATGGCAACGATCTGTGAAAAGGTCAGTTAACTATTTAAATATTTTATTGCATCACTTTAAGCTAACTATTCCATTCACCAAACCGCTTATCCTATTTAGGGTCGCGGGGGAGCTGGTGCCGATCCCAGCTGACATTGGGCGAAGGCAGGGTTCACCCTGGAGAGGTCGCCAGTTTATCGCAGGGCACACATATAGAGACAGACAACCATTCACGCCCACATTCACACCTCCGGGCAATTTTAGAGTCTCCAATTAACCTGAGCTGCATGGCTTTGGAATGTGGGAGGAAGCTGGAGAACCCGGAGGGAACCTACGCTGAGAACGTGAAAACTGCACACAGAAGGAGCTTCCAGGATCGTGAATCAAACCCGGACCCCTCTTGCTGTGAGGTGAGTGCTAGCCACTGCACCACCGTGCAGCCCTAAGCTAACTATTTTAACAGTTTATCCATTACCTTTAGCTAACTTTTAGCTAACATTACTGTTTTCGCTAACTAGCGTTATTTCAACTGTCTATCCATTATCTTTAGCTAACTATTAGCCAACTATTTCAAATATGTATCCAGTAAGCTACTTGTAGCTATTTTTCAGTGTCTTGTTTCAACCGTTTTCCGTAAATGTTAATACTTGTTACGTTACCACATTCTTGAATTGTCTGTGAACATCTTTAACGGTTCTAACGACCGTAGAGCTGTTTTCCTTTCTGTTACTTCCTCCCATACCTGGCGCCTGGCGTGGTGTCGCTGTTGCATTCGCCATTTTTTTTGCCTTCGTAAAATGTTTTATTTTACTTGTAAGAGCCATTTTGTTATTGTTTTGTTTTGTTACACCTCCCACTTGGGGCGTAGTGCAGTGGCAGTCAATTTGGCAAAAAGGTCAACATAATCAGGAGGATCACTAGAGACTGGTGTTGCTGAATAGGCAGGAGCAAACAGTTTTTGACCCTGTGATAATGAATGTTATGATTTCTTTTAGTCTATGGTTTAGGAAATGGATTATGACAGAGAAAGAGTCTGTCCTCTGCTTATGTTGGAAAAGATGCAATTGTAAGAAATAAATTGCCTTTATGTTGGAAACTGAACATTTCGTTGTTTATTGCACGCTTGAAAACAAAGCAATCAGCAACCGTGGTGGCCTTTTTTTTATTGGCAAAGGGGTCACTACAACTCATAACGTATTGTGCGATAGGCAAATCTGATTTTAAATTATATTTAAAACAAAGACTAGAATCCTTTTTATTCTCACTTTATACAGCTGACTATAGACAGAGCCATGTGTCCCGTAAAATCCAAAGGTTTTCAGATGACACTGCCCTGGTTGGTCTACTTACCTGAGGCAATGACCTGGCCTATAAACTGGAGGTTGAATCTTTTGTCAGCTAAATTTTTAAACTAAATGTTGGAAAGACCAAAGAGTTGGTCATTGATTTCAAAAGGAAGGAGGAGGTCTCCCCAGTGATAATTGCGGTTCAGCAGATAGAAACTGTCCAGTCATATAAATATCTTGGGGTGTATCTGGACATTGAACTGCAGCAAAGCGGATGATAAAAACGGATCAATAAGATGATCAAAAAGGCTGGCTCAGTGATTGGCCGTACCCCGGACTCACTAGAGGTCACTGTAGATAAAAAGAACAAGGGCCAAGTTAAAAACAAGTTCTTCTTTTGAATTCCATCCACTACACTGTTTTTAATGGATTCAGAAGCTCATTCAGGGAGCGACTCAGGATGGCTCAGTTTTCTACCGAACCACTCAAAAGGTCTTTCGTTCCAGCAGCAGTTCGATTTTTTAATGAACACCTTTAGATGTGGTCTTTAGATTGTTGTTGTTAGACTGATGTTGATCATGTTTTATATATCATTTTCTGGTGTTATTTATTTATTCTTTGTAATGTGTTTTTGTCTGTTGTGCACTGTGGACTGTGTCTATCGTTATCTGTAAGAGTTTTTTGGTGGCAAATGAGTTTCCCCACTAGGGATTAAAAAAACTTTCTAATCTTTTTTCTGATCTAAAGACTGAAGGTCTATTTGTATGCAACCGGCCCAAAGTCTCTAAAATGTATCTTTTTATTTACTTTTGAAAACAAGTTAATTTTTAACTATTACACACAAATCACAAATGGTGGATTGTAAAGGCTGATTATGTTGTCTCAATTACTTTAACTTTGCAGATGAAACAATTGATAAACAAATGTATTAATAAATCATTATTTGCCACCCTATCTCTGATGAGTGTACTGGATTTTTCCAACTTTAACTTCAAAACGTGGGAGGACATAAACTGTTTTTGAAAATTGTCCAGTAAGACAAAACAGGAAACCACTCAGATAAGTCAAGCTGAACTAATTAGTTTGTCTGTTTGTTTCTGTTGTTGTAAAAAGCTTTTAACCGTGTACATGCCAATTCCAGGTCGTACACTCAAAGAAATAATCAAAATAGCTTTAAGAATTATTTATTATTTTATTAACTTTCCCGTCTGTCTTTCTGTGAAGGTGGAGGTGGTGGAGATGCACCGTCAGCTGGTGACCAAGCTGCAGAACAGGCAGTGAAGACTGAAGCTGCTGAAGACATCGATGCCAAACCCTCAGCCACGACAATTGGTGAATTCATATACGCTGTTTCTGTGTATTGATTGGTTGACATCAGTGATGGCTTCATACCATTTATATTCACTGACATTAAGGATGAAACTTTAATGTCATGGACTAAAACACTATAGAGGTTTTCTGACTTTAAAGAAAAACTTCAAGTATTGTCCTTTTCCACAAACAGAGAGACATCTCCATCCAAACTAAATTGGAGGGACTCGAGGTGCTGCTTGACCTCAATGGTGGTAAGTTCAGTTCTGCAGTAAATCTTCATCATCCTCTTTTTCTCTGTTCATTTATTTTTTTTATAATAGAAATCAGATGACATAGAAGAAGAATTAGAGGACATGTTGACAATTTCTTTGATGCAAAAATGCCCCAAAATGTATTTCATATTTCACTACTCAAAGGCAAAGAGCAAAGCAGATTTCATATACTGCTAGAAGTAGTAATATAAATGCTCTTACATGAACTTAAAATACAGTGCTAAGAAGGGAAAAACACATAATAAGAATATAATAAACCCAACATCTTATCAAGATCTATTGTAATAAACCAAGTGATATTGAATTATGGTAATAATAATGATAATAATAATAATAATAATAATAATAATACATTGTATTTGTATAGCGCTTTAAAAGGTACTCAAGGCACTTTAAATGTTAAAAACAGAAACAATAGAAGCAATAACAATGTACACGAGAGAGATTACGTAACGATAAGACACAAAACAAAAAAATACTTAACTTGCATCCCAGTTTAAAAGCAGATTTAAATAAATTAGTTTTTTAAGTGCTGTTTTGAAAGTGGCGAGTGACGCAGAATGTCTGGGGTGCTGGGGTAGAGATTTCCAGAGGGAGGGGGCAGCGATGGAGAAGGCCCTGTCCCCCCAGGTCCGATGCTTGGACTTAGGGGGGTTGAGGAGGTTGGCGTTGGGAGCGTGTTGGTGCAGGAGGTCAGAAAGGTATGAAGGGGCGAGGTTGTGAAGGGCTTTGTATGTGAGGAGGAGAATCTTGAACTGTATTCTTTGCTGTGTGGGGAGCCAGTGGAGGTTTTGAAGGACTGGGGTGATGTGATCTCTGGTAGAGTGGGAGAGCAGACGGGCCGCTGAGTTCTGGATGTATTGTAGTTTGTTGATGATTTTGGTGGATGTGCCATACAGGATGCTGTTGCAGTAGCCCAGTCGAGAGGGGTGAAGGCGTGGATGAGTGTTTCAGAGGCTGAAGAGGAGATGGAGGGGTGTAGACGGGGGATGTTGTTAAAATGAAAGAAGACGGTTTTTGTGGTTTGTGATTGACGTGGCGTTAAAAGGAGAGGGTTTGATCGAAGATGACATTTAGACATGTCCACAGTGGATGTTATTTAAAAGACCAGTGTTATTGAATGATTCAAGCTGTCATACAAATCGAGTGTACTACTTCCGATAATAATATAGTTTATTTTAAATAATTTTAAGCCTTTTTTTCCCAATGACTACAAAAGTTGCAGGGACCTGCCTTTTAAAGGATACAATTAATCAATTAATAAGTATTTTCAGATTATTGTTTTTAGGTAGAAAAAAAACCCACTATGGCTCTTGCAGGTTTTCCAGAAAATTCTCTATTTTTCCACACATTGAGTTCTTGCGTTTCTCTTTGATCTTCTCCAGAACTTCGATGCTGTTCCCACGATAGAAGGATTGATGCGGTATCTCTGCCGCCATCATGTGATACTTTATTGACGTTATTTGATCCTGTTTAACGAAGTTTAAATATTTTGCGTAGTGGTTGTAGAGGACCTGTTTGTCTGCAGGTTCCAGATCACTTCTTAGCAGGTCCTGGAACATCTGCTCACCTTTAGCCATGCCGTGATTGGACTTTGCGAGTAGATTTGCGAGGTCCAGTTTCTTCATGAGTGAAGAGTGAGGGTAGAGAGAAACCACCTCCTCATGGAGACTGATTGCTCCGTCTATCATGCTTTTCTTTGGGCGACCGTCGCGGGTATAAATGATCTTCCATTTTAGACAGAGTGCAGCACATCTCTTCAGATAACGCTCATCTGGATGGTGTTCCAGAGCCTCCTCTGCCAAATCAATGGCCTCATCAATAGATACATAGTTTCTGTAAATCCTTAATATTGCTTTCATACCACCGTAGCTGCTGACGGGATTTCTCAAAATCTTTCCGGCTAACTCGCGTGCTTCTTCCTTAACGTCTTCTCCTTTCTTTGCACGTTGCTCAAGGTAGTAAACAGCGAGGTACAAGTTCTCTGGATCCTGTTCCTTGGCGACTCTCATTTTCTCCAAGATGTCAGCCTCCAGCACTGTGTTGCTGTGCTTAAAAGCACTCGTTAACCCTATGATGTGACTGGTGTTCCACTCCACCATGTCCGGCTGCATCCTGATGGCTTTCTGGAAGTAATCTGCCACCAGCTCTCTGTCTGTGCTGAACTTCATCAGGGTCCAGGCTTTCTCAGCGTAGGTCTCTGCATGGAGCTCATCCTGTGATGGAGATGGGTATTTCTTCATCAGGGCGTCAACCTTTGACAGGTAAGCCTCGCTCTCTGCTTGGTCTCCCAGGTGGTGGTGCAGCCAAGCCAGGTTCCCGTAGTTCACCACTAACCAGGGACCGTCATCTGCATTTCTCATCTGGCGGAAGGCCTCTGCAGCCTTGTTGAAGAAACTCTGGGCGTCTTCGGTGAAGCCCAGCTTGTACTGAATGAACCCCCGCAGGTTGTAAATGTGACCCAGCCATCTGTTTCCCTCCTGCGTGCCGATGTCCACCAGCTTGTCACGGAGAAGTAAAAGTTTTGACTTGCTGGGGTCCAGATTCCAGGTGAAGTGGCACTGCAGGGCCTCCAGTTTAGACACCAGTGTTGTTTGACTCTGAGCAGCACTGATGGGGAATAAAAATAGCAAATATTAAAAGACATGACTAGGTTAATATGATATGCTCGGAGGCGTGCTCAAGGCGTTTTAAAATGCAAACAAAAGAGCACAAGAGTGCACAGGGACCGTCTACAAGGTGCAATAATAAAAAAACAAAAAACATGCTGTGCTGTGTGACCAAAACCACTTCCCACATCAATGGTCTCCTCCTGGTTAAACTAAAAAAGATACACCTTATTACAATGGTCATATACATACAGGTGCATACATGAAGTTTGACCTCTAAATTTCAACCCATCACATGGCTTTAGGAGCAGTGGGCTGCTGGGAAGCAGGCCAAGGAGCAACTTGGGGTCTCGTATTTCGCTAATGGACACTAATCGTATGTCTCGCTGTCCTTTTTATGGCTGCACCTTCCCATCGAATGGAAATATCAACGTGTTGTGCAACCTTTGATTGCATTTATATGTTTAAGTCTTCTGGTCTGTTACTTTTTTACTTTTGTTTTCCCAGGAATGGAGACCCGCAGCCACATCTTAAAAAACTAAAGCTTGACTCATCAATATTTGAAGGAAGTAAGGAAGGATAAGAAAAGTGGTATAAGAACGAAAAAAAACAAAAAACATTAAGGACAAGAAGAAACAAAGGCTGAAAGAAAACACAAAGATGAACAAAATATGCAATGAATAAATAAATTAGTAAAGAAAGGTAGGATGCTGCTGAGGCAGCTGGAGAAGAAAAGGAGGGGGAGGTTGGGGACAAAAGGACAGAAGAGAGAAAGAAACGATGGCTGAAAGAGGCAAGGAAAGAGGAGGCAAGTAAGGAAGGTGGGAAAGAAGAATAGCAAAAGAAGGTGTGAGTCACAGAGGAGAACAAGGAAGGAAAAAATGTAGTAAGGAAAATAAAATAATTCAATGTCTTGAAGGATCCATAATGGTAATAATCTTTGGCTCGAGGACACAATGATAAGATATTAAATAAGTCATAATGATACTAATGATTTACTCCAACAATGATATGAAATGCAGAAACAGCTACTCGCCTCATCATGCAGCTGTTTCCTCAACTCAGTAAGTTCTCTAAGTTCGTGTGGCTGGTTTTGCTCTTGATGCTGCTCTGGCCTCTCTGGTATAAATGATAAGATGTTGTTGAGCACGCAGCTTTAAATGGTCACAATCACGTGGAGGGGGATCGTCAAGATGGGCCATTTCCATGTAAATTATTTCTATTGAATTATAAAAACGCTGCTTGACTTTCGTTTCCCGGGATTGGAAGCCCACAGCCACATCTGATAAGTCTAAAACATGATTTATCAAATGTCGTGATTATGTTTTCTCTTCATTCTTCTTCTTCTTGCAGCACATGACGCCACACTGGGTAAATTCTTATGCAGTGTAGTGTCACCAAAACCACTTCATGCATCAATGGCGTCTCCTCCTTGTTAAACTAGAAAAGATAAGCACATGACGCCACACTGGGTGAAAGATTCAAACCCAAGATACCACATCTTCATGGCTGCATCTTCCCAACGATTATAAATATTGACGTGTTGGGAAACCTTTGTCCTCTGTCTTCGCCTTCAGTTTGAAAACCTACAGCCACGTCTCATGAAACTGTAACATAACTCATCCACTTTGGTCACTACCTTTTCTCTTCTGAGTTATGCGTTACTGTTTTGTAATCACAAGAAAATAACTCATACTTATGACAACAGATCTTGTAATTACAAGATCCGGATTTCATAATTAAGAAAAAAAGTTTAGGTTTAGCCTAGATTGGTAAATTCAAGTCAAAAAGATATTCAGATTCTAACTTCCCAGATCAGCTACTCATGAGCGAAATGTTGTTAAAACACAAACAAAAGATGGACCGTCTACAAGGTGCAATGATAAAAAAAACAAAAAAACATGCTGTGGTGTGTGATCAAAACCACTTCCCACATCAATGGTCTCCTCCTGGTTAAACTAGAAAAGATAAACCGTATTACAATGATCATATACATACAGGTGCATACATGAAGTTTGACCTCTGAATTTAAACCCATCACATGGCTTTAGGAGCAGTCGGCTGCTGGGAAGCAGGCCAAGGAGCAACTTGGGGTTTCGTATTTCGCTAATGGACAGCATCATATGTTTAAGTCTTACGTTTTTCTTTCTCCTTGAAGATATAATAGCCTATGATTATGCAACACTGGGTTAAATATTCAAACCCAATATGCCACATACTCATGGCTGCACCTTCTCATCAAATAAAACCATTAAGAAGTCATGTGCATTGTCCTAAACACATTTACACATGAAGTATATGTGTGTCCACTCTGAGCAGCTTCCGTCTGCAGAGCCGTGATGACGGTTAACTGGGGACACCTTCATTACGACGCTCTGCTGCCACCTGCTGGTTTCACCCAGAGCCGTTTGGTGTCACCTGGTTACTGTTTGGGGAACATCACACAGAAAATCACATATTACATTTTCACACATTCACCCATCACCGTGGCGATATTGTTATACAGTGTTATTTTGTTAAATCCTTTCATTTGAAGGCTTCTTTAAACTGTAAACAATTTTATGTTTATATTTATTTAATTTCATTCTAATCTAAGTATTTGTATATAGGCTACTGTACGTTCTCTGGGTGTATATTATGCGCTACAACTTACATTTCATTGTGGAAACCTATGTTGTAAAATGACAAACAAATTAACCTTGTAGCTTTGTAAATTAGTCAATTTTGATAAATTCAGCAGCAATTTACGTTTTCTAACTGCGCAGTTTACGTAAACCACGTACGACGGATCATATCCTGCGTATGTTGCTGTAGTTAGCAATGGCGGAGCTCAAAGAGGCAGACGTTGCTCAGCTTCACCAGGAGGACGCCGATATCAAACGTAAGAAAACTGCGCCCGTTTATTGTTTAGACGCTACATTTTGGACCGTAAAGTGGAGAATAAATTACAGCACAGTCATCGTCAGCACTGTGCAGTGAATTCACAGAGAATTTGAGTTTGTAACTGCTTAACTAAATGAGGGCCTCACCACGGAGCTCCGCCATGGGACCTAAATAGTCAACAATAACAGCGTCAAAAGCGCTGGAGCTAACGTTAGCTCAACCGTTGTCGTTAACGATGACTTCCGACAGTGTATTTCTTCACAGTGTCTCAACTGGAGTGTAGGTTTGGGTCGTACTACAGTTTAGGATGACACGGCCTCATCACGGAGCTGCACTACGGGACCGCTCAGTCCGGCCGTCAGCTGTCTGTTTGAGACGTCGGTTTCAGTGTCGGAACAAAAGAAAACAACAGTCAACTAGCGACAGCCAGACTCCAGAGGATGGCAGGAGTCAGGAGGGACGAGAACAGGCTGTTTGTCAACAATTTATGTTGCGTCGACAAACAGTGGGAGCAGATCTATAGCAAGTCTATTAGACTTATAATATAGAGCTGTAGTTATATTATATATGTATTATAAATACTGACGTCATTAGTTGAGGACTAGTCTTGGCCTTAGGTTGTCAGGTTAGTCAGGTCTGATGATGCCTGTGAAAACAGGTCCATGGCTATTAGTGATGATACAGAGGTCATGTCCTCAATATTATTTGTTTACATTTATTGGTTTAAACAACAGAGACAATAATTTTACTTTCATTACACACATCACAAATAGTGGATTGTAAAGGGTGATTATGTTTTTTTTTCCTTTTTTGTCTCAACTACTTTAATTTAGCAGATTAAACAATTAATTAACAAATGTATTAATAAATCATTATTTGCCGCCTTATCTCCGATGAGTGTACCTGGATCTTAAAAACGTGAGAGGACATAACCTGGTTTTGAAAAGTGTCCAGTAAGACAATACCGGGAACTTCTCAGACAAGTCAAGCTGAACTAATTATATTTTTTGTTTTGTTGTAAAAAGCTTTTAATGAACCGTGTACATGTCAATTCCAGCTGGTCCACTCAAAGAAATAATTGAAATAGCTTAAAGAAACATTATTTTTGTCTTTCTGTGAAGCTGGAGGTGGTGGAGATGCACCGTCAGCTGGTGACCAAGATGCAGAACAGGCAGTGAAGACTGAAGCTGCTGAAGACATCGATGCCAAACCCTCAACCACGACAATTGGTGAATTCATTTACGCTGTTTCTGTGTCTTGATTGGTTGACATCAGTGATGGCTTCATACCATTTATATTCACTGACATTAAGGATGAAACTTTTGTTTTGAAAGTATTGTCCTTTTCCATAAACAGAGAGACACGTCTCCATCCAAACTAAATTGGAGGGACTCGAGGTGCTGGTTGACCTCAATGGTGGTAAGTTCAGTTCTGCAGTAAATCTTCATCATCCTGCTCTTTTTCTCTGTTCAATTTATTTTGTAATAATAGAAATCAGGTGACGAAGAAGAAGAATTAGAGGACATGTTGACTTATTTATTTATTTTTACGCAAAAATGCCCCAAAATTAACTTCTAAGTGGGTGTTTTTTTCGGCTTTCTATATCTTATACGATAGTAAACAAAATATCTAGTTTTGGAGTTAGATGTTAAAAATTCTCACATTTTAAATACAGTTTTTTGACATTCATAGAGCAAGCAGCCCTGCTTATTGATTTTATGTTCTTCATTCATCAGCGGGGCGTAAATCGTGTCCTCTGTGTCCCGAGGAGAAGTTTAAAGCATGTTACAGCCACAAGCTCCGCCGACACCTGCAGAACCTCCACTGGAAAGTCTATGTGGAGTTTGAAGGTAGGAATGTCATCTGGTCTGGCTCACAGTCGGCGTTCCAGTTCAGCCCAGAGATGTTGGACGGGGTTGAGGTCAGAGCTCTGTACAGGCCAGTCAAGTTTTTTGCACGAGGACATTGTCATGTTGAAACAGGAAAGAGACAAACACAAAAACTGTTGACACAAAGTTGCGAGAACACTGTTGTCCAAAGGCTTCTGGTTTTATAAAAAAAAAAAAAGCAACAATTAACGACACCTGTATCCAGCAAACTCTGTCATCTGCAGTTTGTGTTGAAATATCAAGTAAAAATATATATATTCCATTTTGTGCTTTTAATGGTTTCACATTGCTGTAAATGTAATTCCATTGGCAGTTTTGGCATTGTCATAATTTTCTTTAAGAATTTTCAGAGATTTTAGAAAAAAATTATACTGTAAGCTATGCGGCCTAGACCCTGAGAACAGCTCCAGAAAACGTGGACAGTCCACATACTTTTGGCCATATATTGTAAGGTGTCTGGAATGTCTGAAAAAGTAAACAAAGCAAAGCAAAGTAATGATTTCCAGAAAACAGACAAAAAAATGTGTAAAAGTGACATCGGATATCTTGGCCTCATGAAATCGTAATTCATTATTGTTGACATTTGACCCTTGACCTTTAACAGGCCAGAGAATGTGCATCTGCCACCTGCCCTGCAGAAACCTGAAGCCCAGCCTCAGTGGCGATCAGGTGAGAAATAAGACACACACACCGTCTGCAGCTCAACTTCCCTTCAGTTTGGAACAATAGAAACAATAGAACGACTGTGGCTTCAAACTGCAACGCCACAGATGGACTTATTCATGTCAATCACTTTATACTTTTTACAAATTTATCGTAAGCGTAAATGTTGTTGTGCTGCAAAGGCACTTTTATTTTAAGGGTCCTGTAAATTCAGTTAAAAAAAATGTAAGTATGCAGACAGCTTGGTGAGTTTAGTTTAGTTTTTGGCAAAATTGAATAAAACATCTTCACAAATTGCCTGCATACATCACGAGACGGGGGGTTTGCTAATTATGGGTTGTATTCATTCACTCACACAATACAGCAGTGGTCGTTGCAGACACCGCTGGCGGAGAGCTGCACTCTACTGAGTGCACCTTTCTAGTTACTTAATTTCAGAGGTCATTTGGTGCAAATTCTGAATCGGTAATTATTCATTTTCAAGGACACTTCCCTTCTTCCTCCTGCCGCATGACAATACTGTCAGGTAGATGCGGTTAGTTTCTTCTATCCCCCCCAAAATTGAAGTTTCTTTGACCGATATTTTGTTCTCCAGGCATCGGGGAGACACGTGGCTCACTACCACTGTGTGGTGTGTTCTGTGACCATCGCCCGCAAGACGGACATGGTCAGCCACCTGAAGCGACACGTCAACAAAGGAGAGACTGAAGCCAGCTACTCCGGGAGCTCAGACGTCCCGTTTGAGGAGCCGGGTAATAAGCACTGACACCATCTCGGCACATGGAGACTCGCAAGAGACGAGGCAGAAAAAAAAGAAAAGAAGATTGGTCAAATTTGAAGCGGACGTTTAAGTCCCCTGTTTGGGTAAAGCTCCGAAACAAAACTGGATCCGACACTTCCCGCACTGCAGCTCTATATTGTGACTTTGATAGACGTTCCATTGAGGGCTTTAAGGCCCACATCCTTCGAACTCCTTGCTTACCTCTGGCCAATACCATGTTGCTGCATGATATAAATCATTGAAACCGTCAAACTTCTGAGGAAACTTTGTTTGAAAATATATGAAAACAAAAATGTTTACTTCACATATATGCTGTGGCAAAGCCCAGAACCTTCCATCCTATCAGAGACCGCCGTTAGCTTTGTGCAGGTGTTTTAACATCTGCACTGCCACTGTCTCTCCCTCCCGCCCTTTGATAAACAGCTCTTACTATAATCGCATGCTTTAGATCTCCTTATTCCAGGTCCTGCCTCAGTAGTCCTCTCTGTCCTGGCACCACTTTGAGTTTGTTAATCCCCAGAGATTCCTTTATCCTTTCTGTATGCAACGAAACAGAAAAAAAGACGATCTTTCTGCGTGACTTTAATGTGTTGAATGTGTTCTGCAGCTCCGTCTGGTCAGGCGTTTGAAATCATGAAAGAGCTTGGAACCAACGTCCAGCTCCTCCCGAACCACACCACCCCGCAGAAGAGCGATACT
>JACSYO010002155.1:87117-218315 GCA_016806645.1 Ophiodon elongatus
CACAAAGCCAGGTATATAAACAAGCTAAACGTTAAGGATCAGACATATGAATGAGGAGTGGCATATAGCTATGCTTGTACAATATCGTGTACCAAAAAAAGAAGCAAAACACCGGCTGACCTGCTATTTTCCACATAGAATGTGACGCCTAAACTGTTTCTGTTAGCACAAATGGAAATATTCAATTTTGTTATAGTCATTCCCCAAAATTCAGTCAGATTTGCTATCTCCACTAGATTTTTTAAATAGCGCTATGAGGGTATTGAACAAAGTCTGACCGAGCAACATGAGTTTGTGAAGACGGACTCACTGCTGGGTTGAGCACAGTCTCACATGGATCCCTCTCAGTTTAGGTTTCGGCTCCGATCTGATTTTCTCTCTGTCTTTCTTGCTGCAGGTAAGAGGAAGACGGGAGAAGAGTCTGGGAATGTACTGAAGAAGATGAAGTGCGATGGGTCTCTGGATCACCCGCCCTTCTACTACAGCATCCACCGCCACAGCATCAAAGGCATGAACATGCCCAAGTAAGTGACCTATGACCTCAGATGTTTTCTAGTGTCAACTACTGTGTCCACACTCAAACCAACAATGATGTTATCTGCTAACAAGTATTGTGTGCGTATCAAAGCCCGATATATCTTCTTCCTCTGTGCCATTGAGCTCCATTGTTGTCCAGAAACTATTAAAAACGCACCAGTGAGCCACAGTAGTGCACTGTGACATGTTCCTTCATTACCATGAGCACACACACTGTAGTTCATTTAGACTCAATCCCACATCCACCGTCGTGCTGCCAAAAACACTCACCAAAGCACCAAATGTGGATTCATTCGCTGCTGAAAATGCACTATTTCCTCCTGCTTGATTAAAAACTACAGTCACCAGCTGTTGAAGGAAATTACTGAGCCTTTTCTTTCTTAAATATGAAGCTATTAATTTGTGAGGTGTTTTTTAAAGATGTACTTCTTCAGTAGGAACCAATGGGCTTGGCGCTGAGAGTCACAGACAGGAAGTCAGACAGGAACATTTTATTTATAGTTATTATTATTATTATTATTATTATTATTAAGTCTTTTTATCTTCACAGGTTGAACAAGTTCCTTCAGTACCTGACGGAGGCCGGCTTCAGGGTGAGTCGGACTCACTTTGACCCGACGGGGGTTCGAACCGACGCCACGCTGGAGCAGTTTAAGTCTGTCCTCACCAAGTACAGCGTGCCCGCGTACACCAACGCCACGCAGACGAGCGTGAGCACGGAGAAGACTGTGTGAGAGGAACGAGCAGGGAGGAGGGTGATTCACACCCAATTTTCCCCGCTTCGATGAACAAAATAGATCCGCTCATCTCGTTTCTACTCAACTCGGACTGTTCCTATTAACCTAAACAAAGTTCTGACTGCACTGATATCTAAAGCAAACCCACCAACGGCTCTCTATGTAGACGTGCATATATTAGAACAAAGTACTAATCAGATGTAATCAAACCAAAACGTTATTAATACTGCAAACCAAACTGATCCTGCTGCACAATTGAGCCCAACTGATCCACTGTTTCTATTTATTTCAGACTTCTCTTGAAAATTCTTGAGTTACAAGATTGTTTTTTTCTTTTTTTTAGATGTTTTTTATCATCGTCGTTTTTCTTTTCTTTCTTTTTTTCTTTATAAAGGCAAAATAAAGTTTATCTGCCAAGTCTGAATTTGCTGAATTCTCATGTATGTGATGACTGAGTCTGAGAAAGACAAGCACGCACAGATGTATTTCTAAGACTTCTCAACAGTTCTCGCCCTACATATAACCACAGTTATTGTAACTTTGAGGAGAGAACTTCATTAATCCCAATGAGAAATACGGTTTTAATAGCAAGATAAGACACCATTAAATAAAATCCATTACAAAACAGACAATGCAAAGGAAGTTTATTTGTATAGCACCTTTCAACAAGGCAATTCAAAGTGCCTCAAGATATACAAGGTTTTAAGAAAATATATAGAAGAAACAAACCAAAACAGAAAGACAAATATATTAAGATAAAGCTGGCAGAATGAATATGAACAAATAGTGCCAAGGGAAATTTCATCTGGTCTGTGAGTTTGGTTCAACTCAGATATGGGGCTCATGCAAAGTGAAGTGCTGCTTCTGTGTGTTTAGTATGGACTTAGGGACGGAAAGCAGACCTGAACCCAGACCGTCTGAGACCTGAGAACCCGAGAGGTCTGGACGGTTCATAACGGAGAAGCAGATAAGACAAAAGGACACTCGAGGTAGAAAATAAATACATTTAAAAATACAAAAAAACAAACTGAATTAAGACTAGGACTGTATTTTAGAAACAACAGCTGTATTAAAGTATTTGTCCTAGTCGTGAAGCTGCATCTGGATAAAGATGTTTTTTGTTTAGCTGTGTGTGAATGTGTCTCTGTTGGAGCTGGAGACTGGTTTTCATTGGTTCTTGCCCTGTTGCCGTGGGTGATACTGGACTTGTCTGTTGGTTCAGAACCTCACAGGAGCATCAACAAATACGTTAAGTACCAAAAGTACTCATTATGGAGAATGTTTAATTTCTGAATAATATATATTATATTATAATCATTGAGGCCCTTTAAGGTTGCAGCTGGTAAAGATGTAGATCATTTTAATTTCTGCTGTCGAACCTACAAAACATAATGAATTAGTATTTTTATAATTTGTATTAATAATCTGAATAAGTAAAGTAACTCATTTCAAATAAACGTAGTAAAGTAAAAAGCACAATATTGGGGTTGATGTATAAAGTGAAACACAGTATACTTTCAAAATGTCACTGCAAAAGATGACTTATTTTTAGAAGTAGCCAATCTGAGAGCACAAATTAGTATTCTGATGTCAGAATGTATCACCCTCAACCAGTTTATGATATTTGATTGAAAGTAACTTGAATGGCGTCGTCGAATCCCGGTTGAGTTACGTAGTTGAGCAGCATGGGTGACGATCAGGGGAGAAAAAGTGAGCTGGCTTATTTTCTGGCTGGGGCGTCACTGAATGGCACAGTGTTTGGAGGAGGAGGAGGAGGAAGAGGAGGAGGAGGAAGAAGAGGGCGTGTCCCTCCTTCCTCTCTCCCTCGCCGCTGCTGCAGATCGATGTGTCGGTGTTTGTCGGCTACCTGAGGACGGAACCCTAACCTGTGGATCCTCTCCAGCAGCAGCAGCAGCGCCATGGGGATCTCCGCGTCCAGTCTGCTGGATGAGACCAAATCCAACTACATCAAAGGTAAAATATATATATATATATATATATATATATATATATATACACACACACACATGTATTAAATACGCATCATAAATAATAATACAAACATTCACGGGTTTGGAGCGCGCTTTGGAGCGACGCAGCGAGGACGCACCGCGTTTCCTTCAACACGTAATCTTCGTGGATTTCGGTGGTGAAACTTCCACTTCTTTATCGTTGCGTTCCCGTGGAGCTCCGTGGTGTCTGAGTGTTACTGATGATGAGTGTGAATGGGCAAATCAATCAAGGAAGGGGAGGGAATCTGTAAATTTCATCTTTTCTCCCGATTGATCGGAATCGGGAGTCTCATTCAAATCTAGTCTGAACACGTCGATGTCCCTCAGCTGAGAGTTTCTGTGGAACGTTTCCCCTGAACTTATTCCCAGATATCTGGATCTGTCAGCCTGGGCTGCTGGAAGCCCGTCTGTCTGGTTTCCGTGTACGTTTCCACATGAAATATCTTCTCCTATGGACTCAAATCCACCTTCCTCCGTGCACTCAGTTTGGTCTGACTGACAGGGGATGAACCCAGGAAGGGATCCAACGCCCGCTGTCAGTGTTTTCAGCTCAGCTCTCCGAGGGGCTGATCAGGTCACTCCTGCCTTTCCAGTCCTGCAGGGGGAAAAGAAAAGTGAGCCGGCACCTGAGTGCCAAGCCCAGATTCCCCCTTTTGTCTTCTGTGTCCTGTGCTTCTGGGTGTGTCCCTGGGTGGATGTGTGGAGTGGACAAAAGGTGCCTGTCTGTTGTTGTCATTGTGTGTGAACGACAAACACAGAGTCGGGGATACTAACAGGTGTTCATGAAGGGATGCTGCGTGTGCCAACATCGAAGGACTGAATGTTGCTTCTGATGGTGGCGGCGACGATATTTTAATGCCGCTGCTTTATTTGTGATGTCGGTGTTTAGATGTGCATGCGCAAGATGACTCACAAGGACGTTTGGAGACCATATAATCACAGTCATGTCCTTCATGTAGTCCAGGGCTGATACAAGCTTTGTGGGGGCCGTAAGCAGAATCCCTCAGTTTGTTTGGTGACCAACTGGTGGCTGAAGAGCCCCCCAGCGCTTCAGGTCAGGACCGGCACCGGTTTGTTGCATCATTAACAAACGAAAAAAAGGCAGTAGTCTTGTTGATTTTGTTCCGAACAAGAACAATATGAATGGGTTTTTGGACATGACAATATGAGAGTATGGATATGGGCCATCAATGTAGATATTACTGATTAAGGCTGTTACTAAGGATTCATTGAAATGTCAAACTCTCGGTTACAAGAGACAGCTGCGCGGTTGTTGAGGCGGCTCAGTGTTGTGTGCGGGTTGTGGTGCTGTGTCAGTGTCCACTGAACATGTTGGCATAACAGAGAGAGGATGAGACAGCCAGCAGGTCTCCAGCAGAGACCAGCTGACTGGAGACATAAATGTACATGTATGTTTTTACAGGTGTGTGTTTAGATCAGGGCTGTGACTCTTGATTACTCTCATCATCGATTCAACTGTCATTGTCTCAGTGAATCGATCAGCCTGTGAAACATGAGAAAGCAGTAAAAACCCATCCCGATTTTTGTCGAGCCACGGCGATGTCTTCACATGTATTGTTTAGTCCTAAAGCTCTGGTATGGATGCGTCTACGTCCTGCATGGATGGATGATCCATCCCCCCCCCCCCCACGGCTCGGTAAAGTTCATCTGTGTGGCTGAGCGTCGGCTGTGCCCTCAGGAACCTGCTTCTCCAGGCTGCACGTCAGCTCAAATGCACAGGCTGTGTGTGTGTGTGTGTGTGTGTGTGTGTGTGTGTGTGTGTGTGTGTGTGTGTGTGTGTGTGTGTGTGTGTGTGTGTGTGTGTGTGTGTGTGTGTGTGTGGGGAGGGGGTGGGGAAAGTCACAACCGCAGCTCAGACACCAGGCTGAAGTTACTTTTTTTTATTTTTTATAATCATCATGTTTTACCGAGCTGTCTGCATCCAGTTGAAGCTTATTGTCAGATATCAAACAGCAGGACCTGTATCAGCGCCTTTTTGTTTTGCAACGATGATCAGAGAGTTCTAGTACTTAATTCTTCGAGTCTGGAAACCCGGCGTGCCCGATCAAAGCCATTTTGGCTTCTTAGGTCACATGAACAACAGGCGGGGGTCAGCGCTCAGTGAAACCGCGTTGTTGTAAACGGACAAAATAAAGGTGAAAAGTCAGAGAAAGCTTAGTGAAAAAAAGGTGACGCATAAACAAAAGAGGACAAAGACTAAAATGGCAACAATGATTGTAAAAACGCAGAATAATCTGGTCCCCCTTTTGGATATGATCGGACTCAGAGCAGATAAATAATCGCCTGTGAAAATGCCTCTGTGTCTGCTGTTGATGTTGACACCGGTTGCCTCGGCTGTTGCCGTGGTTACAGAGTATTGTATGTTGAAAACGGGAATGGGAAAAGTAAAAAATGTTGATCCTGTGCCGAGAACGTGTCCTGTGAAGGGGAAAATCACGGAGATGGGTTTTGCATATTCTGGTTGTCACTGTTCAGATCCCTCTCTCGGCCTTCTGGGTCTCGCACATAAGCCGACAAACAATGTGCCGTATGTATGTATGTATGTATGTATGTATGTATGTGTATGTGTATGTGGTCAAGGTTGGAGGAAGCCAGCTCTCAGGCTCTTGTTTAATGGGGTCCCTTGGGTGCCGTTTACCTCCTGCAGCCCAGATAGCTCTGGCTCTGGCCTGTGCAGAGTGCAGCTCGGTCTGCTCGCGCTCCGGGACGAGCCATGTGCTCTTATGGTTGCCTCGTCAGTTTTTCCTGGCTGGGCGGTTAAGTGGAGGCCGAACCCAGAGCGGTGACACCGTGCAGCCATTTCTAGCGGTGGAAACGATTCTCTCTCTCTCTTTCTCTCTTTCTCTCTTTCTCCCTCTCTGCCGGGGTGGGGCGGGTGTGTACGGAGGATTCTGTTGAATATTTGGTGGTATAGTGTACTGGGTTGGGTTGGATGTCTGGTTTTTGACGTGCAGGCTACATGTGATTCCTGAGGCCTGTTACTCCAAACATTTGTCCTCTTTGAGTTTGGGCTATATGATGTTGTAACATGGACCTTTTCTCTAATTTCTAACTCTTATCTGACTGTATTTCATCATCATCCGCTCGATACACGATGGCCCTGAACAACGTGTTTGTCCCAAACAGAGCTCCAATGGAGACTGATATGAAGATAGGAGGAGAGAAAAGAGGCATAGCAGTTGGCAGCGACTTGTGCTTGAAATCAACTCTGCAACACCCACTTTAAATACATGATAATGAGGTTGTGGAGGCCACATTTGACTAATTGCTCCAACATGTGTCCGTGCTTCATGGATCCGGGGCTTGTTTTTCCACACTAAGATCTCCCAGCAGCGGCAACAGAGTTTGTGAGACTATGAACATGTGGGTCCTCGGTAGAGGAGTACGCCAAACCACTGGTATCGATGTTTAGCACAACGATGACGCTTACGAGCGCCTTGAACATCTGGCAGAGCGGTGATGCATGTTTATCCACAGCATTGTTCACCAAAGGGGACAAACGGAGAAGCTCAACAGGGGCACAACATCTGCTGTCTGCTCTGGAGGGTTTCTGCATTACTCAACGGTTTGAACGGTTTCCTTGTGCCCATTGCTCATCTCGCCATCACCATCACCACTCGGTGACTCATTGTTGTGTTGGGATGGGGCGCAGGAGACCGGCTCTTAAGCCAGTTCTGGTTCCCGGACTGGTCCTCAGCGGTCACGGGCTGCGAAAGTCGTTCATCGGTTAAACGTTGAGTATTTCCAGTTAGGGTATCGCACGATGAACTTCTTCTTCCCCACGACGATATAGAAGGCAGGTTGAAACGCTCCGCTGGTACTAACAATGTCAAAGTGACTGAAAACATTGTGTGTATAATAGTTGTGGTACTCTGGTGATCAAAGTTATGTTTTTATGTTCAGTGTTGCTCACCAAAACACATTGCGTGTATTGAGCTTTACGCATTCCCTTCTTCCAGTAAACATCTTTCCTCCATTAAGTAAAAAAAATAAAATAATCCAGAATGGTTTACGTCCATGTTTACCAGCTTTCAGCTTCCTTCTTCTCTGCCTGTTGTTGGTGCATTGTTGTGTTTCTTTGACGCGTTACTGCCACCTGTAGTGTGAAACTATTGGCAGGACGCAACCCCCTTGTGCTTGTCCATTAAAATAAACAAAATGGGGACCCACTTGTTGAAAAACAGCTCCTTAGACTTTAACCAAAGTTAGTATAAGCAGCTCTCTGCTCTTGAGACGTTTTCACTGTGCATCTGATCGTTACTTTTGGTCGCTGTCCTGCTGCCGCTGGTGTTCGGAGTCTGATGGAAGGGATTCTTTTGTGGAGTAAAATTGCGACTTGTTTGTCTCCCACATGGCATCAAAGCAAGTCAGGCCCGGCTCAGTGCCCAGCATACAGGTCACCCAGAAGAAACAAAGATCATGGAGTGTGTCAGTGCCATTGACATGTCAGACCGTTTAGTTCCAGTGAGAAAACATGACTGTAACTTAGAGTTCACTAACATGGCTGAAGTAGTTGGAGAGATTATTTGGTTTCTGCTGGCATGCTGCAGTTCTTCATGCTGTGTCACTCCAGCTGCCATTACACAATCCCTCAGATATTCAGAGGAGCTGAGAAACTGTGAGAGCCCCCCCCCCCCTCCCCTCTTTTAGATCTGAATTCACTGCTCTCCACAAAGAGAGGAAGCTGCTGCTGCTGCTGAAGCTCGATGCTGGAAACCCACCTGTTGTTTACTCGTTCTGACTGAGTGTCCACTGTACACAATGCAAATACTGCAAATCTGCTGCTATTCAAACACAGTTCACCTTGAAACTTGAGTAGCCAGGAAAGTGTGCACTTATGTATCTGTATGAAAGCACAGGACAACACCGTCGCCTGAAACGATTAAAAACAATTGGAGATCACAGCCTCATTAAACCACTTTAAATGATCTGATAACTCTTTAGTAAAAGGATTGTTCACCCAAACTACAACCACTAAAGCTCACAAATTGAAACACTCTCTGTTGTTTGTTTAACTCATAAACAAAAATGAACATAGAAAAGCAGTTCCAGGTTTAAGGGAGAGTTACGTGCTGGAACTATTTCTTGATGGATAACAGCGTATCCTTCCATGCAGTGTCTCTTTGAAGCTACAGGTAGTCAGGTATAGTCGGATATTGTGATTATTATTTTTTTTAACAAATGAGATGCAGTGTGTTAATCCAGGAGCTTGAGAGGTGTTGATGGGTGTAGTTTTCTAACTTTGGACAAGACTGCTTCCAGTCTTTATGCTAAGCTAAGCTAACCGCATCCTCCAGCTCTGTCCTTGACACACACGGACTGATTCTCATCTCACTCTCGTTTTTCCAAAACGTCGCTCTTCCTCTCTTATGTCAAGCGTCATGGTTTAAAGGGTTCGACGATGCGGGCAGTTTTCTGGTGTTAACTACAGTTTCAGATCAGTCGCCCGGATGTGGCTCGTTTTGAGTGCAAACACGAGGAATGGGGGCCGAGCTGGACGTCAAGACCTTGGCGCTCCTGCTCCTCATCACCCAGGTATGATGGTATGGGAGCGCCAAACAGGCTCTGCAGCTCGTAAAAGCCGCTAATGGACAGATGAGTTCATTATTGTTTCAGAAGAGCTCTCGCGTGGCGACGCCCATCCGATGCAGCTCCTCTGTTCTAATAACCAGGGCAGTAAAACCTGTCGGCCATGTGAGGGAAGTTTATTGAAGCAAGCGTTCCAAGTGCAGCTCTTTATCTTTATTGACTATTCCCCCCTGTGTCTTGTCTTGGAGTGAAACATCCATTTGTCTGAGAGAGGAATCCCTGGCCATCTGCAAGAAAAACCCACAAGGTCCTTTTAACCACACTGAGCACTGAATCAATTTCTGGAGTCCTTGGAAAATATTCTGCTGCACCACCCAAACGACTTTTAACTACAAAAACATGTTTATATGTTTCCTTTTGCTGTGCGAAACGACCGAGGAGTCATGCCCGGCCACCATCTTTGTTTTGATCAGGAAATTGGGGTTGCAACCTGGGAGACGGGTTAAAGGAGAGATGGAGAAAGAGGATACGAGGGGACAGGAGGGGACAGGAGGGGACAGGAGGGGACCAATCATCTGGTCAACATGTAAACCTGCTAGCATCGTCAATGGGAGCATGTTGGCACAAAAGCACCTCCGTGCCTGGCGTGACCGTAGACTCTACTGATGGTTGTCGAGGAATCTTTTGTTGATCGACCAATTGATTAATTTACTTATCTTTTCAGCTTTTGAAATGTGTGGTTGGAAGAGGTTAAACCCGCTATTTCTGGTCATTTATATACAGAAACAGTAGTAGTCACATGAGTGAAAGATGGGATATGAGCTGAACTGGAGAGGAGCGTTGACATGTTTTCATGGACATGTATTGAAACTCTCTCTGCTCTTAAAATTAGAAAACCCAAAAATATTTCTGTCACTGATTCCCAGCCCCTCCTCTTGAGACACAGACACAGACACAGACACACACACACACACACACACACACACACACACACACACACACACACACACACACACACACACACACACACACACACACACACACACACGTTGTGTCTTTTTCCAACATTTTTCTGTCTTGCAGTGACTTGCTCGGTGTCTCGGGTATTTCCTGACTGACAACACAAAGAGTCTCTTCTCTGAGCTTCCCAGTTTCATGAACTCGTCTGAGCAGCGGGAGCATCAACATGGTGCCCTCGCATGTAAAAAAAAAGACATCAATAATTTCTGAGCATTACATTGATTTTATTGTACTTTGATCTGCGCTGTGAAGCTCTTTGGGCCTTTTTGAATATGCTTTATTAATGAGATGCCGACGTGCCGTGTGGACTTCTCTAAATTTAAACTGTTGAAGAGATCTCAGCAGTGGTTGTGCATACTTGTTCACTTAGTCATCATGTGTGTTTGTATGTTGGCGTGTGCGAAAATAGAGGACCAGTGCTGACATGTCCATGTCACACACACACACACACACACACACACCCTAGACAACCACAGGAACTTTCTCACGCTCACATATGAACCAATAAACTCTAAAAAATTCTACCATTGGACCTCATGCGGTTTACCTGTTGGAGATTTCAATTAGTCTTTTTTAATGCAAAAATCCCTTTTTTCCCCCATATTCATTATTTATTAATCATTATGTTTTTCCTTATACTTACATCTAAATCTTCAAAGAGTGATGTTACTCATTGTGCACTACAAGGTGTTAAAATACTCCCCACCGATTTATAAACAATTATAATATTATAATATAGAAATAATATTCCCTACATCTACATATTAGTCGACCCAGATCTTCAATGAGACGTTGCGTGCCATCGTCATGTGGTTCATGCTTATCACATGAGGTGTCGCCCAGGTCTGGTCTAGAGATTAATTTCGGTAGTAGGTGACCGCTTGGACAATTGCTGCACTCGTCCAATAGAATGACATTTCCTGTGTGAAATAGCACCTATGCGCTGTTTTGGCCTTGAGGTTAAAGGGCTCCACCTCCTGTGATAAAACACAGCCATGGTGGAAGACTGGGCTCTCTGGGGAGCTTTCTAGCATTCACTGATTACATTGTTTTTCTTCCCTCACTTAAATTCAAAGGCACAGTTTAAACATCTCCATTAGACTTAAACACAAGGCGATGACACCTGCAGGGACTCTTGTGTTTCAGTGCATCAACCGTTGAAGGTGGTAGAGCAGGTCTCTCCAGTTAAACTGGGGCGAGGAGGGGGGGGGGGTTGTAAATCAAGCTGCTGCTGAATCACTTCACACAACTCTCACTCATAGTTCACATACCAAACACTCACATACCAGCATACGTTTCTGTTCGAGGACACGCTGGCATGTTTGCAAGACTCGCATTTGCACTCGCGTGACGGTTTGTTTCCTTAAAGAGTTACCAATCAAATGCGGCTTAGCAAGATGGAAAGTTTATCATCCACCATATTTAAAAAAACCCACTATACTCTAACACGGATTCAACAGCCTTTCCTCTCTGACAAAAGTTGTACAAATGTAGCTAAAAAGTGAAACCTTTACGCACGGCTTATTCTGTGTGTTCACAGTTAAGATCCGCCTACATCGTGGCTTAGTCCGCAGGTGTGGCTCTTCATTTTCTTGTTAAAGTGACAACAGGTGTCACATACTGTGCCTGCATTATTTTAAGTATTCAGTAGTCCGTGTGTCATGGTTCCCACGCAGATAAAAGCACATTTGATTTGTTTTAGTGTGTGTTCGTGTTGCGGACCTTATTACCTCTGACCTCAGTCCTGTTTCAGGGCTGTCTTGAAACGGCTGCTCATTTATTCTTGAACTCAGGGCAACAAAACTTGATGTGTAAGTCCCAAAATGTGATAAACTCTTATTAACAGAGTCATAGTTGGAGGTTTAATACCATGGAGGAATTAAGAAAGGAGTTAATGGTTCGCTGAAAATACACCTATGTGTTTCTGCAGGTCTACCCAGAGAGGGGTGTTATGGGTAACCACGTGTTGCGCATGCTCGCAGAGAGCTTGGGCTCCAACATGCGAGAAGCTCTGTTCTCCTTGATCGTAATCTACCTGTCGATCAGTGTGTTTCAGTCAAGACTAAATTACATCTGTCTATGTGGATGAGAATATGAATCATGTGTGGGGAGTTTAGTCCTTTTTAGATTTTAATTATCTGAGGCCTGGGCGTGCTCAACCGGTTGCCCAGTGCATGCTGGGATGGGCTCCTGCACATGATAAGTGACGTACAGTCGATGGTAAATTAGATACAGTTGAGGCTTCGCTCTGGTTAAAAAGCACCACGTATCAGAAAGAAAGTCCCTCAGCAGCCATCTGAGCTTTAAAACTATGCAGATTTATTGATAATTAAACTTCCCACTCCCATGGCTGACTCCAACTGTGAGCATCATATCACAAACATATAATCGCAGTCTGCGGTTAAAATGGCTCCACCACTTAATCACTGATGTGTCAGCTGCTGTTGTGTCCGTACACAACAGGATATGTTTCGAGGTGATGGCTGTCTGCTGTGGTTAATTTGCTCTGAATGACCCAATTACGTTGCTTTTATGACACTTCTGTCTGTGTCTGTTTTGTTTTATATTAATGTCTTTAACAATGTTAACAATGTGCGTTTGCCGCTTTGCACAATACTCAGTTTGAATCTGTGTTGAGGTTTTCTACTCGTGCCGGGACACAAATGAGAAGCAGGCAGATGGCTTCCACTGGCTCATTTACAGGCATGCTGATTAATCAGACGTGTCCCTGGGAAACAAAAGCAAAGCAGTGATTATTTTTAATGGATTGTTTTGTTTATAAAATATCAAGTTGTCCGGCCCAAACAGATTTCTGAGGGACTGTAGGAAACTGATTTGGGGCCGGGCTGGGCCATATGGTTCAACACGTTCCTCAGCATAAAAGGAAAAGAAGTCATTTAATGCATAAATTGTTTCTCAATAGATTTTGTGAACAATTTACAATAGCATATGATTTAAATATGATACAATTACATGTATTGCTTGTATTGATTGGTGATGCAGGCGTATTGTGTTTCTCAAAACCGTTATTAATACATTTTCTGGTGATGCATATGTCAAAGCTCACAATTTATTTTTTAACTATTATAATGAAAATAATCATAATTGTTATTAATAATATATATATATATATATATATATATATATATATATATATATATTCATTCATTCAATTCATAATGATAAATATTGCAATGGAAAACTAAACTAAAACATGACTCTGGGGTGAGAAGCCCCTCCCCCTTGATAATATTCACACAGTTCCTTTTGCATAACAACTTAACCTGATAAAAAGGAAAATATTAAACAAATGGCGGCTTGAGTTATTTTGCATGAACGACAGCCGAGCCATCAGATGAGGGCCGTCTTCACAGCCATTCAAATCAACTCGGGAGCAACATGCACCGAGATGAACTCGGAGGAGGAAGAGCCACTGAAGCAGAGGTTCCTCCTCAACTCTGAATTTGTGCGGAGCATTTCTCAAATTGCAGAGAATGAGTCAATTATACCGCGTAGAAAACGTGTACGTGTCTCACAGCTGGCAGCCAGAGCGGTCAGACCTCTGAAGGACTGGACCAGCTCTCAAATAAAATACATTTTCTGTGCAGGGCGTCCTCTCGGGGTTCGGAGAATAAAACCTCCCTTGTGTCCGTAAGAGCTTCTGATACTCCCTGCCTGACTCATAGCTTCTCTTTATTGGAAAAAAGGTTAACCTCCAGCCTGACTGGGTGCTGTTGTGCAGGAGGAGGACAGCAGGCTGCACTGACGGTCACATAAGCAGAGTCTGTTCTTGCTGGCCAGTACAGTATATGAGCTGCCAGGGTATATTTACCTTTTCAGGGCTGAACTAACTTTTCCAGAATTTCTTGCAGTACAGTTCTTAGATCCAAACCACTAGTCGCTCTGAAAAATGTAAAGTGTATGGTGCTAGAGGAAAGACTTTTAGAGATTATTAATGTAAAAGGGAAATCATTTCTTGGTAATGATCGGAGTGCCCAACCGGTTTTGCATCAAGACATGTAGCCCATGAGACCATACATCCTCCAGTGTGCATTGGTGACATTCAGAAACATTCCTGGGGCTGTTTCATACAGATTTGGATTATGTAACATCATCGTGTCTATTTTGAACCTGGATCACCCACCTTTCAGTTGGATTTAAATATATAAAGGGTTCAACCTCTGGTGAACTCTTTGTTTTGTACTGATGGGGCCACTAGACAAGAGGCCAGGGGGTCAGCAAGATGTTTTAATTCTGCCCACATATATCCACAAAAACGTAGATGGAAATCCGGCTCTGCGTTGTTTCTGGTCCAGACGAACAGAGCGTCCAGTGGACCTTCTGAAATCACCATCCACCAATGAAAAGGCATCCCTGTGGAGTGTTACCGGCCAGGAAATGGAAACTGCCCACGTCTGGAAGCAGGATATCCACTCTGACTAGCTGATCAGTGGAGGGATAAGCGGAAGGCTTGTCGGGGTCAATGGGGAGACGAGACACGGAGCTAACCTTTTTACACACTCTGCATTGTCTAAGACTGAGGAAAAAACAAGGAGGCCCCCTGAGATCCTCCATCCACAGCTCCAAACTGCCGCCGCAGCTGATGAAGAAACAGCCTCTGCTTCACTGTGAACAACCTTTTAAAATCCCCATCGTTAATCCTTCACCAAACACTAATCTATGAAAATCTAAATGTGTGACTAAATGCTTCGTCTGGTGGCCAGAAATATGTCTTAAAAACACAGGTCGTGACCCTAATTCACTCTTCAATTCAATTTGAAACCTTTGACATCAATTCAAGGTGTTATTAAAGTTGGGACTTCTTATATGCATTTTTCATGACTTTTCTGCATCGTTTAGGAGTTTTTGAAGAGTTAATGACCCTCTCAGTATATGCAATATACAATTACAGCTACCCCAAATTTTTACCTTAAAATATAAATAGATTTAAAGAGGAACATTTGAGGCTTTGCCTGAAATCTGGTCTTCTTTTGTGGACTATAACATATTAATGGGTTTTATTGGATTAGCGCCATAATTAAAGACTTTTTTAAGATTGAAAATGATTTGTCCCTTTAATGTTGAAGGCCCTTAATGAGATAATTAATTAAAAATAGCTAATTCTCTATTAATTATCCTCTGTAACATATCTGAATGTACATTGTGTATTACTAGCCCCTAAAACTGCAAATTAATACCCTAATTACATTTGGATTAGATTACATTTTAAATTAGTGATTGTGGAATTGTTTCTCTGCCCTGTAACTGAGCCACAGAAATACCACTTATACTTTCATTCCTCGACTTCGTTTTCTAAATTCATCTCTAACCCAGACACACGGTGTGACGGAGAACCATAGCTTCTGTTACCATAGTGACGTGGAGTCTGCTGTAAAACATCCCAGAGAGATAATGACAGAGCACATCGACCCCGACATTAACACTGACTGTACAGTGAGGGAGACAATACACAGCAGCCGCCTATTCAGGCACGTTTATCCATTAATTGGAGGCTGTGTCACTGGGAATTATCTCTAATAGTTTGTGGATATTGAGCGTTTAAGGCTGCGTAAATACTCATTGAATGTTGTATTTGTGATGTGGTTTGGAGCCGTGCAGAGAGGCGACAGAAAATGGGGGATGCTCTGCAGTGACTTTGATGGAGCTTTAGTCATTGTTTTAGTTTTTCCCTTAGAAACTGAATCCCTCCGCGCCAGGAATCTGGCCTTGTTCAAACGGGAACGGAGTGAAATCGGAGAGGATTCTCTTTTCTCTCAGTAATCCTGTGAGTGTGTACTGCCAGCTATAGTCGTAGGTTGACAGACCACAGGAGGGACAGAGCGAAAGGCCTCTGGTTGATGTGGTGAGAATCGCCTCGGAGACTTGGACAGAGACACAGAGTCTGATTGGACGCTCGTAATCTGGATAGAAGTTACTCACACGATCCAGAGAGAGACACCAGCAGCAGCCTCAGCGTCCTGATTACAGTATTCTGCAGAGATCACCTCGGGTACAGTGTGATATCATCTGGTCTTTGTTATCCAGGCTGGAGGAAGACTTTGGCATGTCTCAGCGCCGAGGAAGAAATGGAAAATGAGCGTATAGATGAGCTCAGGTTTTTGTTTTTAAGAAAGCTCTGTTGTGTGTGTGAGTGTGAGTGAAGTTTTTTGGCGAACGCAACGCTGCACAAACGTCCAAGAAGTTTCTATTTTCTTTTCTTCCATCAGTCCAGAATGTACTTTACTACCCTGGATATTTGTAGTCCCCCCCCCCCGACCTCCCTCCCGAACCCCTCTGGTCTTTCGTGACAACAGTTTGTGAATCACTTCTCAGTAGAATCTGGTCTCAGGTAAGCACAGATAAGGCGTCTTTGTGTTTTAAGAAGTTTTCAAACTGACTTCCTGGTTCATATTTCATCCTCCACCTGAGAAAAACACGCCCACAGCGGAGCGGCCTCCTTTGTTATTGTCGGGCTGAAACCCGACCAGGAGACTCGGTGTTTAACACCCATCCACAAGTGCAATCGGTGCTTAATTTCCCACTGAAACCAGTCGGTAACCGTTGTTTTCTTCTCCTTCCCTCTGTGTGTTCCTGCAGGCCAGGCCGAGGCCGAGCTAAAGGAGTTCAGTCCCTACTACAGAAAGCAGTTCTCTCTGGCTCGTTTCTCCGAGGTAGAAGATGATCTGGAGCAGCACCAAGAGAAGATCACACAGCTGCTCAAACAGAGGGTACGTGTCTGCACCGGTGCCGGACCCCACTGCCGAGTCAGCATTCGCTCTTTAAGAATGGGTCCAATGAATCAGAGGTTTGGTGATGGGTTGGACGAGTAACTGTAGCAGTAAGCACATGTGCAGGTGTGACTAACATCTGTGACGTCATCCAGCTGTGTGAGACAGAGAGGAGTCAACTAAATAACAGAGACAGTTTTAGGCAGCAGCGCCAAAGCTGTGATGAAAAGCCAACAGCGGGATTATACCCAAACTCACTAATGAAAGGGCCGATGGGAAAACAATCAAATAGAAATAATGATTGGATTGAAAGTAAACAATGGTTTTCAGCCCACTTTTTGTCCCAGTTATACAATTCAGGCTCACCTGGGAATGAATTTATAAAATAAAGGCAAAGCTGAGGTATTTTCTCTTGCTTTGATTCCTGATGAATATTTTTCAAGGTCAGAGCCACTCTGTTAATTCAATTGTTTCATAAACTAATAATGATTACTTGTGACTGTGAGCCAGTTGAGGTGGGTTCTGGTTGCCTCCCCTGGGCACGCCCAACTGGTAGGAGACCCTGGGGTAGACCCTTTTTCTTTTGCACGTGATAATTGATTGGTTGATTCAACTCCTAACAAAAACGAATGTTAATGCACGACATACAAGTGTAAAAGAAACAGCCATGCAGACATATCCTGGCGTGCACGTTCCCCTTCGTGTGGCCCTTCACTCTTGTGGTTTACTTCAGATAAAACTGAAGGCAGAAAGACCCACAA
This sequence comes from Ophiodon elongatus, assembly GCA_016806645.1. NCBI lineage: Eukaryota > Metazoa > Chordata > Actinopteri > Perciformes > Hexagrammidae > Ophiodon > Ophiodon elongatus. The sequence continues at coordinate 104,463 of JACSYO010002155.1, forward strand.
GCGAGCAGCAACTGAAGGAGGCTGCAGTAAAGGCCTGGCAAAGCATCTCAAGGGAGGAAACTCAGCGTTTGGTGAGGACTATGGGTGTAAGACTTCAGGCAATCGTTGACTGCAAAGGATTTTCCTCCAAAATATTAAAAATGATCATTATATTCACTATTATGTTAGTTTGTCCAATTACTGTTGAGCCTCTGAAAATGTGGGGGACTGTGTAAAAATGGCTGTAATTGCAACAGGCTGTAAAACAGTTAATGCCATATTTTTGTTATATCCATTGAAATAAAGCTGAAAGTCTACACTTCAACCACATATTGACTGCTTTATTTAAAATACATTGCAGTCGTGTAAATAGGCAAAATTAGAAAAGTTGTGTCACCGTCCAAATACTTATGGACCTGACTGTATCTGTCCAGGTCTTGAGGTGTCTGTCTCCTCAATGTCAATTTAAAAATGACATTTAAAAATCCAACAACAGCATTTTCTCTTCAGAAAAAAGTGTCCCTGTTACTCTTGATGAGGGTTGGTTGAGCTGTTCATAAAGGTCATGTAGTATATTTTGCTCTTATAAGGCATGAAGATAGCATACGTGAAGGGGCCCGGGACTTTGGAAGGTCGGATCCACTGTTGATGTTACACACCTGGGGCCCGCTGGGTGACCCCTCTGGGGAGTGTTTTTGGCCTTGAGGATGAAGGAGTGTGTATGCATATGTCCGAAACATATATTTCATTGGGGGCCCTGTTTATGACGTCATTTTATCCTCAAGTCTGGGGCGTAAACAACATCCATATATAAGTGATCAGGAGAGCCCCGACGGGTAGAGTTCTGTTCGACTTTGGGACTCTCCGGGTGTACATGTCGCCCGTCTTGACATATGTTGCTTGTTTGTAATAAACTTCATTATACCAGCAAGAACAGTGTCCGCGGAGATTCCTTCATCATCACTCCAACATCACTGTCGCTTGAAATATACGACAGTCACACTCAATTATACACATGAGACGTTCAACTGTTGAGGACAAAATCAAATTCTTGTCACGTTTTTAGCCGTGTGTGTGTGTGTGTGTGTGTGTGTTGACCAGGAGGCTCCTGAGGGGGGTGAGGTGCTGTATGAGGAGTGTGTCCTTTTCTTTGACGAGACCAGGAAGTGGAAGGAGAAGTACGTGGTGGTGAGAGCCAACTACTGCCTGGAGTGTCACGACGGCCTGGAGGTGAGCGTGACAGTCAAATGCCAACGTGTCCCGTTGATGTGTACACACACTCCCGTACAAAAGGTCACATTTCAGCTCCGTTTTTTTTTTTTGTCCTCCTGCCCTCTTCCACCAGACTTTTGTGAAAGGGATTCCTCCCCGTCAGACGCTGCTGCCTACAGGGGGCACTGTCCTGACCACAGAGGAGAAGTACATAGCCATGGTGGACAAGTGCTTCCCTGATGACACCAGTGAGTAAAAGATCTCTTTGTAACAGACCGAGTGAAATAAATCAACACAGAGCATCAATTACTTGCACACATAAGATGGAGCAATGTAATTAATCTAATTCAATCCATATTAAACTAGAAAAGTGCATAACATACATACATGTATACATGCAATTGAAAGAGGAACAATTTGTAATCCGAAGCAGAAACAAGTCCAAACTAAAGCAGCGGGCCGGGTAAGAGTAGTGTGGAGTCAGCAGTTAAAGACGGTATAAAACTGTCGATATAATTTGTGTTATCAATAAAAATATATTTCCAAATCGTGTGACCTTAAGCACAACCTGAATATTACATGATCTCCTGGCGGAGATAATAATAAATATGTTGTCTATTCAATGTTCCTGTACTTTAATTATTGATACATTCACATGCAACGTAATGCTACACAACATACCTTGGTGGATGTAACCAGGTGCATTTTACTCTAGTACTGTACTTGAATACAATTTGGACATACTTGTACTTTACTTGAGTATTTCTATGGTGTGCTACTTTATTTACATCAGGAGCTTTACTCGTAATGGAGTATTTTTTACACTGTGGTATTTCTACTTTTACTTAATTAAAGGATCCGAGTTCCTCCTCCGCCATTGACATAGAGCATATTGAATCCTCACAATATTAATGTCCACTAAGAGAAATTGCAAAAATTGTCTCTTAATTTTAATTTATTTAATACATTTTTCATCTATCCAATAAATGCGTGTGTTGGGTTGCAGTGGACATCACAGCTTCACAAAGAATGTCCCTTCGGGTATTTGATGACGGGCATTTCCGCCTCGGGTGTTTTGAAAAGAGACGTGTACCTGTAATCTCTGCAGAGGATGAGCTTCTTGACGCAATGATGTCATTTGGCTGTTTGCACACAAACACTCTCTCATAAAGGGATTCTGGGTCTCATGCCCACCCGTTTGTTACAGATGAGAAAAAAAAAGAAAGATTTCAGGATTCATGCTCACTTAGATTTGTATCCTTCAATATTTCTCTACTTTCAAACTCCATAAAATATGCAGATTTAAGGTTTTTAAGAAGAAAATTATTCCACATATATAGATTTCAAATTTCACAGACTCTGAGTTTGCTATCTTCACCATCACCATCTATCAAAAAAATGTAAAACATGTCATCTTACATATCGCTGGCCATTCGAGTAGGTTTTTTTGTGCACGCATTGAAGACAAAGCAGCTCTGAAACTGGAGCTCACTGTTATCCCTCTAGATATTTGATTTGATCATATTTTGTAAGCCTTGTATCTTAATGTTGGAGAAGAGAAACCTGTTTCCCACTGTGATCTTGAACAACAACCTCCCACCCACGGGTGCTCAACAAAGCTAAAAGCAGCTCAGGTGGGAGTCTCGGTAGCCAAGAAAGACTGAAGGAATTTAAGAAGAACATTGTTTAGGACACGCAGGCGCGAAGCAGCACGTTGACCATGTTGGTTGGTTTAGTTCAGTCGAGTTTATACATGAATTTAAAAAAACGCACACTGCAGTTTGACTGTGTGTTTATTTAAATGATGTGGACTCCGTATGAACAGTGTGCTCTGGCAGCAGGAAACTGCTTTTAGATGTCATAAAACTGAGCTGAAATTGTTCTACTTCTTAGAAGTGTGGTGATATTAACATAAAAGAAAAAATGAGCAAAAAAAACAAAATCATTTCAAGCCTGCAGTGTTCGATAACATGGCTTTTCAGTGGAATAGTCCTTTAATGGTATCCGTCAGTGTGCTGAGGGTCCTGCAGTAGAACTGGTGTCCTCTGTGAAAGCAGGCAGGTTTGGACAGGCTCGGTTCCAGACGGTTTCCAAGGTATTTACTGTGTGGCTTTCCCTCAAACAGAACTAACTCAGAATCAGACTCAGGATACTGCTGCCTTCAGACCACAGGGCTCACCTGGATTAACCTGCGTGTGTGATCCTAACCGGTTTTACTCGCCTGTTTCTAAACTGCGTGTAACACTCAACTAAAGGCAGCAGGTCAGAGGCACGGACTCGGTAGATAATAAATAAAATCGCTAACTAACCCTCCTATTGGGTTAGAACACCTTAATTCATGAGCAAGCACTGGGGGGAAAAAATCACTAAATATCATCCAGTAAAATGTTTTATCTATTAGGTAACTTACGAGTCATCCATAACCACAATATACTGTACTAAATTATCTACATACAATGGGCACAATGTATGAATATAGGACCAGGCAAATATATTATGAAACAATTAGAGGCTAAGGATTAACAAAATGTTTCCCAAAATGTCTTTTGTATATTTGAAATGTAATCAAATTAAACAAAAAATTTATAAATAAACCGAGCGTTCTCAACACTGTTTCATTCTCCTTATGTTCTGAAGCTTTTGCGGTTGTTGACTTCACTGAGACTTAATGGTCGTGTGTTTATTAAGAGAATCTGACTGAATAAACATTCACTCTAAATAGTGAATCCTGCCACCTGACCTGAGGGCCTTTTTATTCTACTTGAAGCCTAGAAACGTGATGTATGAAAGCTGAGGAGTCATTCATGCGTGATGAAGTGTTGACACTTAAATGAGCTGAAGACGCGGCGAGCAGAAGTGAAACAACACATTTAATTTCCACACTACTCCCTTATGAGCTACGAACCCACACAGTAACCAATAATCAGCCGACCTACCGGAGGCCCAGTTTATACCACACAGTGGTGGAAGAAGTACTCGGACCACAGCGTATACTACCATAGTGTAGAAAATACCGCCCGCCCGAACGTTAAGCTGCTCGTGTGGCCAAAACAACGTCTTTCCGTTCAGCTCGGTGGTCGCCATCAGCTGATCTCCATGTTCTCTGTTTCAGACGTGAAGGAGGACTTCGCTCCGCCTCTGTCGGGGATGCCTGGACAGTTCCCCATCTACCTGCGTCTGCCCTACAGGAGAGACTCCTACTTCTGCTTCAGACAGGAGGGCAAAAAAGCTGCCTTCCTCTCCATCCTGTCAGACTGCATCCGGCACCAGAACCAAGGTGAGACGCTGCGAGAAGATCCAGTCCATCTAAATGCTCCACAGTCGGTTTAGCATCCTCTGCTACAACGCAGCCATGGTGGCTCTCTTATTCTCTTTTAGGGTTAGGGGATCGGTTAGGGGATCGGTTGGCACTTTGGGATTGTTTTCTTTCTCGATATCTTTCTTCGGGGGATCGTAAACTTGTTTTTCTAATAAATGCTTTTTTTCATTTTACTGAACTCACCTACTTTAACTTTACTAAATTAAATACAGTCTGAAGTTGGCAGAATTTTTTCGATTGATAGCGTTCAGTTCTTTACAGTTTTCAATATTTGGCACTAGTGATGCATTTCAGTCATTACCAAAATCGTACGGAGGTTGAATACTCAGCCCGCTTCTTTTTAGTTTCAGTCATAGTTGTCGAAAACACACTCAAGATCCTAGTTGCTTTTCAATAACATATTACTATTGAGTGATGTGGAGTAAAGCTGAAACTTTAGTGGACAAACAGGAAATGAATTATCTGCGGTTTTGATCTTCAATTAATAGTTTCAGTCATGTCAAGAATGCCAGAACTTCACTGGCTCCAGATGTGCTGGTTTTCTGACGCTTATACAGTACGACCGTAGATTAAATATCATTGGGTTTTGGACTTTAAGACATTGGGATGGACAGTTTCGGTTTTCTGTGACATTTTACAACCTATGACTCGATGATGATAGTACTTAGTTGCCCTGATATGGAATAAAACTGATTAAACATGACATTCATTTTTCAACACATGGTCACTAATGATCCATTTTACACGCTGCACAAATGATTTGAGAAGCAACGGCACTATATCATCATCAACAGCAGCATCTAAGTGTTCGAGAGACGGATTTAGGTTGCATGGCATCACTTAAACCACTTTCGGCAGTTGCCATGGCAACAGACTTTCCACACCAGCTCTGAGGAGCAGAGACGGGCCTTTTTTTTTAGAATTTTTATAATCAAGTTGAAGCAGAACATCTCCGCTCTGTGCTGCCGGGCGAGTTGACAAAGCATTTCATTCACATCTCGGCTTCGAATAAAGCAAACACGCTGGAGACCGATGACACATCATTGATATGTGCTTCGCTAATCTCTCCATCTCTCCCCTCTCTGTCAGACTTCCTGAAGAAGAAGACGTGTGAAGTGCAGGCCTTCCTCAAAGCCATCCAGCTCTACAGACAGGACAAAGGCAAATACGAGGCCTGGGACATGCTGATAGGGAGTGACGTCAGGGTACGTCCCAAAACTCCTCTTTTTGTTGTTGGTGTATTCAGATTCTCAGTAGAAGTTACATTGGCATCAACGGCTCCTCCTGCGGTCAACACATGCGTACAGAATTAATCTCCACCAAAGGAATAGCTTAACATTTTGGAAAATGCCCTCACTGTGTTTTGGGGAGACGTCTGCGGATTAAAACAGATGAGAGGCGAGAATGTGTTCATCTACGAGCTTTAGAGGTGTCCCCTGTTTCCAGGCTTTATGCTAAGCTAGGCTAACCACGCCCTGACCCCCGTACACCCACGCGGGAGATTGATGTTGCGTCTTGATTGCAAAGACCCCAAACGAGTAACAATTCAGAAAACTATAACTGCACAAAATTGCTCGCAAAAACTCAACATATGATAACTTCTAGTCTGCAGAAAAGCTTTACTGTTGAAGAACAGATAAATAAAAGACAGAAATACTTTATTCTTTTCTCTCTTGGACTCGTTTTACTCTCGGGTGAACCATTGCGTCTGTCAAACGGATAAACTCGATCCTGCAGACGACTGAAACGTTCATGAAACAGATGTTCCGCTGCGAGACCGGAACATTTGTCTGGGGAGCAGCGCACTGTGGCTGAACTGTGTCAGTGGTGAAGTGATGATGGTGATGATGATGATGATGATGATGATGATGATGATGATGCCGCCTTTGTATAGACAGAACCAGACATTTGTTCCAACTGCAGGGATCAGAACTGAACACATAGAGTGCATGCTCACACATACTTTTAAAGACTTGTAGTCCACGTTCTGCTAAAGCAATCTGGAGGCGATACCATATGCGACAGATAGAAGCTAATCCTAAAATATGAATCCATGAATGTAGGATTCGTTTCAAAGGCTACACAGCAACCTGTAAAATGCCTAATTAATTTTTTTTTGCCTTTTTATTGCTTTTATTTGTATCCGAGGCATCATTTCGTTGCCTTCTGTTTTCGATGTGCTTCACAAAGGAAATAAGTGAATCGACATAAATACAGACTTGTGGGACAATAAAACACCAACAGATGGAAATAAATTAAAATAAGTCGAGGTGAAACATTGCACAAAGCCTGCAGTGTATCTGCAGGACAGAAGGATGCGGGGCGTGTACTAATCAGAGTCACGGCTCATTTGCATCCTCTCACTCGGTTTGCTGTAATCTTCAAGCGGCCGAGGGAAACACTGAGAACACACGAGAGGAGCGATGGTTCCCTCGGAGCCTCCTCCTTACTCTCTTTCTTTCTCTTCCTTCCATCCTCCTCCTCTCCCGAGCTCTCTGCGCTGCCGTTGTGCTTCCTGCTGTTTTTTTTTTTCGCTCCGTCCTCGTTCAGGAATCCTCCCTCATAATGACGGTGTAAATGCTCCATTGTGTTGCCGCTCGCTCGCATTGTGTTTAGTCACAATTAGTCGGAGGTGAGAGGAAGTTTGACTTGCTGCAGGAAGTACACACACTCACACATGCGCGCACACACATACCTTATAAAGTCAATTTGTTTTAGCAATAAGTCAGTAATGTCCTGTTTTCTCTGCTCCGAGCGTGCAGTTCATACACGTATGAAGTAAAAATAACACACCAAAGTACACAGGCTCGAACTCACTCACCGGCATTTTTTTCTTCTTGTACATAGCTCTCGTCTGACACACGCACACATGCACATGCACACACCAGTGAGAGCTAAGACATGAGAGGAATGAATGAAATGTTGGCAGCAGAAACACCAACAGTTTCACTGAGTTTTATAACCACATGTACCAGAATCATAAATCAGTCACGGTCTCAGACTTTACAGTTGTGTGTGTGTGTGTGTGTGTGTGTGTGTGTGTGTGTGTGTGTGTGTGTGTGTGTGTGTGTGTGTGTGTGTGTGTGTGTGTGTGTGTGTGTGTGTGTGTGTGGACTCACTGTTCACTAACACGTTTAATGATCATGTAAGTCATTTATAACAAAAAGACTTGAAACTAAGTCAACAGTGAGGCATATCATTTGATTTTATTGATCAATTATGGTGTATGTTGCCTCATCAGGAAATCACTGGCGGCATGTTGCAAAAACAAAGACGTGTCCTCCGTGGCGACTACAGCGCTGCTTGTATTTTCGTCTGTTAGTTCGCAGGTAATCTCAGAAACGTGAGACGAGACTGCAACGACACTCGGTTGAAATTGAGGATTGGTGTGTGTGGGTGTGGGTGTGTGTGTGGGTGTGTGGGGGGGGGCGGCGGGGGGTGGTAGATTTCTTCACATGAATATTTTCACATGAACTTCTGCACTGTTGAATGAAGAAAATCTGGCACATGTATCGCATCACTGTCCGTCTCGATGTGTATCTTGACGTCGATCCAGCCCTTAGTTCTCTCTAGTTTGTGTTATATGATTGAAGCTGGATTACCAACTGAGCAAAACTATTTCAAATATTTGAAACGGCAAAATTTCTTCAGAAGTCGTAGCCTTTTCTCGTTCCAAATGTATTGGGTAATGTGAAAACCTTAAAGACCAATATCAGTGGAAATGGTAACAATGTCTTGAGGCCCTGTCCTGTGTCAATATTAGACCCTTGATATTTTGGTTAATGCTATGCTTACATAGTTCATATTGAGAGAGTGTTAATCTGAATGTTTGAGGCTGATACTGATATCTTTGGGAGGTTTAAAAAAATGCAAATGATTTCACATCTGTGGATAGTATTTTATTAAGATAAACAAAAACTTTAGATACAGATCCCTCAGATTTTCCTTTTAAAGATGTGTGACCAAGATGCATTCTATGTGGGACATTTTACAGTGTAAAAATAACTTGTCAGTGCTCGTTGATGAGCATACTGTTTTCAAATGTCTTCCAACCTACTTTGGTATCTCTCTCTCTGTATATATAATGTTATGGGTCGGTCTCCATTTTATTGTGCATTTTCTGAAACAAATCTGTTTCTTTTAACCAAACTAACTAACTAGCGCCTAAATAGAGGAACCTCTATTGGTTGCGGTTAATGGATAATCTTTTAACAGAGTAATCGGGGTTCACTTTGGGTTTTGGTAACCTGAGATATTTTTTTTAAAAGGGCTTGAATGTGTTTAAAGGCAGTTTAAATGCTTCATGATGTGTTGCAAAAAAAAAAAAAGGAGAAAAAAAACTAATTTCAGTCCCGTCTGTGTGTTTGCAGGTGATGGCCAACGTGGTGATGGAGCAGATGCTGCCGTCTCTTCAGAAAGACATGCTGCCTGGCCTCAAAGCCAAGAAGACGGAGAGGAAGAGAGTCTGGTTTGCTGTGAGTCGCACTGTTAACTTGAAACCATTTTTTTTATGTCCTTTGTGACTGATGATGCTGCTGGCTCACCGTCGATGCAGATGAAAAATGATCGCTTTTAATTTGAAAGTTGGCACACGTGGAGCATTTTTAATCCGTGTAAATGTGCGTTTCAGCGGCGCCTTTTGATGGCGTTTTATCACAAATTTAACCTAGTTAAATCGAAAAAATGATAAATCATGCATTCATGCTGTGGGCTATTCCCTGCATGTCTCTACTGTAAATCTTCATGTGGAGCAATTCCATGTTGTCAAGCAGTAAGCAATGAAGTGAGCTGAAAACTTGGAAAGAATTGAATTTATTTATACGACCTGTGTTTGATCAATGTACTTTTTTGTACCCAGACGGTGGAGGCGGCGTACATCCTGATCCAGGAGCATCTGCTGGAGGGACTCTCAGCACTGAAGGAGGAATGTCGAACGTCAGTCCGGCAGCAGGAGGTGCTCATCCACTCCGACATGGACCCGATCCTCAACTCCAGACAGCAGCTGGAGGAAAAAGTCCGAGGTAACGTTCAGCGGCCGACTGACACTCCGTGGGGTTCAAACACGGGACGAGCTGCGTTCCTCTGTGATGAATGTGAATGAAACTGGCTCTGGGTTGTATTCTGAGAATAAACGTTTGGATTTTTCGTCCTCCAGCCACAGTGTCGGAGCGAGCGGAGAAGCTGTGCTCCGAGTCCGTCCAGCCGTACCTGGCCTCGGTCCTGGAGGAGCTGATGGAGCCGGTCAGCTCTGGCTTCCTGGAGGGGCGGCAGCTGAGCGAACACGCCATGGACCAGGTGTGCCAGGACGTCATGCAGCTGGCAGACAAAGAGGAACTGAAGAAGGTTTGTCAATCATCAATATCCTCTTTTGTGGGTTTTTTCCCTCTGTTCTTGAAGACCAAACCTGACTCCATCCGAAATGAATGAGAAATGAGTAAATAAGACAAGATGGTCAAATAAACTGAGGAATAATCATCTTTTACTGTTACTTCCATATTTAGTTTTCTATTTGCTGAATATATAGCAGAGTTTTCCTCATGAGGAAGGGATTATATTTACATGAATATTTAAATGAGGGCCTCATCTGAAGGTGTCTATACCCAACATATTTTTTCACCACGAAGATGGTCTGTTTGAATTAGCACGGCCTAATTTGTACTCATGAATTAATCATTTCAGCTCATAAATCATCAGAGCTCAACATTCAGAAATGTTGTTGACACTCCAACAATATGTCTAGTAAACATCAATAAAATAAAGACAACATTTGAATAGACACGACTTTGATTGGTCTTTAGTGACAGTGACAGCAAATTTGATATATTTGTGTTTTAGACAGTCGGACAAAACAAGCTATTTGAGGACGTCACCCTTGGCTTTAGGAAATAAATCGACACGTGGATGGATAATGACAATATTTGTTAGCTGCAGCTTGACAAAATGCAAGCAGCTCTTTTAGATCGGATTGTCCACAGTCTGACAACTTCCACTGTTTATTTTACACGAGGGGATAGAGAGAGAAATGTAATAACTTTCAATGCATTTCAGTATTTGTGGGCACCTCCATACCAAAAGCACAGCTGCCAACTCTCTGGGTGGTCCGCCTGAACTGCCTGGAAGTACAAACAGAAACGTGTAACTTTAGTTCTTGTTACATTTCCTTGACACTAATTTGAACGTAGTCCCAAACCTGTCATTTTTAGGCCCAAATTTGTTTAGCTTCCCTGCCGGGCTCCTTTCTGCTCCCCCCTTCAAAATAAGTGTTACCCCCTCAGCTCCATGAGCGAAGCAGGCTGTTTTTTAAATCCCCCTCATCTCCCCGTCTCTCAGACTCTGGCAGACATGGCCAGGCCCAACCTGCTGAGCTGCTACCAGAAGATCGGCTCCCTGCAGGAGAAACTGCAGCACCTGCAGGAGAGATTTGGGTTCTCCAACATTTCAGGAGTGATCCACAGCGCTCAGATCGACCTGCAGCAGGTACACACACACACACACACACACACACACACACACACACACACACACACACACACACACACACACACACACACACACACACACACACAGTTTGGGCCTCTTGTCATGGCCACATTTGTGTAACACAGTCAGCATTTTTACTTACTTTACCACTGATACTTCTGTACTTTTACTGAAGTAGGATTATGACTATATTACTTGTGAGTATTATGACAGTGTATTGGTACTTTTACTGAAAGGGACCGAATACTTCCTCACACACACAGTGTGATTGGTTTCATTCACTCTCCCCTCCTTTCAGAGATGAGTGGGCGGAGGTATTTTTCTGGCCGAGTCGTTTTATTAGCCAACATTTCTGACACAATTGTGATTGTAATGTATGTTCCTCAAATACATCCACTCGGCACTTCAGTGTGTGAACACATTATGAGTCTGCTGATGATATTTCACACTGGGATTTCCAGCTGCTTTTTTTCTCCGCTCTGTGTTTGGGGCATTTAACTGCTGTCTGATCTGATCTTGTGTGTGTGTCTGTGTGTGTGTGTGTGTGTTTGTGTTTGTGTTTGTGTGTCTGTGTCTGTGTGTGTGTGTCTGTGTGTGTGTGCTTCAGCTGTCTGAGAACGCAGCCTACACGTTCGAGCAGCTGCTCCACAAAGCCGTCCAGGACAACCCCGACAACCCCGGCTCTGCCATCGAGAAGGCCAAACACAGAGTGCTCAAGGTCAGATTGTAATTTATAACACACATCCTCCATGTTTCTGAACAATTCTTTGGAACAGACTTTTACTGAATTAAGAAACACATTACTGCCATTGCAAATCCAATCGATAGAGAAAGATAAACGTGGGGGTGGGAGGGAGGGGAGAGAGACACGTAGGACTGAGAGAGAGAGAGAGAGAGAGAGAGAGAGAGAGAGAGAGAGAGGGGGAGAGAGAGAGTCCCTGACATGAAGTGACGAGTCTTGTCTCTCCCCTTTGTGTCCTGCAGCAATACGACTATGACAGCAGCACAGTGAGGAAGAGGATCTCCAGGGAGGCTCTCGTCTCCATCACTCTGCCCTTCATCAAGAAGAACCTGGCCTCCTGCAAAACTGTGAGTCTCACACAAACACACATACAGACTTACTATGTGTAAAGCTACGACGGTTCCAGAGCGTAAAGTGTGTGTGTGTCTCTGTACAGGAGCTTCAGGGTCTCGAGCAGTCAGTCTACGCAGACCACTCCAACTACATCCATGTTGAGAACGTCTATGAGGGCATCCTCCTGCAATCGCTATACAAGGAGGTCACCAAAGGTACGACACAAGTTACACAGATGGTGACAAATCAGCAACACACACACACACACCCTCACTACCTCACTGAGAGACCCCTCTAATCCGTCCCGTTCTCTCTTGCAGTGGTGAAGGAGGCGGCCAGCCTGAAGAAGTACAACCTGTTCACAGACAGCAGAGACCTGCTCAGTCAGTCCAGCCGCTCCAGCCTCTCCTCCCCGCCCGGCTCCACTCCGGGTACCCCCGCCATGGGGCTCGCCTCCCCCTCTAAAACCTCCGTTGAGCCCCAGCCCCCGTCTCCTCTCGCGGTCAACGGCCTGTCGCCCAGTCCCCAGAAGGAAGGGCCGCCGGAGAAGAGCGAAGACTCGCCGGACGCGTCCGTTATCGAGACGCCCGTGGGGAAGGCCGAACGAAAAGATGCAGCTCAGAGCGTCGCTGTCGGTGAGGAGGCAGAAGAGGACGTCTTCCAAACGGTGGAGGCAGGAGCAGGAGCCCCCGCGTTAGCAGATGCATCCAACCCAAGTGGGTCGCAGGAGGTTAACGCAGAAGCGTGTCCAGAGGCCGTGATCCAGAAGGAAGAGATTTCTGTCGAAACGGAAGCAGTGGAGACGGCCGCCGAGCCGCAGGTGCAGAGGACAGATGCTCCAAAAGAGGCAGAAGTCACTTTGTCAGAAATCCCCGTTGTTGTAGAAAGCATAAAGACAGATGTAGAAGAAGCAGCACAGATGGAAGCTCCTGTACCAAGTTCTGATCCTACTAATGAACCAGCAAACGCTTCAGCAGAGAGCACTGGTTCCCAAACCGCAGCCAGCAGTGAAGGAGAGACAAACTGTGGAAGTTCAGAAATCAAGTTAGAGGCTCCCTCTAGTGGTCGGACCCCCGAACTCACATCTGAAGACATCCGCTTGGACATGAAGCGACGGGAGGTCGAACTGGTGACCGTCTCAGACCTCGATTCTCTGGGCGTGTCGGTGGGAAGCGAGTCGGCCCCGTCAGACTTGGAGTCCATGGAGGACGTGAAAACAACGCAGAGCAGCGCCGACGAAGCCTCAACGACCTCCGACGTCTTGGAGGCCGAGGCCGAGGCCAACGTCGGCAGATCACCTGTGAGCTCGGACGAGCCGTCTCCTCAGGCCCAGACGGAGGCCCAGACGGAGGCCCAGACGGAGGCCCAGACGGAGGCCCAGACGGGCGACGTCGCCGTAGGCGGGGACGCTGATGCGGGTGCGAGCGTGGAGCCGTCAGATGCCGCAACCTCTCAGCTTTCTGAGCCCGCCGAGGAGGAGAGCCCCGAAGCCCAGCCCGTTGGCTGCATCAAGGAGATCCGTGACCTGGTGGTGGAGGTGATCGAGGTGGAGGAGCTGGTGCAGCAGTACCCCAGCGGAGTTCCAAAAGAGGAGGAATGAGGCCTCAGGATCGATCACAATGGCATTGCTGTTCTTTCAGCAAAGACGGGGGACAAAAATGATTCAGGATGTTCAGCTGGAAGGGGAACCAAATCATTACCAGAATAGAACCTCGCTGTCCTGGAGTCAAAACATGTGTTGGTGAAAAGAGAGACTCTTGAGAAACATTCACAAAAGCTTCCATGAACTTTTTCTTTTTTTTTAAAACACATATGCATGAAATTATTGTAAATTATTTATACAAATCAATATATCAGCTGTGTCGGGTGTATATAACAAACATGTCAGTTCCATTCAGTGAATTCCTTTTAACACTACAACTATTGTAGAGCCAAAATGTTTTAGAAAAACGAGATTTAGAAATTCCATGTAAAGTTTGGGAGGAAGTTTCTGGAAATTGCATTATTCTGTGTTAGATTACGAAGGAATAGTTCGACATTTTAGAGAATGTTCTTATGCGCGTTCGCTGAGAGTATGATGTGGAGATGGACCTCAATCTCCGTATATAATGTCCGTGTACGAGCCGGAGTCAGGGCGTTGTTAGCTTAGCTTAGCTTAGCAGGGGAAACCTACGGACACACCCTTTTTAAATCTCTCAGCTCTGTACTACAGGCAGACAAGAGATTTCTATCCATCTGAATATCTCACTCTCTGGAAAAAAAAGAAAAAGACGCAAATTAATGAATTCCCAAAAATGATGAACTATTTCTGTCAACAGACAGTTTTAAATTGTTTAGAAAGTTATAACAGACATTTAAATACATTAGACCAAATTCCGTCCAAATTTCATATCAAAGCTCTAATTTAAAAAAGGTGCAAGATACGAGATTATGAGCATTTCTATTGCCTCTCAACGGCTCTCAACATGGCGGAAGGCGAGCCGGCGGCTCACAGCTAATGTTGCTCACAGCTAATGTTGCTAACAGCGCGAACAGAGTTCACCGGAGGGGGAACCGGAGGGTGGGTGCTACGCTTCCACGTCTGATGACGACGCTATTTTCGAGAGCAGTGCAGAGTGGCGGCTGTGAGCTAGCTAGTGGGGGACCCTTACATGCACTAAAAGCCACGTGGCAGTCTCTCACACACACACACACACACACACACACACACACACACACACACAGAGAGCGACTTCATTCTCTGCTCCAGTAGACATCCATCCTCTTTATCACTGTTTGCTGTTGTATTAATGCTCTGAATGTTAAATGCAGCTTCTTCTTCAATGTGATTTGTTTTTTTAACCTCCTGAAGGACTTTCTTTTATTAGCTAAAAAGGAAATTAAAGAAGTAGCTCATCATAATGCCTTTACAGCACCTCCATGTTGCCTCCTCGTGCCTTACGTCACACAATGAAGGAAACCGGCTTCTGTCACGTGGAAGCGGTTGCCGTAGAGACCGGTCCGAGTCTCAATACCTGTGCCTTCTACCTGTGTAGAGCATCGTACACAGACATGGTTAGTGGGAGAGTTTACAGTGCGAGTACAGGGAGAAACACTTGACCATTTACTGTCAACGGGGATGACTGTTTGTTAATGGAAACATTGTGTGGAAATATTAATAAAATAAGAGTCTGAAAAACAAACATGGCCTCAAACTATTTGTGTGTGAACTCTCTGGCTTCGATGTGGGGAAAACGACACAAACAATAAATGGTTTTATTTGCCAATAAAACAAATACAGCATGAGGTTTGGATTATTTATTTTTGGTCCACAATCACAGGCACACTGTGCTGAGAAATATCAAAAACCTGCAAGTAATCCCACATCTGTGACAGATTAAATACTAAATATAGTTTGACTACAGTAATACGCCTTACATCTATTTGATATATTGCACCACATATTTCTGTGGGCCAGCAGCGCTCCAGGCACATCAAGGACAAGATAAAGAATACAAATAAATTAACATTTGTTCACATTTAAGACATTTCTCAAGATAAAACAATAAAGGCTGTTATTTCTTCTTAAATTACATTCATAGAAATAAAGATAAATGACATCTTAATCCAGTGCTTGGATTTCTTTTTTTCTTTTACAGTCTACTGCAGAGCTTCTAGTGAGACACGGTGTGTACTCTTTTATTTTATGGCTCATCGTTTCCTGGAAAGAACTGTGTAATTTGGTACTAATTATAGAGACAATGCTCTGAGACAGATATTCGAGTTTAGGGAGTTATGTGGAGTTTATAAACGGTTGTTGATTAATGAGTAAGCCAATCCAGCTGACCTGCTGGGCACTGACTGAAAGACTCTCCAGGTTCTACTTCAATTGAAAATGCACCAATTTAACGCTGTCTGTCTCCAGTATTGTCCCTGTGATATGTACCAAATTACACAGGGATTTTCAGCAAGCTTCCTTGGAAATCAAGAAAATACAGAACCAAACAAACACAAACAATACTTAAAATATGATGTATAGCTATTTAACGCAACTATTTCTAACACATAACTCGGTGTGGGACATACTATACTACGTGCCAGTCGACCAAAGACGGCGCTGAGAGGTCACAATATGATTAAAAGGGATAAGATAGAAATTGCATTTTTCTCAGTTCTGCTTTTTTCAGTTCCACGTCTTCGGGCCTCACAAGCAAAAAGAAAAAACTACGGCCAGCCAGTGACCCGGTCTGGTTTTAAGTCGATAAAATATTATCTCTGTTAAAAGATCGGTCTGGTGATATTCTGTAAATGTTCCTCTTGTTAATAAATCCAATGTGTGTGTGTGTGTGTGTCTTCTTCCTCTGAGCCATAGAGCTCCATTAAAAACACATCAATGAGCAACACTGTTGCACAGGATGACACGTTCCTTCATCACCATGAATACACACTAGTTTATTTTTGACTCAATCCCACATGCACCATCCTGCTGCCACAAACACTCACTAGAGCACCAAATGTGGATTAATCCGCCGCTGAAAATAGTCCCCAACAAATGCACTATTTCCTCCTGTTTGATAAAAAACTACGGTGAACAGCTGTTTAAGATTACTCAGCCTTTTTAATTTTTTTTAAAAGGTGTTTTCAAAGACTTTATACTTCAGTATGAACCAATGGGCTTGGAGCTGGGAGCCACAGACAGAAAGTCAGAAAGTATTGAGACGCACCAACACATTGTTGGTTTGAGTCTGCGCATGAAATTTTTGGACATGAGAAAGAAATATAGAATAACACCAGATTTATCTTTCAAAACGCACTCATTTCTTTTCTTGGTATTTTTTTGTTTATGAACGATCACATTAGGCAGGCTGTGGTTACAAAAGAAACATTCGGTTTTGTCACACGTGACGGTAAAATCTGAAAAATGCAGTTCAGTGTTAAATCAACAGCTGCCTAGTTTATCACGAAACAGACTTATTAAGCTTTGATTTGATTGATAAAATTAAATTCAAGACCGACCTTAATATGTAGGTTTGTTAGTTCTTAAGTGTATATCATTCATATAATATTAATAAATCGCATACTTTCATATGGAGTCTTGAGGATTTTGTGGGTGGGGTAATTCAACTTATTCCCTGTGCAGTTTATTGTTTCAGCAGTTTTCCCTGAATGAGTGTCGGCATATTCAAATATTCAAATTGGTGCTCCAGCATCAAGAACACGTCTGCCTCATTAACAGACTGACCGATCGTTATGACGCTAATTCTTTCGTCTTGTTCCTCCGCAATCGAGAAGCAGCTTCAGTGGCGCACAGCGAGGCGTCAGGGACGCCACGCTTGTTTACCGGGAGGCCGTGTTGTAGTTGTAGAAGAACTGCTCGTCGGGGCGGAAGCCGTAGGCGCTGACTGGTCGATCTGCTGGGACAAACCGCTCCGACAAACTGGGAGGACAAACAGAAGAAGGCGGAGATGGGAGAAATGAATACAATCTGATACACCATTACTAATTATTTTCTTTCTTTTTTTTTTTACATAACTCTCAAAATTTGGTTATGACAGAGATACACACAATTCTTAAAGCTTTGACGTGACTATGAAGAGTACTAGCAAAGTGGGACACAAGCATGAAATGGTCTGTTTCAAGCATGCCTCAATTATTGAGGCAATTCAGGGGAGGTCAGAGGCTGTGTGATAATCAGAGCAGAGAAGGGAGCGACGGAAACATGCAGTGCTGGTGCTTTGGAGAACCAATGGCCCAGATATGACCTGAAATAAGCCGCCCGGTAGTCGTGTGGGCAGAGATAAGAGCGACGAATTTACCCCTTTGAAAGAAACTAAGTAGAAAAGAAACTGGGTATTTGTACAAGACTAAAACAAAATCCCAGAAAAGTTCAAAAACATCGTCAGATATTTAAAATATATATTGTAATGGGGCTGATGCAAAGCTTTACTATTTGTTGCAGAGATACTGATACTTTCTTACTGTATTTCAGTGATTTACAGTTTTATTTTAGCGTGGACACCAGTGACCAAATCTTCCACATTAGTGAGCCTCTAACGACTGTGTCAACAGTTTGTGTTCATCCCCTTCCTGTTTCAACATGACAATGCCCCCGTGCACAAAGCCAGCTGCATAAATAAATAGTTTCCCCGGCTCGATGCGGAAGAACTTGAGTGGTCTGCACCAGAGTCCTGAACTCCACCCCGTCCAGGACCTTTGGGATGAGCTGGAGCATCAACGGAGAGTCCGACCTGATCCCCCAACATCAGTGTTGGACCTCACTACTGCTCTGGTGTCTGAATGGGAGCGAAGCTTCCAAACATCTGGAGGAAAGACCAGAAAACTAGAAAACACCAGCACCACCACCAGGTGGAGCTCTGACACCAGACATCTCTATGGAACCCCCCCTGCCCCACACTCCCACCCCCCGGGGCCGGACCAATCACTCAGGGTGAAGAAAAAGGAGAAGGAAAACAAAAAGCGCTCATAAAAAGTTAATGTAATATTCATCTGTCCTGATGCAGGTGTTGGACATCCACAATGAGTGTGTGAGTTACAGACTGCTAATGGCTGGAGGGGTAAACAGCAGAGCAGCCAAGTCGTAAAAAAAAACAAAAAACGGAGTGATGTCAAAACACCGCGGCGTGACGAGGGCGGAGGCTGGCGGCCAAACCTGGAGGACCTGGCTGCCCTGCGCTTGGCAACAGAGGCCTATTGAGGGGGATGATAAAAGGCCTGTATCTGCACCGTATAAATCAGTTACTACGGGGATGTGGATAAGGAGGGTGGGGGCCGATTTCACGCTCCATCTTCTGACCAGCTGCTGGGAGTTTGTGTCTGGTGGTGGTGGTGGGGGTCACTTTCGAATAGGCCCCGGCCGCCTCGTCGGGATGCAGCGGTTGATGGATAAACTGGG
Source organism: Ophiodon elongatus (assembly GCA_016806645.1). Taxonomy (NCBI): domain Eukaryota; kingdom Metazoa; phylum Chordata; class Actinopteri; order Perciformes; family Hexagrammidae; genus Ophiodon; species Ophiodon elongatus. The sequence continues at coordinate 123,420 of JACSYO010002155.1, forward strand.
CCCTGATGGATGACACCACATCTCACACGGATCCCCGTCTTTCTCTTCGCCGGCCGGCCCGCCGTCCTCCCTCAGCCTCCTAAAATACGAGCTGTTTGCTTTGCCCCTGCAAGCGCCTATAATGACGTGTTGTTTTTAGCCAAATCACTTCCAGCGATCAGTTACACAGCTTGCAGCGTATCCCTCCTCCTCCTCCTCCTCCTCCTCCTTCTCCTCCTCCTCCTCCTCCTCCTCTCCGTTTTGCCTTCGCCCCCCACCACCTCACCCCACACAAACACCATCTCCTCTCCCTCCTCTCTGGGCAGAAATATGTCTTTTTCCTCTCCGCACGCTACGGCTGTCAGGGGGGATTTGAGAGCCCGGCTAAAGGAGGCTGGAGGAACACTGGAGCTCTGAGTCACACCATCCGCCCGCCTGCCTGCATGTCTGCCTGTTTCTATGGCTGACTGACTGGTCACGCCCCGGCCTGGACTTCTAGGATCTGTTCACGACATGTACGAGTCCTGAAGTTCAGACAGGACAGCTTTGATGGTGAAAGAAAAAAACTCTGAGCATATACGAGATCGGGGGCTGATCAAAATACGGTCGAATCCTGAGTTATCCGCGATTGCTAATCATAAATCAAGTTCATGAAATTAAATTTGAAGATCTTATGGCCAAGCTTCTGATCTCTCGTCACAGGTTGCGTAAGTCTACAGGTTCTGACCAGTTGAAGCACATCGTGGCTCTTCCTCCTCAGATTGTTTTAGTTTAATATTTGAAGAATTATCCACTTATTCACATGAAAAAGGAGAGATTAAAGAATAGCCTGAAAAACTTAATTATGTGCGATTTAAGTGTGTTTTTCACACTTAAATTGCAATGTGTCAGATTTATCTTGCAACCCTTAACGTACAAATCATCAACTGTCTGATTGACTAATTATTAATTCAACTTAAACTGCAAACATTGACCCAAGACCGAAAGATACACTGAGTTTGTTTTCATGTAGAACTTCAGTTAAAGTAAAAAAAGTATGTTTTTACTGGAAATCAAGATATATAGACTTAAACATTGTTCGACTGCCAACAAATTACAGGAATGTGATGTTTTTGATAACGTACAAGTGAGTGCTGTGTCTCCTCAAAACACTGTAATAATATGTTGTTAACATTAGAGCCACACGGTCAGTCGGAGACAAATAGTTTTCCCTTTGATAGAAAAAAAATGCATTTTAACGTTTCTACTATTCTATATATTTTGGATGTTTGTCAGTCGAAGCTAGCGGTTCCAAAGCGCTAATGATTTATTACAGATTATACAAGTAAAGAAACCTAACAAATATAATTAAACCCTGTAATTTATTTTTTGAAAAGAGAGGCTCAAGAAGGAGAACTGTTTATGGAAACGGAATCAATAAAAATGATTTAAACGTTTCTGCAGATTCACTGGCTCTCATCTAGAGCTGCATATCAAATCTTAACTCTGGTGTCAACCGAAAAGCTCCCGTCACAGCCAGAAGTAACAAACACTGTATCCGAGGAAATCTAATTCATCCAGCCAGGTGAGTGATGCTTTTTTAAATCACGCTTTGAATACTTTTTTCTTTTTTTTGAAGCCCGGCAGGTCTGGACGCCGGAGACGACGGCCGACACCGCTGCTGATATTTCTCATTATTGAAACATGCAAATCAACCTGTCTGCCCCCGTATTCACATCATGCGTGTGTCAGTGTGTGTTGTGACACGCCGGAAAAACGAGGCGAGGGCGGCTGGGGGTCGTTGAGACAAGGGGCCCGGTGTTCCCACAAATGGCCGTTTGGCCCCAGAGGAGTGGCTGCAGGAGGCGGCGGGGACACGTCCCATCCCGCGGAGAACATTCCTTGGTAGTGAACAGGAAAGGGAATCAGGCCTTTTTCCTCCTTTGGCGTGACCCCTTGCCCCCCCCTGTCTCTTCCAGGGCCCCCGCTTTGATCTCACCCTGCTGTCACTGCTCAGGTTACAGCTAACCAACACGCCGCTAAAGAACCAGGTCTCGCCCCCCGCCACCTCCATCCTCCTCCCCGCGTATCTCCACGTCTCACCTGATGGCGGCGGCGTTCTGCTTCTCCTTTTCCCTTCATGTGTTTCGTACCTCGCTTCTCTCCCCGGCGCCCCGCCACATCCTGACAGCCTCTCAAAGCGCTCAATGAGCCTCCTGTTGGCGTGTTCACAGTCGCACACTGTCTTCCACGACTCTGCCTCTCTCTCTATTGGACACCGCTCGCTACCCGACTAAAGACAATTAAGACTTGTGGGAAATCTGTCCATCTGTCCTTACAGTGAAACAATTTTGCATTTAATCAGAGCAGATAAATAACATTCAACCAAAACGTCCCTGGGTTCATGTCCCCCGTCCCCGTCCCCGTGTCCCGTAATTTCTTGTTTTGTCTCTATATTATCAACCGTCCAATAAAATGTCAAAAAATATCTTTGAAAATAAAACAAAGAAAATCGGCAATTATGACAAACTTTTTAAAGTAAACGGCACTGGAAGTTCACTCAATTAGCATCATTAAAAACAACACAAATATAAGACTGAACATATTCACTCTTATATTTGTGTTGTTTTATATAAGTCTTAAATAAGTCATAAATAAAATAAAGTAGTGTGCAGAGAATTATGAACATTAAATACATTTTGATAGTTAAAATAGCCCGTCAGAGTGAAAAAAGAAAATCTGATTACGATGTATTGAAAAATATAGTTTTCTAAATAAAACACGTGAACATTTCATTAAGTGTCTTGGACAGGGAGAGCCGAGCGACCTGCTCTCACTACTGAGCGGCAGCTTCCATCTTTCTATAGATGGGCGACTTATTGGTCACATCGATGGATCCCTGTGGTCACAAATTAATAATTAGTCTTGAGGTGTTCATGTAAAACCCATTTTAGGATTTGCTTCTGGAAAACAAATCCTGAACTGCAGTTTATACATACTGATAATCCTCGTTGGTATAAAAGCTCATTCTGATATTCATACAAATAACAGTGATTGTACAGTACTACGTCCATCTTTTTAAAAAAAGGCCCCATTCACACCATGTTTCACACATAGTTTAAAATAAGCAGCGGAGCTGGCTTTGATTATTATGTTAACCTGGATCACTCAAGAGTACAGCGGCCAAATTAAAACAGTCTCACAGACGCCGATTCCCCCGGCGCTTTCAGTATATTTAAAAGGTATCGGTTACAAAGCTGAGAGAGAGCGAGAGAGTGACATGAGGAGAGAAGAAACAGACAATAAAGAAATGAGTGAAGGGAAGTCAGATTGGGATTTCTCTCTCGTTGGACTGACCGACTGTGTAGAGGATTCAGCTGCTCACAGTCAGCCTCTCAACAACAGCCAAATTAAACATTCCTGCCGGCGAGGGAGGAGAAAAAAAAAAAAAACGACACACGCTTTATCGCACGCAAGGAGAAGTTTGATAATAAATAAGACAAATTACTCACAATAAACTCTCTATTTCCTCAACTATTCATCATCTCAGTGGCGTATCGAATTAGCTGCCGCTCGAATATTGGGACCAAAAACGGACTCGCAGTCCATCTTAGTGATAACAGGGCTGATTTTTAATTCCCAGGCTTCAGTTTCATGTTTCGCTGTGGAATGTCAGCGGCGTATTGGGACTGAAGTAGCTGATGTATTGGAGCCACAGTGGAATGAGAGAGAGCGAGAGAGAGAGAGAGAGAGAGAGAGAGAGAGAGAGAGAGAGAGAGAGAGAGAAACATGGAGACAGACGGCCGGCCGTAGAGTGTTTGTTCTCAAAGCTGGAGTACTGCTGTTCAGGGTGGAGCGATGCCTTCTGGGATTGGTGAGGCCTGTTGACTCAGGCCCGGCCTGGTTCAATAACACAGATCAGCGAATAGTGATTCAGAAAAACAATACGAGAGGGCAGAGCGCTGGCTGGCGGACGAGCCGACTGAAGGTAAACACTCGCAGTTTAGTGTTTCCTCTCTGACACAGCCGGCGTTTTTGGACAAAGACAACCTGCCCTGCTGACAGACATTTTTTTTTCACGCCCGTGTCTGAGTGCAGGCCCGGGGTCCGATAGCTGGGCTCAGTACTGCATCCAGTGCTAGGTTCGCTAAATATCCATATTCCGAGGCTAACAAATGTCTTCTTTCTTTTTCATGAGCGAAGAGCAACGTACAAAACATTCAGGTAGCAGGATTCTACTTTTTTTTTTAATTTTGCTGGTCGTTGCCTCCAACATATGAATTGCCAAAGATTATATGAGCAATAAATGAAAGTCATCTGTTTTCTGGTTAATGTGCTCCATGTAAGCTGGTGTGATTATTTATTAGAGAAAGAAGAAAGAAGCACCCCTCTCCAACATCACTAGTACCAGTAACTTCTTTTTGGCATTGCATATGTTTTGAATTGACCCGTTATTGTTATTTCGATTTTTATATTCAAACTCTTTCCTACTGTGTATAGCAACCGATGCACAGCAATTTCCTTCCGGACAATTAAAGCTGTGATTTGTTTTAGGGTATACAAATGAATTGAATCATGACCCCCACCTCCGTTTGAAATCCTTTTCTCTCTCGGATTGGTCAGAGGAAATCTGTGCACTCGCATGCTGCCGTGTATACACGTTAACATGGTTACTATACTGGACGATCTCGCCTCATCAATCTGGATATCGCTTTCTTGACAGGCTCCATGACCAGCAGATGGATTTAATAATAGTTTAAGGGATAGAATTCATGCTAAAACCACATGTATACTAATCACACGGTACTGGTCCTTTTTTTTTTTTTTTTTTTTATATAATCTGACAAATGAAGTACACAACAGACAAAGACTGCTCGACAAGATGGCCGTTGTTTGGTCCTGAACCAAACTGGCTCACGAACCAGAGTTAATGTAAACCAAACTGAACGGGGGTGTAAAAGCAGAATTTGTTATATTTAAATGTATTCACTTAAAAATGTTCGACGCTAGACGATTTCAAATGATCGCGATTCTCTCACGGGATTTGAAACTAGATTCAGAGTTTTGGTGAAGCGCTCTTATGGCTCGGAGACGTACCTGCTCATGTGTCCAGTCTGACCCAGCTCTCCATCCTGGAAGTCGGTGTAGAACTCGGGACTGATGGCGCCGTCTGCCGAGATGATCCCATCTGGATGGAACAATACAAACAACACTCATTATAAACGGAGCTCAGCGTTGACATCAGTCCTCTCATCCCACCCTCAAGATACACAAAAGGCCGATGGGCCTCCGTACCGGCGTCGTAGAACATGTCGGGTCTCTCCAGGATGTCTCTGTCCCCGATGAAGGGTTCCCCGTCCTCCCCGTACAGGAAGGGCTCTCCCGCTCCATCCATTGGACGGTTCTCCACCATCTCCAGCCACTGACAATTGTAATAGCGGAACTTCTCGTTCTGGATCTTCTTTGCCCACTCCTCGTCATATTCCTGAAGAGATGTTGGAGGGTAGAGGTGATTTGGGTGGAGAGAGACAAAAAATAAAAAATGTGTCCATACATTTTTTTTTTTTAGAAATGCTGCCAATTCATTTGTATTCTGAGCACTTGACACACTGAGTACAAGACATGTAGAATTGTTGTTCAGTGACACACGACTGAAGGATCGTTCTGTTCTGGAAATAAACCTTTTCGCAGCGTTTACTGATTTATTGCAAACGAGCGCCTCCGTCTCGAACCAAAATCATTTTCTCGCTCTCGCTCTTTTTACTCATTATTTCTGGTAACGGGGAGTGGCAGCGGGGCATGAACGTATTGCCTACAGTAGTAGAGCGAGTTATGGCCATGCCAAGGCGTATTTGGAAAATAGGTTTCCATCAGCCCTTAATTGCATCGTCTCATTCTCAATGCAACAACTTCTACACCTCAGCCAAGCATAACAACGTTTGTTATCCCCCATTTCCACCAAGGTTTTATTTATGCACAATTTAGAAAATGATTGGAATGTCGGAGACAGACGTCTTATCAGAGTCAGCGTTAACATGGCGGAGAGGGTTCACTTTATTGGCAAACATTTTAGACGCTTTACTGACTGATACTCGCCACATGACTCTTATTCACAACAGACCATACAAGTAAGATCAACAGCTCCATATCATGTAAGTACTGTGTGTCTTCTCCTCCCTCCGTCCGCACTGCAGCTTATGAAAAGCTATGTTAGCGTGCGCAGCTCGGGCGGAGGACGACCACAGAGCTCTGTTTTCTTTTTCTCTGCGGGGGCTGAAGGGGCAGCGATAAAGGCGGCCTTTGAGACTGCGACGCCCCGGCCCGAAAGATTAATCACTCAGATGCAAAGCAGAGGGCCGTGGGCACTGACAGCCGGGGCCGAGACCCCGGACTCAAACGGGCCTATTGACCGTCACACAGAGGGGCCCCGCCCAAAACCCCTCCCCCTCCCCCCCGGAGGTGACAGTGACACATTTTGTCGGCGTACTGATTCGTCACAGGCTGAAATAGCACCTTGACTCAGGTTTTCACTGAGAAAATATGCTCTTTTATTTGCTTAATATGACTAATCCGTTATTAGCATGAGCTCATCGCAGCTGGGGAGAGGAAATGCATCAAAGTTATAGCTTTTCAACTTATTCCTCTGGAAACGTGGCCGGGCTCTGAATACATCACTGTGAATTAAGCCTCTGTCCCACTTGGAGCATCTACAAAGTTCCTTGTGAAGCCGTGCGCGTGTGTGTGTGTGTGTGTGTGTGTGTCTGCGTGTGTGTGCGCTTGTACATGAGCAGGGCCACAATGATCAAAGGTGAACATCTCAGGACTGCACAGTTATGGCGTGTGCTGCCAAAAGGATCCCGCACAGCCTAGCAGTAATGATTGTGTGTGTGTGTGTGTGTGTGTGTGTGTGTGTGTGTGTGTGTGTGTGTGTGTGTGTGTGTCCACAGCTCTGCTTTCTCTCTCACCTCTGCTGTCCAGCCGCTGACACACTCCAGAGCCCACCGGCTGCCTTTCATGTGGTTCCCAGCTTAATAGGTCTCACTGATAATTTCAATGAAACACTTCCTCTGCCCCGCTACACTGCCTGGCTGTAATCTCCAGCTAATTACGCTGATCTGAGGTCTGGCAGCGATCACGCACTGACTGGGTGCTGACCACACCTGTCAGTCACGAGGTGATTCGGGAGTTCATCGGTTTGTTAATCGCTGATGTCAAATGTGACACATCAGGAGGAGGTGAGAGTGTTTGACTGTTTGACTGGAAAAGGTCAAAACGCTTCATGTTCGTATGGAAAAGCGCTGTATAAGACAACACACTGGAAGACCCGTTTTAATCTGAATAGAATGGAAAATCTTGATTTTCATCTTACATTTCAGTCCATGCCTTGCGGCAGTGTCATTTTAAGGGTGAGTGCAAACGAATAGTTTCCAAAGGTTTTTGAACAGCTCCTATCCAATTGGCTGTATTACCAATCAGGCAAAGTGAGGAACTGCCCCGGGGCCCGAGGCCCCAAAAAACATCCGATTCACCGTGTCACAATTGGTTGAGACTCCAAATCAGTGCACCACTTTAGAAAAACACCACAAAAAAAAGTTTACTTTGGCTTTCTTTTTGTGCATCTTATAAAAACGTAATATTTGTGTCTATTCACCTTGTTTTTATAAACCATCTTGTCTTTTTCCCCCCCCCTCTGTATATATTCTACTTCTTCGAAAGAACTTTGTGAAAAATTCTAATGTATTCAAACTTTGAACCTTGGAGATCAGTGAAAAATAATAATACTGACCTTTAATCTAAGCATCAAAGCCCCTCAGTTCCTACAGCTGTAGTGTTGACATTATATTTATGAGACATCGTCAGTTACTCACCCCGATGATATCCAGCGTGTTGGTGCAGACTTTGCGGATCTCGGCGTTGCTGTCGTGCATCAAGTCGATGAGGTACGCAGGCGCTTCTGAGATTCGGACTCAAGCAAAAAACATTTCATCCCGTCTGGGACGTTTCGACGCTGAAACAATTACTTTGTCTGTCCCTAATCAATCGCAGGGGGAGCAATGGGGATGCGGTGGTACTGTGGGAAGGAACAAGCGCTCCCACTCTGTCATTTGAAGACAAAAGAGACCGGAGACAGGTGCCCTGCGGCTGAAGGAACCGCCGTCTACATTCCCTGTGATGAAGTGAACACTTTCCTCCCACTGCAGTGCCTAAATCAGATATTCACGTTATATTCTTCACGCAGAACGAAAAAACATCAATCAGAATGCGCTGACGGAGAGCATATTTGAAATTTGACACAAGCCGCCACCGACCACAACTGTGTACAATTACAGGCAGCTTAAAATACCCAGAGGGTTAAAAAAAAAAAAAAAAAAAAAGAAAACGAAGGAAAAAAAAACCGAGGGGTTAAAAGAGGTTGCTATGGAGATGCAGATGGGACCAAACAGTGAAGATACATACAGGGCAGTACAAGGACTTACCACGGGGACAAACACTAAAGACTGAAAATAAAGTCTTTCTGGAGAGCACCAGAGAATAAGTTTGGAGGAAACACACACGACTGTGGTGGAAGCTACTCATGACAGTCTTGTAGATGGTCTCATGTCTCTAAACATGTATTTCATGTAATGGGACAGAAATGTCTGTGATACTTTGCAAAAAAAGGATACGAGTGTCTTTGATGATGACGTCCCTGGTGGCTTTGTGAAAGACCATCTGGTAGAAGACGTAGACAATCTGACACACAAACTCATCGTCCTCCTGTTGGGCTAAGATAGAGGACAACAAGGATTCTTTTTCAAAGTGGATAGCGTCATGTGTGCCCCCCGCCCCCATCCTGAATTATATTTTTGTATTAATCCCTGCTATGAAGAGCAATTTAACACTCGTATTAAATATCCTGTCAAAATGTTTTGTTTTTTTGATAGTTGATAGAAGTTTTTATGTGTTACACAGGTGGCACAGCGCAGGTTAGAGTCAATGTGACGAAAACTTTTATTTCCGGGTCGTGGAGTATGACGAGCATGATTTAATCAATATACATATTGTTTTCTAACTCAAAAAATGAATTTAGTTTGGAGGCAGCAATGGGATCATCTGATTGTTATATTAAAAGTTTTATCGCAGTTTAATTAAGACCAGTTACGGTGGTTTACTTAAATAAGGTACACCTTTTTAGGTGGATAGAAGACCACAGCTTTTAAAAAGGAGCTGCAATTTAGTTTTGTACTTCCTTAAAGTTGGGGGACTTGGAAGACACAGATTAAAAAAAGAAGGTGATTATCTGTGTAACAGGCGGCGAGATATTCAGACTTTTAGTCCCTAGAATAAAATAAAAATAGAAATAAAAAACTACTACACGGTACATTTCATAATGCTTTGGAAAGCTTTAGTAGGATTTGGTTCTTACCGTTAAGCAGCTCAATGAGAGCAGGAATGATCCCAGACTTCGCCAACATGGCTGCACACGAGTCGTCCATGGACACGGTGCCGATCATGATCACCACCTCCAGAATGAGGTCATCCTCAGCAGAACCTGACATCAGGGAAAAGTGCAAGTTGAGTGGATGACCGGCCAAGGAACCTCATTGATCCTCTGAAACATCTGGTCCCCGGTGTGCAGGAGAGAGTGCTGAGCCAGCGGAAACACACAGGGCTGCTGGGCCTGCTGTGTCTTAATACCAATGCAGTCTAGAAAACTATGCCTGAAGAGTAAAAGGTTATAAATAAAATGGCTGTTTTCCATTTGTGTCTGAGGACATCTATTTACTTTTAAAGGATCCCAAGAGGCTCATTTTAAGATCAATAAATGACTCATGGATGTTAGCGGGCTGGAAGTTACTGAGGATCGCTCAGATCTCTTTGTGAAATCATTAAATTCTCAGACTGGTGGAAATATGACATGTGGTCATAGCACCCGATATCAAAACCAATTCCTGAAAGCCAGTAAATAAAATTAAATAAAAAATAAATTTGATTAAAACTCATTATATGATAAAACAATTAATTAAATGTATAACATTGTCAATTGTTCCAACGTTTTTGATTGATAAAACAATTAGAACTTTGGATTCTTTTGTTAAATTTGTCAGGTATTCTTCTCAAAGTCAGGGATCAAAACACTCATTCTGGTATCGGAGGTGAAACTCTGGTACTCTGGTATCGGCATGAGTATCGAAAACATCAAATGACACCTGAAGAACTGAGCACTGAGCCTGCCCTGGTTGGAAGAAAATAAAAAATGAGGACAAACATCAAACTTCTAAATAAGCCAGGATTCTTGTTATGGACTTATTAGATAGGTCTTCACTGGTCCAATATTTGGACTTCATGTGAAAGGAAACCCCTAGAAAACCTACCAAGATCTACAGTAGTGTGCATCAATTAAACTTAAAAAAAAGCGTCCCAGTTGAAGAAGGGCCCAACAATAATAACATTTACATAATGATGCAGCATACTACGTATTGGCACACAGACCTGCAGCAATACCTCTCGACCCAGATCAGGTCCTCATCATGATGTTTATGGTTAAATAATAATGATAATATGTTATACATTCATGTGACGTTCAAACTTTCCTGTCGTTCTTTATTATTTACTATCCTACAATGCAAATAATATAAACTTCAATATACAGCACTAGACTTTTAGTTCTGCCTCAATAAAAGACAGAAACTGAGGGTTAGGAGGTCACTGGTCATCAAAGGTAAAGATTAGGCCCAGACCCTAATGAGGGTCCTCTGTCCTCATATCGTCCATGACCGGTGACACTTCACTGATAGTGTGATGCAGGGGGAGTAGTTAGAGGTTAAGACAGGGCATGGGAGAGACCTGGCTTCTGGTTTTAAAGGGAGATAGATGAGAGAACCGTGGCAGGTTTCTCCTTGTATGCAAAGCATTACTGCGCGTCCTATAAGAGTGGGTTTAGAAGATATCACAAAAACCCTCTCAGGCGGTACGGCGGATGAAGACCACAGAGGTCCATGTAGTCTTCACACACCTGGTTTGAGTCTGTCTTTCAGGTAGGGCACCAGGTTGTACTCCTTGAGGACCAGATCCCAGTCCAGGTTGGCGATGGTCAGATTGGCCAGCGTGCCCAGACACTCGATCACAAACTCCTCGGCCTCCTCCTCCTCACTGATGGGAGCTGCCAGGTCACTGACGTGTTCCTACCGGCAGACAGACAAACCAAGATCAACGAGAGTTTTTAAACCAGGGCTGATATAGACAAACCCCCCCACAAAAAAACTGAATGGAAATTAAAACTGCAGACTTGACTTGTGTGCTCGCTTTACCTCCATCGAGAGGCGTTGCCACTATATGTTCTCTTTATATGAATGGATAGAGGAGAGTGTTAGTGAGATGGAAGAACAAGGCTGATTGGACACCCTGAGCCTTGGTACAGTAAAAAGAAATTTATTGGAAAAGTAAAACAAAAAGTATGGCAGATTTTCATGGCTCTTGTCACTCCTATTGTTATTCTTTTTCTTATGGAATTAATACATTTTGAGATTTTGTGCAATATTGCCATGGAGACACTGAGTTAACCATTGTGCGCCTGCATTTCTTCATACTTACTCAAAAAGTTATTTACTAAAATGTGTTACTTTTGATCAAACCATTCAGTGCTTTGAGGTCATGACTTAAGTAACACTATACAAGTTATGAACCGTTTGATGAATACGCTCCACCATCAGCCTTCAAGCCTTAACATTGACTTTCATTTAGAACATAGGATGAGATCAAAAGACAAAGCACTGACCAGGAAGAGGCCCTTGGTGGCTCCGTTGTGCTGAGAAAGGTTTCTGATCATCTTCATCACCAGAACATCCTTCATCTTCACAGCACGCTTCATCAGCATCTTCAGACCGTTGCCTGGGGCAACGAGGAGGAAAAGATCATTTTAGAACGTAACGACATAAGAGTGGGGTGAAATGCCCTTTTTCCATATGTTGTGTTTATCCGTTCTTCGGAGCTCCTACCTTCACAGATGACCTTTGCGTTACTCTTGTTGGCAGCGAGGTTGATGCAGAGTGAGATGAGCTCAACATCCACCTTCTCCTCCCCACAGTCAAACACCATCTTCATCAGCTGTCAATCACAGGTTCCAAATGTCACTTAACCTCTTAATTGATTCATCACTGAGATTCAAGACAAACTAACACACAACAGTAGTCGTGTGTCTGTCGTGTTAGAATACACGGCTATATATCAGAGTTTCAGTGTGTTTATGTAATTTGCTGGAAGTATTTATTTTCTGATGATTTTGCTAAAAAGAAGCATAGGGTAGTTCCCGAAGACAATGAGCGACATGTATTCATGTTGTGTGTGTGTGTGTGTGTGTGTGTGTGTGTGTGTGTGTGTGTGTGTGTGTGTGTATGACATGTCATTTAGTTAATTTAATGTCGGGTTTGAGCCCTGGAGAGGAAAGGAAGGTGAGGAAAAGAAATCAGATTACATTTTTTTAAATAAGTTTTTGAGTTAAAAAGAGAGAAAGACAGTGATTCCAGATAAATGCAAGCGTCATTCCTAACTTCTCAAACACCCACCACCTCCCTCTGTCTGTCTGTCTGTCTGTCTGTCTGTCTGTCTGTCTGTCTGTCTGTCTCTCCTGCACTGATTTAACATTAAACAGGAAAAGCTTTGAGCAGAGGAGGGGTGGGGAGTGGGGGCAGAGGTGCACTGCTTCCCTGTGAGGAGTCAGGAGTCAAAGAAAGGCTGGGCCGGGCCTGGGTTAGGTATCACATACCAGGGGCCCCGGACCCCAAATCAGTCCCGTCTAGACTCTCTGGCACCTGCCTCTGCTTATTTACCACAGACAGCCACCGGAGGCCCAGTCAGGGCCCAACGCCACGCTGCAGTCCAACCAACGCAGCCACCTCCGCCCCCTCCCAACCTCCACCTCCATTCCTCTCCTCCCTCACCCCTGGCATCCCTGCTCTGGAAACCCCACATCCAGCACCAAATGGTGACCCCATTAAAAGCTGGAGAAGGGGAAAGGAGCAGGTCAGCTACTAGCCTGGGAAAGTGATAAAAGAGAGGGGTCTTAGAAGTACAAACTAGGTAGAGAGGATATAAATGTGGGAAATGGGGTGAGGCAGTCTGTTAAGGATGGAGGGGTAAATGTAAATATTATATGGGACAAAAAAGGTTTTGGTAAAAAAATATAATGTAAATGAACCACTGAAACTGCGTCTACACAAAGCTGGCAAAATTGGAAAAATAACGTTTGCAAAGTTTGAATACGACGCTCATTGATGTTTTTTTTTTGCAAAGATCTGCATCCACACATCAACACCGACACAAAAGGAAAACGATAAAATCTTGTCTTCTTAGTCCAAAACAACTAACTGTTGATCACCGCAAACATGTGGCGAGCAGGGGGACAGACGGTCGTGTGTTCCATCATCACCTACACTTTAGTACAGACAATTGTCCTGTTGTCATCACACAGAAGAAGAAGAACAGAATGATCTAACCTCTGCTTGATGAATAGATGCTACCTGTTCACCAATTGAACTCCTGTTGAGCTGCACTGTTGATGTGTGATCGGCTACATTGGCAATTGTAATAAGTGATGGCAGGCGGGGCTGCTACTAGGATTTTAGAAACGGCAAGCTATTAAGAAATCACGTATTCAAATATAAATCGTATTTCTTTCACGCAGTACATTTTTATGGGGGCAGGTACTTGATGCAATTCTGGTGGAATAAAAGGACTCCTTTTAACCCTTTTTTTAATTCATTTTTGCTTAAAAAAAACTGTCCAATGTAGTCAGAATCAGCCTTAAAACACACGTGTAATATGTGTGTAATTGTAGAATGCAACTTCTCGTGTTATTAAATTCCCCAGAATAAAGTGAGTCGTCTTCTTAATTACTGTCAAACCGCCTCTGACCTCGATTGAGAAGGCACGCGTCCCGTTGTACGTTTCCAAAAAGCGTTCGTTTTCCTCATCGACACCAAAACACAAGACTATGGATTTAGATATTTATCCACTCCCGATTAGTGGGACAAAAGGTAGTCGAGGGTCGCGAGGGGAGAGTGAGCGGGCCTCGGGGCGGGGTCGGAGGTCACATCCTGGTCATGCTGCTCGCCAGCCTCCTTTCTGCCACGCAGGGGAGCCTGGGGTTCAGATCGGCTGCCGACGTGACCTTCTGAACAAACAGCCGACTCCCCCGGCCACATCTGGCCGGCATTTACACCCAATCTCAACAAACAAACACAACGCACATTTAGCTAATCGCCGATGATGAGAGGAGCGACTGACCGGGTCAACTCAATCAGGAGGGAGAGTAACTCTACTAAATATTTCTGATCGAAAGTTGAAAGAAACAAGCCTATGAGGGGGAGCGGGGGGGGGGGGGTTTGAAATCAGGCGGCAAACTTAATTTTCACAATCACAAATCCTGTCTCTTACGCTGGCGTCCCAGTTTAGTCATGGTAATTAAGAGTCGAATATGGGGAGAAGATACAGGAAAGGATGAGACGGCGGGAGGATGTTTTCAGGAAAGAGAAGGAGAAGAAGGAAAAACAGAGATGTCATCACAGCGACAGCGAAGACTGAGCAGCAGTCCTCCGGTGGTTTATGGTTCCAGATGTGGCGTGCGTCCCTCCCTCCCGCTCCGTTTCTCATGCATTAACTCCCGGGTGCCGTTAGCTGCTGATGCCAATGTGTCTGTCTTGGTCTGCTGGCGTTGTACATTAGCCAGTCTTACCTGCGGTATGCAGTCTGTGTCGGCAAACATGGACTTGAATCTGTCGTCCATGCTGATGTGGTACAGAATGCACATGCAGAGCTGTCTCTGGGCCTCGTCAGCTGCAACATAAACAGGAGGAGGAGGGAAGTCAATGGATGAATGACTGGTTGTGCCGTAACGCTTCGCGGGATGCCAATGACCACATCTAGGAGAGGGGTGTGTTTTTTTTGAAAGTATTAATGAGCTGAATGGCCTTTTTAACAGCGATTCCTGTGGAAGGTCAAATGGCACTCGGTGCAGAATCAGCATCAGTCGACTGCAGTTTCTCAGTGTGTCGCGTCTCACGGGAAGCTATTTTGAGGAAAAACAACATCTAAACGTTGAATGTGGAACTGCAGCGGGCTGCGGACTGAAAAAGGAGAGCTTTCCATGCTGCATAAATGGACAAAAGAAATTATATTTGCTATTTTCTTACTTACTTTATTTGTGCAGCTTTTGATATATCCAGATTTCTGTCCCAAAACAATGGAAGTGAATGGGATCATTGTGCTATTCACAGCATTTGGGGATAAGTCTGACAATATCATATATTTTCTTAATGTCAACAAATTCCATGTGCAGACCAACAGTGAACGTGTCTACTAACAAGTCATATATCTTCTTCCTCTGTGCCATAGGGCTCCATTGTTGTCCAAAACCATTGAAAACGCATCAATGGGTCACACCGTTGCACTGGATCACATGTTCTTACTTTACCACGAACACGCACACTGTGGTTCATTTTGACTTAATCCCACATACACTGTCCTGCTGCACCATATGTGAATTAATCCGACAATGAAAATAATCTCCAAATGTACCCTTTCCTCCTGTTTGAGTAAGTCTTTTTTTATTTTTCTGAAATGATATAATTGTGAGCTGTTTCTACAGATTAAACTTCAGTAGGAACCGATGGGCTTGGAGCTGAGCGCCACAGACAGGAAGCCAGACAGTATTGAGAGACAGACTAACATGCTCATGGTTCGGCTCTGCACATACGATTTGTTGACAATAAGAAATGTATAAAATGAGGCCAGCCTTGAAATAAAGAATTAAAAAAAGTCTCCTCTCCCTCCAGAAACAGTGACCCAGTTACTAGTAGGGATACTCCACAGACCTCACTGCGAACAGTTTACATAGGGACCATTTCTTCGGTAGAAAGCCGTTCCAATGAAAACAGTGGACAGATAGGTCTGTGGATTATCCGGGTTTGTTTGTGGAAAGACACGTTCATGCTGAATTATTTTTAAAGCTGCATCATTATTTTTTCTGCTACTTAGCAGCAGTAGAACAGGCTGAAAAGCTCAAAAAGCTGTTCACCTCCATTGCATTGTGGTCTATCCAGAGATCCAAGAGACAGATCTCTCAAAACCTGGACATATAAAACCAAAACTATCTGCATGGATAGATACTGCCAGAGGTTAAGAAACAAAATATGTGTCTTTTTTTTTTTTAGTATTTGTCCCAATAAAATGAGTACATTCCCAGTCACTACACTTTTGTGAGCTTATCAAGCCTCGGGAGCAGCATGGAGGAGATAAAGACAGAATGGATTGAGTGTTAGACTGTCAGTGAGCCCCAGACCTTTATGAGTTTGACCTCTGACCAAAGCTGGGGGGCTAGAGGCCTGGAGGAGGAGCCAGCCAGGGGGGATTAATAGAGTTCAGACCAGAGTTTGACCCGGGAACTTTTCATTAAGAGAAGTGTTAAGAGAGAGGCTCCTCACTGGACCAGAACCACCAACAGACCTCCTGTAATGCCCACCAGCCTCCAAATCCCCAACCAGGTCCAGTTAAAACTGGTCCCAGCCGTGTTCGGTCACTGGCCGTACGGGGAGCCTTATCGCTCGAGTATTAGATCCAGATGTGCTCAGTGAAGCCCTGGAATCACAGGAGGGAGAGACGGCTTCTAACTTTAATTGGCAAAACAGGAGGAAGCATCAATTTTACTGCCTTTAATAAGTTAAAGCTACGCCGCTCGCTGCTCTGGACCTTCCAGCGCAGCCAGCGATTGGCCAGAACATGTGCTTCTCATTAGCGATCCTTTACCTCAACCAATACCTTGAAATGCACGCGCGCGCACGCACGCACGCACGCACGCACACACACACACACACACACACACACACACACACACACACACACACACACACACACACACACACACACACACACACACACACACACACTTTACTGGTAGGAACATGGAGGATCCTTTATGGGAGACGAGAGAGATCCCATTAAATGTTCAAAACACTGGTGGGGTTGGGGCAAGAAAGAGGAGAAAAAATAAAAGGTGAGGGGGAGCTGTTAAGAATTAACTAGACTGTTCAGGGGCAGTTAGTGGGCAGGCTAAACTCCAATTACACCCCAGCCTGATTTAAAACCGCCTAACCTTCGTAAAATTACACCCGCACACATTAAGAGGCGTCTGGGTTTGCTTTGCCGACAGCACCGCGCCGCTGTTATTGTATTTTCTGGATAAATAAGCAAGCTGGGTTTGGTCTTCGGAGACATCACGCACCACTTAACAAGGTAAAATGCTCTTAAAGAGGTCCCCACCCCCACTCAAGTCTCCTAGTTTGCTTTTGCAATGTAATGACAGTCAACATGCTGTTGCTGTGTGAGAGGCAGTGATGGAAATGAGGCTGCAACAAATGAATACGTTTCATTATTAATACATCGGAGGATTGTTATTTTTGGATAAACAGATTATTTATATTTTTATCTACAAAATGTCCACGGTGACATTTCACAATTGAAATTGTATTATGCGCCCAACAGTCCAAACCCACAGACTCAGTTTTGGACAAGATTAAGCAGACAAAAAGGCAACACCTTTCAAGAGCTGAAGCCAGAGAATGTTTGGTATTTCTGATACTGAACTTTTATTCTGACGAGGGATTTTAAGGATAAGAGAGAAAGAAATATTTCTGTTTTGTTCTGGTATTTTGGTGCAGTGCTTTCGGTCCATGCCCACAGTCCACGGTGTCATGGCTGTTGGGCTATAAGGCCCTCATATACTCCAAGAGGGACATTTCTTTTGCACACAGTGGTGGATGTGTGCGAAAGTCTAAATCGACAGATGACGGAATTTACATCACGCTTCAAACGTCTTGTTTTGCCCGACCAACTTTGCCCAAAACTAAAAGATATTCAATTTACTGTGAAATAAAAAAAAAGAGATAGAAGCAGCTAATACTCAAGCAGACAATGTTTGGCATTTTTGCTCGATACATGACTTGAACAATTAACTGAGTTTCAAAATTATCGATTAACTTCTGATCCGACTTGCTGTATAACGCAAAGAGAAAGAGAAAAAGAAAAAGAACGTGCAGCTGACAAAGAGGGATCTTCTACTTCCTGTTGAGTTCAGGTGGTGTTGGGATGGATCGAGTGGGAGGCGATGATGACAAGTGGAGGCGCCCCCCCCCCCCGCCTCCCTTTCCCCCTCCCCCCACTTTCATCTTATCTCCAGGAGTCATGACCTCGGGTCGGGTCTGGATGGAGAGAGTGGAGGCTGACAGACCCGCCCCCTCGCTGTCTTCTCTCTTTAGAGATAAGACCTCAGGAGTCCTCACGCAGAGTACACCAATTGAAAAGAGGAGAGTCGGCAGTGAAAGCAGATGATTAATGACACCGCGGCTCACATGCAGAGCGCATTAAAGCCATGCGCAAACATACAAATACAGGCAAACTCAACAGTGTCAAGCCTGTGAGCAGGCGTAATATTTCAGTGTTAACTTATATTATGTGTGCGCCTCGCTTCCTGTATGAGCAACCCCCCCCCCCCCCCCACCCGCCACTTCCCAAAAAAACAGCCCTCTCCAAATCTCTGAAGACCTCTCCACCTCTCCGGCCTGCTCCTGCAAAAACAACATTAGTGCAGAGGCTCTGGCATGTTATTCTAACAAATATATTATATTAATTATGCGCCGTTACCCGAGCCTCCCCCTGAGAGGCTTCAAAAGGCCCGTCAGAGATGCCTCCGACCGTGTCACACGACCTTCGCGGATGAGACAACGCACCGTTCGCACGCTCTGGAGCTTTCAGGAAGTCACTGCTCTAAATGGTCACCAGAGGCTTTCTCGAGGCCTGGGTGCTGCGTAAAAGCTGCACCTGCACATACGCCCATAGTTATAGCAAATTAAAAAGGCTCCACCGGCGGCACGGGATGGATGACATGTGTCTGAATACAACCGCAGTCATAAACGCACAATGAGCCGGTATAAACACACATCCACAGGCACAAAACAGTCGGGAAGACACAATCAGTACGCAGTGTGATTACCGAGCAGCGAGGAGACTTTGGGAAGGAGTCCCGTCTGGACCATCTGGCCGCGCAGCGACGTGTCGAAGGAGAGGTTGAGCAGGAGGCGGAGGTTGGTGCTCAGGAGCTCCTCGTGATCGCAGGGAACCAGCCGAGCCAGCTTCGCCACGGCGAAGGTTTCAGCCTGCAGACGAAACAACAAACTTCCAGGTTCTGCTCCAGACGACATAACCTCACGTAACACTGTGCCACGTGGTACATGATGGTAGTATTCTGCGTGACGACTACTTTTGCTTTTGACAACTCAGTAAATTGAGCTGATTATACTTCTGTACTTTGATTTCGGTAAACTTTGAATGCAGTATGAGTATTTTTGAATTCTTCCTCAGGTGACGGATTGAAGTACTTCTTCCAACACTGTATATATGTACAACACAGGTGTCACGTGATTCACAGTGTATTTGATTATAATTCACGGCAACTCATTTTATTTTTCAATTTTTTGACTTATTTTAATTATTATCAAGATAATGTAAAGTAATGGGATACTTTTGTCAGAAGTTAATATATATTAATTAATTAATTATACTTTATTCTCTACTGGAACGTGCAGCCTTAAAAAAAAAAAAAAATAAATGCATGAAATTATCACACAAAATGTGATGATTACTTTCTTTACTGGATTACATTATCTGTTGGTTTACACTGCACCATGCTACCACTCTGAAAAACACTCCTAAATGTAAATACAGGGATTTTTCATGATTATAATAAATGATAACTCTCTCTATATCTCTGATATGATATACATAACATCTTCATAAACCACTAAAATCTTGCCCTTTCCATTTTTTTTTTAAGTCCTGGTGCCCAGCTCGGCGAAGGTTCACATGACCTGCAGGCAGGTGGAGGTGTTGAGCTGATGACGCTGAACACAAACCCCATGACTGCCGACTCTTTCGGGGGTCACCGATGTGTGAGAATGTCCCCAGCACGGCAGCGTTCGGGGACTACACGCCGCCGGTGTGACGGAGCAGTGCCCGTCAGTCCGGTGCTGCCTGTTAACGTGTGTGTCGTCCCCCCCCCCTCCCCCACAACCCCCTCTCCTGTGGTCTCCCCCCGCAAGCCAGATATCACGGTGACACAACCTGCTCCCAGTTAAAGAACGCACTCACTGCTACTGTGTGCGAAACCAGCTCCAGTCGCACCATCACAAACCAGACCACGAGCAGCATAATCAACTGCAGCCCGTGTCAATTACTACTGACATTCCCCTTTCATTAGTGACAGGGGGAAAAAAATGACTGCGTTGAAATCTTATCTTTCTTTTTTTTTTTTTGGATTAAATAAAACCTGACGACACACAGCATCATTAAGTGATTATGTCTTCTTTTTAAAAAATAAAAAATCAATTAAACACCCTTGTACTTAAATGGAGTCCCTTCTCCCTTGTGTAAACTGATATACTCAACCAAGTCAAAGTGTTGAAACCACTATTTTCCTGCTGGACACATGCTTGAGTGGGTCTAAACTCCCTGAAGGCTTCCTTAATCTGAATCAAAGATACACTGAAGGGGAAACAAGGAGATAAAACCAGTTCCTAACAGGGTCTGGCTTTGATAAAGAACCACAAACTGAGTGAGATTGGAACCAGGTGGGGCAGGATTAGGGGAAAGTCGGCGCCTGTACGAGCGCTGTGGGACACGTGGCCAAAAGCGGACCTTCTAAGCATTTATTAAATTGAAATTTGATAAGCGTGGTTTCAACTGGCATTTCTGCAGCGGAGCGGCCATTTGTCAACATGACTTCGGGAGTGTTTTACAGAACAAATGAAGAAGGATTGTTTCCTTGAAATTTCACTAATGGAGTTTAAATATCTCAAAACGACCTCGTTAAAGAGCACATTCATTAGAGATGTAATTTAGGAGATTGACTGTACTGGTCGGAAAAAACTCAAAACAACACACAGACGCCATGGATTTTAAACAATGAATAGTCTGGCGGAGCTTCTCCAACAAAACACTTAATTAAATATAAAAAGAGTGTTGACGCAAGAGTGGTTTTACATACAACTCAATTGCAGGATTATTTTCTTATTTTCCTTAACGAATCCATGATTAATGTCATACTTGCCGTTTCTCAAGATCAGAGAAAAAGCGCAAGCGGCCGCAATAGTTTCTTTTGTAAAACTTTCCACCTCAACTATCTGCACCGTTCATGAGCTTAAGTGTTAATTTGTGATATTGGGCTGTATAAATAAGATTGACTTGACAAGTGAATGTTTAGACGCGGCGCACATGGGGAAGCCATCATGCACATGCGAGCACAGTTTGATGCAGGTACAGTGCCTCTCAAAAGTATCCACCACATTTGCTGTTTTTCCTATTTTGTTGCATTGCATTGCCTTGAATTTAAGTGGAATGTTATTTGTTTATTTATGACGTAAAATGTAAAAAAAAAAAAAAAAAAAAAAAAAAGGTGTTGAAATAAAAAAGAAAAAGTAAAAAGTAAATAAATAAACTGAGTGGTGCGTGCAAATGTATTCACCGCTTTGCTATGAATCAGCTAAATAAGATCTGGTGCTACCAGTTACCTTCAGAAGTCACATAGTTAAATAAAGTCCACCTGTGTGCAATCTAACGGAGACATGATGTCAGTATATATACACCGGGTCTAAAAAGGCCCCAGAGTCCGTAAACCAACAAGAAAGCGGCACCATGAAGACCAAGGAGAAGTTAAGATCAGGATTGGGTTATTAAACAAAATATTCTCTCCATTTTGTAATCATGGATTTAGAGGTGCTATGTGACATGTCCAACGTTTCTGATATTTATTTTTATAAGCCAACCCTGATCTGTACTTTTTTAAAAACAAGTGCTTCACCCCACCTATATAGATTATTTTGTGTTGGTCCAGTACTTGAAATATTATATATTGTAATAATATAATAGGATCATTTAAATTCCAGGTTGTAATGCAACAAAATAGGAACTAAGGAGGGTTCAAAGTTTTGCAAGGCCCTGCGCGTATCAGCGCTTCAGTTAAGATGCAAGGAAAAGGAGGAGAGTGTTTTAACTTTGACCCCAGCCCTCCTCCGTCTCACCATGTCATTCTTGTTCTCCAGGAAGATGGAGAGCTTCTTGAGGAAGGAGACCACCACCAGCAGCAGCTCCTCGTCGTCCCGGTCCAGGATCTTCACCAGCGTGTGGACGATGTTTTTGTTCCTCATCTTCAGCTCTGTGCGGGGGTCTTCAGCCAGGTTGAGCAGCAGACACAGAGCGACTACGGGGTCAAACACGCCAGAGGCCTGAGGATCAGCCTGGAGCTCAAACATACTCCGTTACTCTTCTTTGGGCTTTTGAAAGTCATTTCTGATTCAATGGAGCTTTTCTTGTGCCTCTTGGGCCAAACAAATCTGTCAATTATCTTAATGAATAATCACTTAATTGCTAAGCGTATAAAAACAACAGAGCAGAGTCATAAGTCAGATGTCTTGTTTTCTCTGAACAAGGATCTGAAGCTCAAAGACATTTAGATTAAAAGGATTAAGACTAAAGCAGCTAACCTTCTCATTGGAGACACATAACTTCCCCAATAGCTGCTAAACAAATCTAATTTGTTATTCATTATATCAACTTCAGTCAGTATTTCTGATACAATCCTGCCAGTTTTTTATGTTGTGCCTAAACTGTTTTAATCCAGAAGTGCTTAGAACGTTTTGTTTGAAAAGTGCTGAATAACTGTATCACATATACTGTATTTATTGAAGCGATACGATGCTAACTTACGCTTTCGTACCAGTGACACCAACACTTAAATGTCTGCATAATTACATTTTACACACGGTATCCTAGATGTCATACGCACAACTTTGTTCAAACATTCCCAAAATTGAGCCAAACATATCTGATAACTCGGGAGACTTTGTCGATTGGCTAACTGGCAGCACTGAGTGGCTGCAGAGGTCAAACAAAACGGGCCTTTGCAGTCTGGGAGCACGACAAATTCAATCAACCGGGCCTAGAAGAGGACTACACTGACCCGCACGGCTCCAGTATCTACTGGGACCAGCCTGGCGGAAACTGCAGGCCAAATAAGTTTGACGTCGTCATGGAGTAAAACGTTTCCACAGTTACCTCTGAGGAGCTGCTCCTGCTTGCTCAGAAGGCTCTGGTACTTTCTGAAAGACTTCTCATGTTCCTTCTTCAGATTTTGGTTCTCAGGGAATTCTTCATGTGAGATCAGTCAGGGAAATCAAATGTACACAGAAAACATTAAAACTAGACCATGATAACCAAGCTAGTGGAAGTATTAGGTTTTTCAGTTGCATGGCTCTCAGAAAAA
The DNA here is from genome assembly GCA_016806645.1 of Ophiodon elongatus. Classification (NCBI taxonomy): domain Eukaryota; kingdom Metazoa; phylum Chordata; class Actinopteri; order Perciformes; family Hexagrammidae; genus Ophiodon; species Ophiodon elongatus. Next base: position 146,725 of record JACSYO010002155.1, read on the forward strand.
GGATATAGGCCTTCTTCTTCTTCTGCAGCTCGTCCTGCCAGAGGTCGTACCTCTTCAGCTCATGCTCAATGATATTCATACAAAGGGCCCCAACCTTGAAATGTGTGACATGTTCATGGAACTGGGAGAAACTAGATGAGAAAATTAAGAGGCAAAGAGAGAGAGAGAGGGAGGGAGAGAGAGAGAGAGAGAGACTTCCATTTATCCAAAAGTGTATTTTCAAAACGGAATCGGGGATTCCAGCTGGGAGCTGTCATTAAAATGACCCAATCCGTCACCCCTAAAGTAGTTTACAAAGTAAACTGTCAAAGTCAAAACACATTCAGTCAAACAGTGTGTCCTGGTCCGACTTATAATCAGTCCAACTTGAACCGTTTCACAATCCAAACAGCATAACATGGAGATGGACACGAGCCAAGAGCGACGATCGGTTTTCAGACGTACACGTCCTCTCGCTGCCTAAATCAGCTCTGACAGACGTTTATGTATTATTCTAGCCAGGGCTAATTTTAGGGTTTCCTAACCCCCAGTTGGAGAGTGAAACTTCAGTACTAGGTACTCTGCCAAAGGTGGATGACTACTGTAAGTAAGGGGGAGAGCAGTGGAAGGAGACGAGAGCAGAGTCAGTGGGGGTCAATGCTGTTACAACTGAAATCTAGAAATGCTGCACACAAGGAGGCAACCGTACGGCTGGTAGAGTGTTATGACTGCCTCAATGTGCTAAACTGGGTTTGTGCGTGAAATGCAAAAGGCCGTATTACCTTAATGCAATATCGATATCAAGGTATGTGGTCAAAAATAGTTAGATTTGATTCTTCCATATAGCCCAGCCCTAGTTTAGTTAATCATAACGATTTAAAAAGGCACGGATGTAGTCCAAAACCAGTATGTGGACTACACTGGATGCCTGCATAGACGAACACACATGTTTGTCAGTACAGAGGCATACATTTTGGATTTTGCAATAAAGTTTGCAGCCATAAAAAAGTGGAGTATGAATAAAGTTTAAAACTCCCCAAGAGTCGTCACTCTAAACCTGAAACGTGACACACAATAGCAAGGGGCTCCAAAAAAGATCCAAGACCATATGTGACTAAAACTTTGGAAGGAAGGGACAGTCGGACACTTGTGGCCCTCTGCAGATGTCTGAAGTGCCGGTTTACCTGGAGAAGCAGAAGAAGACATAGATGATGGTTGTTGCCAGGTCCACACTCTGCTTCCAGTCCTCCCTCAAAACTCTGGCCAGGGCTCCGAGGACCGTCTCTGCAGACACACAGACACATGCCAATAAAGACACACACGCACACAAAGGCGCTCATATAAATGAAAAAAAAAAAAAGTCATGAATGAAGTACAACAGATGTAAAAGAAAACAAAAAAAAACGAAATGCAAAGCGTCTGTGTGTGGAATTCAATCAGAGCCGGACTGAACAGTGCAGCCGGAGGTGAGTTTAAAGGAGCGTGGGGGAATGCGATGAGGTCGGAGGCTCCTGAGGATTCTCTGCTGCGGGGTCTTCGCGGCGCAAAAGGACGTGCGTCCCAGGGCTCGTCTCCTCTTTCCTCGTCGACCCCAGGCCCCTCGGTTCACACGAACACTCGGCTCTTATCAACAGCGCGCCGGCTGATGCGGCGCGGCAGACGGAGTGAGCGGCCGACGCATCATGACAGATACAAATGGAGCCGTGCCATCGCAGCGCGGCCGCGGAGGATGACGGCTCCGTGCTGTTGCGGAAGAAACAGCACGGTTGTCACGGAAGGGAGCCGAACTGAAGCCGAGCTTTGTTTTTCTTTGAGAAGGGGGGAGCCGAGAGGACGGGCTGATGAAAGTCTACACTCGAGCGATATTCCTATTATCAAAACTCCCCTTTTTCATCCAAATGTGGCTTTTTGCTTGAGAGTTTGGAATATGAGTGAGGTTTGCACTTCTGAACTTTAGCGACTGGCTCCACTTACCCAGGAAAAAAGATTATTTACAGAAAATTAATACACTGAGTAATTGAGAATGAAAAGTTCAACCTTGACCTTGATCCTGGTCTTCCAACGCAGATGGAGTTTGCTCGGTTACCACGGAGATTTCGTCACACCGCCGTATCCTGACACGGGTAACCATCTTCCCTCCGTATACGACCACCTGCGCAAACTCCATCCGCCGAGGAAGACCGTGAGATGCTGCTGAAGGCTCAAAAAAAAAGAAACAAAAGCTCATAAGTAGACTCTGGTTTTGGAGGTTAACTTCTCCATAACCAGCAGGTAACAACCTAATCCTGGCAGGGTAGGATAGGGGCAAAATATATCTACAGCTCCAGTATGTGAAGACACGAACATGGTAAAAAACGGACATGGACATGGTTCTGTTTTTTTTACATTGGGTGTCTGCATCGGCAAACTTGTTGGGGACACAGGCAGAGGATGAAATATATATATCATATGAACCCATGTGGACCTTCTTGGTCCCCTGGATGTGCAAACTATAAACTGTGCTTCGCTTATCCTTCACTCATTAGTAACTGAAATGTGAAAGAAACCATTGATTTGGTCTTTAGTCATATCTTTTGAACCAGGATTTGTACCATGATTCGAGAAAAGGCATACAGTATATACTGACTATCAATATAAGTATGGAAAATCAACACACTGGTGCTGGATGTCAGCATGTTGTTGGATTTCTACTGTGGCTCTGTCTTTCTGAACGAATAGAAAAAGAATAGAGATAAACAAAGAATCGTGTTTTCTTTCCCTTGAGCTGAACAAAGTAATTCCTCATTGAACAGAGCAGGGTACCGTTCTGTACGAGCTCCTCCAGGTTGTCCGGGTTACGAGCCAGCTGGAAGATGAGCGTGGCTCCTCTGATCTTCTCCTGGACGTCCTCGTACAGCAGCTCCACATACTCATCGATGTTGTTGATGCTCGCCACCTCGTCCAGCTGAAGGGAAATAAAAGAGTTCAGACTCAGGACTGCGAGATGTCCTGAGAACTGCGCACACACACACACACACACACACACACACACACACACACACACACACACACACACACACACACACACACATTGTACTGTATACTGTACGGTTCAGGTCCTACCTCCACTCCTGCGTAAGGCGTGAAGTCTCGAGGTGAGATGCGTTTCTTCTCTTGGCTGTCTGTAAAAAAGGCAATATTCAGCATCACGAAAAGGCCTCTTGTGACGTTTACTCTAAAGGAGCACTAACCCTCACTATGAACACATCAGTAGTCATGAAGAAACTCCTCAATACCATTGGATTTTTTGCGGTTTTGCAAATAGAAGAGCAGCTGCTCCACCTCGCGGAGTTTGGACGAGGGAATCAGCCGGCATTCCTCCACGATCTTCCGGGCCAAAGAGGACGTGTCTGTGTGGGCGTTCAGGCTTTTCAGGCGGATGCTGAGGGACAAACATGTAGACACGTGAAAATTACAGCTTTTGAGAGAAACCATTGGGCACCTGGTTCTCCGATGTGAGGTATAAAACGAGATCAGGATACAGAAACAGATTGATATTGTTGAACTCAATATCATAATTTCTCTTAAAAAAAAATGAACCGTAACTAAGTTGCACGCAATTAAAAGAAACTCAGTAAGAATGACTCCTGAATGTGCTGACGGTGCTCATTTCTCACATTTTCTGACACTCTTTGCGTTCTCCAACCATCGGGTTCCCCAGCTCTCCCAAGACAGTCGCCTCCACCTCATACTGAACCACGAGGGCTCTGTCAGTGGGGTGGACCTCAAGAGTACATCCCTTCACTCTCCTGTGGGTCATACAGAGACAAAGTAAGCATTGGCTAAAGATTAAACATATAATCCAACAGTGAATATACTGTAATATAGTAAATATTACTATTAGTATAGTAAGATGTACTAAATACTCATTCTGGTTTGATTCACTTCAATTTGCCTAATTGAGACATAGTGCTTTCAAAATCAGCCACATTTATTTCGTATACAACGCCGTATGTATAGATTATAAAATGTAACTTAACTAATTAAGTAAACAATAACTAAAAATATTACAACCAAATTCATTAATATTGCCAACAGGAGTTGTATGGCAGCAGGGCATGTGTATACAGGATTATATGGGCAGGTGATGGAGAAATGGTGTAATACTACAAAAAGACAAAACTCAGTGAAAATACGGTTCTCGGATGTGATTCATTTATTATTGGAGTTAAGAATTAGAAGAGTTTACCAGATGAGGTCAGAATTTATTAAGATAAAAAAAAATAAAATAAAAAAAAAAATAAAAAAAAAAAAAAAAAAAAAAACGTTTCATGCAAGGAAATGGAATGAATTAAACATGTAAATATATGTACTGCTTGTGTAATGTGTAAAACCTAAGAATCAATCATTTTCATTGATTAAAGTTGCGTAAGTGACGTCACGGTCCATCGATTTTTCTTGACGTAACATCACCGTTGCACACCCAAGACGGACATCTGGTTAGATAATAATATCACACTACTGTTGTCTTCTTGAAGCTGGTCGCACCAGCACAAACACACACATGCATGACCATGTGTACCGGAGCAGTCGGTCGGTAAACAGCCCGTCAAGCTGTCAGTGAGCAGCGGAGCGACCTGCTCACTGACGGTGACGTCACACACGTAACCGAGCGACCGGCGGCGGCCGTTACCTTTTCAGGTACCGCGGATCTCCTGCTTGCAAACTGTCCATTTTAGATGAGAAAGAGAGCCCACATTAAAGCGGTCTGCGTCCCAGCTGTTGCTGATGCTGATGGAGACGCGGCGGGTGTTTGTTGTTTTATCTCTGCAGCTTGTTGCCAGGGCGGCGACTCAGCCAGCTCCCAGCATGCAATGTTGTTTTAACTAAAGCAAGTGACCACTGCTGCCACCTGTCGGCAAGGAGGACGAGCTGCACCCTTGTGTTGTCTTAACGCTCCCGAGAAAGTTTTCATTCTGTGTGCGCGTGTGTGTGTGTGTGTGTGTGTCAAAAATTACCCCACAGCTTTTATGGAAATATGAACCAAGGCAATGTTTAACTTTTTCTCATGTTGGGGTCATTCGAGGAAAAGTCATTGAATTTCAAGTTGAAAAAGGATCATTAAGGGGCTTTTCTATGCTGTTAAACATAGTGGCTGGACATTTTTGACCCCAAAGACAACACAAGGGTTAATGGAAACCTGCAGTACAGGCAGTTAGGCCAAGCTTTGCATAATGTGTATTAACGTCAAGCACATTTACTCCAAGTACCGTACAACATTAAAGAACTTGTCTTCATGCAAGTCCTTTCTTTTCATACCACTTCTACTGCTAAAGTTAGGCATCTCACCTGGAAATTTTGTACGATTATCGTTACTCTCTACTGCATTCATCTGACAGCTTTAACGTTAGTCAGTTCACTCATTATGTTTGGTAACGTCATACAAAACATACGAGAGGTTTTAAAATACGTTTTGTTATAAATTAAACTAAGCGAGCGTTGCCCAACAGTTTAAATAACAATACAGCTAAAAAAAGATGACCCTAAGGTTTGTTTATTTATCATTAGGCCCTTCTTCCCCAGCAGCCATGCCATGGCAGGGTTAACATAGGTGTAATTTACAACAATAATTTAGCCCCTGTTCCATTTAGATGGGGCGTGGCCCTGGTATTGTGTATGCTGGCTCACTGAAACGGCTGTGACACGCTCAATAGAATGGGGCCCTAATTAACTTCATCAATGAGCTACACCTGTGTTAAACTTTACCCTGCTGTGACACGTCACAATCGCCGCTGTGAAAAGGGCCTATTAGTCGACTGACAGAAACATAATTAAAACACATTTCATGGCTCCAACTTCTTAAATGTGAGGATGTGCTGCTTTCCTTTTGATAGTTGGAAGATTTTGTTGAATGTATTTGTAATAATGTTGAGGTTTGGACTGTTGGTTGGAGAAAACAAACATTGTAAAGGCGTCACTTTTTTGAGGCTCTGGGTAATTGTCACAGCATTTCTCCCTATTTTCCCAAACCAAACAATTGATTAATGAGAAGAAAAAAAAAATTCTCTTTAAATGTCAGTTTCCTCTGACTGTTTTTTCAATACTTATTGCTTCAAATTAACCACAGTAAGTATTTTCTAATATACTCTATTGTTAAATGAACTCTTGAATGAAGACAGAATAAGGCAGATCACTACACCAGATTCAAAGGAAATAACACTTGATTACAGAACATCCATTAAACAAGATTATTTGTTCTGCACTTTCAGATTTGTTTACTTGTTTGAATGAAATAATACTTTTGAGATCTCTTAATAAGATACAATGCTTTTAATTGCATGTGTCTAGTTTATTTAAGTTGCAAGTGAGGATATGAACAAATGGCAAGTCGGTGTAATCAATACTGTAACATGGTAAATCTGCTCTCCTGAATGTATTTGCTTGTCTCAGCACCAGTGACAGCTGATGTCACTGCACTAAATTTAGTCTGTGGCTCGTGATGGATATATTGGAATATTATTTGTGTTGGGGGTCAAAAATATACCGTTATGTATTTCCTGGTGACTGACTGATTTATGGTGCTACAAGGACACAGAGGTTGTTTGCCACTGTTTGACAGTACAAGATTTGCATGCAGTCTTTTTAGTTGCCTGTTCCCACTCAACAAAATAGACAGCTGCAGCCATTGTGGTTTAAACATGCTCCATTTTATATGATAAATCAAGAATGGGAACTACAAACACCTACTTAAACCCCTGAACTACTGTAAATTATCCTGAGGTCCAATTTCACGGCGTCATCCCAGAAGAGGTCGGTAAGAGTGGCACATATAGCGAGTGAGACTCAGAAGTGGAGAGACCGCATAACTGAGGCTGTCAGGCGAAGCTTCAACCCTTCAAAGGTTGTTCAGAGTATGATAAGTAAACAAATAAAACTCTGCAGAAAATGGATTATTAATTTACCTGACATTCTGAATCGGTCCAACAGCAGACAAATACATTGCACAAGCGATTAGGAAAGGTGTGTTGGATTTACGTCAGATTGTCACATGAATCAGACTCTGCAGCAACATGCAAATCATTCAGCTCAGAAATGATGAATGATTGCAATTGCGTAAAAGGAACAACTGCACAACTCATTTTGAATTACACATTTTCTAATTCACTCGTTACTTTTTACTATACAAACTGTTAACCCTGTTTAAAAACATGTAATTGGTGTTAAATTTGGCGAAGGGTGCTTAAGGAATGCAAACACAAAGTTTAGGACTTGGACTTGACCTGGGATTTGTTGGATTTGAGTTGAGATTTGACTTTGGACTTGCAAAACAAAAGTTGTTTGTCCCACCTCACCATAATTTTGAAGTAAGGTATTTTGGCTATCGGTCTCGCTATCAGTTTATGCTTGGGTCAAAGACGGGTGTATAACTTGCCAAGTAAATCAATTATTTGTGTATATCTGCAGCGAACAAGATATTAAGCTGAACCTTTATCTAAGTGAGTCTTTGAGTCTTTGAGAATTCTGGGGCACACACTGTGACTAGGCGGCACAGAGCTTTTTTAGTTTGGTTTGTGTACTAAGAGAATAAGATGACTTGGAGCCTATATTGTACTCTTTGTTCTCTGGTGTCTGTGGAGCTGTGCCAGTAAAAAAACAGGAGTCATGTTTACAAACATAAGAATACGTTGCTAATATTAGGACCACATTATATGACGGCAAGACCTTGAGGTCAGACGTATGGACTAGTGTGCTGCTGAAAGTGAAGGCTGCAATTCAGTCACCTCTGTGTCTTCCAGAGACAGCCGCCTAACACCCCCCCCCCCCCTCTCTCCACCCCCCCACCCCACACTCCTCCAAAGTTAGTGTCCCTAGCAGGTGATTTGTAAATCTGGCAGGGGTCCTGAGCACTGCCCCTTGAAAAAGATCCCTGCCGATCACTTGAACGCTGGTTGAGACTTGTTGAATACTCAGCTTGACAGATATAGCAGCAGCTGGAGTAACAGCAGCGTAGCACACAGCAGAGTGTGACTCTCCTCAGTCAAACTCCTTCTGGACAACACCACCGCTCTGTGAGGTGCACATACAGCCAAAATGGAGATTTCACTGGAAGACACGACTCGCAGCTCATCGCCCAACTTGGAGTACAAGGCCGCTCACCAGGCCTGCAAGGATCGCTGGAAAGAGACGGACGAGACCATGTGTCGCCACAGCATGTCCTTCCACCTGCACCACTCGCTGAGGAGTGAGTTCTTCGCCAGCTACCTGTACCTGATGGAGAAAACTCCTCTGGGTAAGAAGAAGGACCACACAAAGATCCAACCACACGGTTAAGAGGTCAAGATTTACAACCTTTACTTAAACCTCAACTCCATTCAGGATTGAGCAAAGCTGAAGAAGCATGCCGGAGGTTTTGTGTGTTTTGGTACAAATCACTTCATATTTTTTTCCAAAGTATACCATATGCAGTAAAATAATTTATTTCCAATAGGTTTTTAATCAGTTTCCATTCATGAGAAATAACAAAATTAGCTTAGTTAAAGTCACATATTCATCAAAAGGTAATGCATTTGAAATTGCCCATTGATTGGAAGACCAGTCCTGATATTCACTATGATTGATCACCCTGTCTAAAGTTGATTTACATATTATAGTGAAATTAATTGAAACAATGGCGATGTGGATGAAAAAAACATTCTGCGCTTTAGAAAGTGTTCAGTAGTGATGTTGAGTGTATAGAGTTAATACTAAACAGGATAAAACACACAAATACACAGGGATTTATTATGAGCTTCGGGGTTTGCCACAACAGACAGTCTTTGTAATAGCCAACCAATAATGGTCTCACTAAGTAACAAGTAAATATCATCTTACATCATTATACATTTAAAGGTTTACCACATACTTGTTTTGCAGACACACATCAAAAGATGTGTGGAGGTTTTACGATGCCGCCTCCACCTCTTGTAGGGTTTATCTGCTTTTGTAATGAATAATGTCTAAAAAGAGTGTTTGCAGAGATACATACTGTACATATCTTTAAAATGCAAATATGTAAGTGTATGTGAATGCACTTGTGATTAGTCCCAAGGGGAAACGGCTCGTCTGACTTTAAGTGCCTACCTTTTTAATTTGTACACAAACCGAAATATAAAAAACAACGTTTTTGTAGTTTTGGGGGGAGTCAACATGCTGGAACTATTTCTTGATAAACAACAATGTATAAATCCACCCAGAACTTCTGTGTTCATAGTGCTCTCCATCAGATACGGTCAGTGAACACAGATTTTGGTTTCTGCACAGACAGAATGAGACTGGTTATTTGTCAAAAAATAGTTCCATTCTCACTGTTTCAGTGTCAAAGGCAAAATAATGCAGCCTATAACGAGCGGGAATTAACAGGCATGTTGCTATTAAAATAGCCATTATTGGTGGAAAAAATAAAAGCATCAAATAAAACAGGTGATGTAATATAACAACCTCTCCATCGAGACTAGAGCTGCCCCCCTCTTAGTCAATTAGTCAACTTATCGTCGTTTTAGTCGTAGTCGACAAAGATCTCTTTAGTAAATCAGTAGTTCTGTGTGGGGTTTCTTTCATATTGAGTGACTTATTTCCTAGAAACTTGCGTCTCTCGTTACCTCAAGATATAAAGTGGTGCTTTTGTGTAATTCTTTATGGAGAAACTCAGTTATATATAATGAATTGATTCATCGAGTGCTAGTTGACTTAGAATGCCTTTATTCGAGGACAGCCCTTATTGCAACAGCAGGCTGCTCTTTGTCGTAGAAGGTCTAATCTAATCCTCTGCAGGGTGTGCACTTCATCAGACCACAATCTGCAGAAAGAGGAGATCCTGCCCTGCTTGCCATTCTGGCTGAAAGACCCCTTATTTTCTTACCACTAACTTGATACAAAGACCATTAATGGCATGGCATGTAAGGCATGAAAGCATTATCTCATGTCAGCCAGTGCTATACATGACAGTCAGAGGGCTGCAGTCAGATTATTTACCAACCGCTGTGACCGTTTAACAGTAAATGGACTGAATGAAGTATTTATTTAGTCCTTTTATTTATGTCTTAATATAGAAAATGTCAAGCAAAAGGAGTACACTTAAAAAAATCTTCAAACATCTCAAAATCAAGACAGAAAAGTCCCGGCGTTGTCTGTTTCTACTTGTTTTTAGCGTGACCTCCAGGAGCAATTCGGTCCCTTTCTTGGCTTCTTGTTTCTGGCATGGAGGAGGGAGTCCAGCTGGAAACAAATCCCCCATCTTAATGTTTCACTTTGGTGTCATGAATTCTGCCACTGGAGATCCTTGACAAGCGGACTGACATTCTCCCATCACTTCCCACCAGCTTTACGCTAGGAACGTGTCATCTAAGCCTTCGGAAATGTTGCGTCCATTCTGCCGGGTTTATTTCAGCTCAGCAGAACTGAGGCAGTGAATGTTTGGGATTGTCTCTGGGGCCAATTAAGTTGATTAATTCCACAGTATGTCATGTATATCATACTATAAGTGTTGTAAAACAACATATAATTAAACACAAACACAGTATTTACCATGATCTGTTGTGGTACTGGATACAGAAGGGTCACAGTTTCACAGAAATATTAACGTTTTGCTAATTGATATCCCACAAAGCGTGTGAATGCACAACATTGGAAATGAATCAACCAGCTTGTTTTTTTATATCCTGTAACAGCTGAGCCTAGTGTAAGCAGCATGTCCTTATTTATAGTCTTCTGGTAATCAAATCATTCTACATTTCCTTTGAGATTGTGAACAGCGTTCCTCGCCATACAGAGCAGTCAAATGTCATGACACATGTTGGTAATAATTCCACTTGCCTTAAACTGTAGTCAAATATAATCTCTAATACACTTTTTAGATTTGGTAATCATCCACCATTCCATGCAGTTGATGTTAATTTGTCCCAAACCGTCAATAACTGTCTGGCTTCAAAACTTAAACAGTAACCACAATTTTTTTCAGTTTATCTCTTCCTGACCAACCTTTACCCTTTTCTTCTTAATTTCCCATATTCAAAAGATTGAGTCATGAATCCTGGAGATAAGTTGATTCAGACTTGGATGCAACTTTGCCTCAGTTTTTTCGGTCCAGGTTGAATTCATGTCTGTTAGCCTGACATCCACTTACTAGGCAATTACACCACCTGTCGCCATCTTGGTTTTTGACTTTCACCATCTTGGCTTTTTGCAACCAGAAGTGATATGAGAGGGTGGAGCTAAGTTCAACCGAAGGCTGAATAACACATTTTTAGGCATTGTTGGTAATGTAGGTGCCAGAAATCTTGTTCTTGCTGACCTCCAGTAGTTTGACTTCCCATATTACTCCAGTGATCCAGCTCAAAACTTAAAACCTCTTTAAAGGGTAACTTAACCCCACATCATCCAACAAGAAATAAATGGTATTAAGAATATGTCTGTAAAGCTGTTCTCTTAATGTGTGTCCAACAGTGAAGCTGTTTCCAGTCACCTGTGAGTACATTAAAGGAGAGAAACAGTTTTACTACAGATCTCAGCAGTTCTATGAGGACGTCCCAGCCTCGGAGGAAGGCATGCTGGGAGATTTTGTGGAGATATGCAACGTTGATCTGGAGGGTTCCCGGGAGTTTCTGAAGAGGTTTGTGGTGAGTCACGCGATACCAAATCACATTCAGGTTCAGATCAAAGGCTCAATCTGGTCTGGAAACTTTTAACGGTTACATTTGAGAAGCTGTTCATCCATTATTTACACACTTTTCTGTGGCTTCTGAGTCCACCAGTATATCGATTTACACTGGTATAGCTATCCCTGGATATACATGTCAGAATCTATTTTGGGTGAGGAATTCATCTTCCTGTTTACATAAAAAGAAGTCCACCTTGTTTCATGTGGGAGGAGGCTTAAGTGCAGTTTATAATAGTAGCTCAGACTTGATTTCAGCCTCATAAACACCCGTACAGAACAACAGCTGCTCATCAGTCTTTTTCTGTTGACAATAATAAACTGCAAGTTATTGTATAATTGACTTATGGGGATACATTTTAAAGGAGAAGTTTGACATTTTTAGAAATAGGCCTATTCGCTCTCGTGCCGAATGTTAGATGGGGAGATTGATAAGCATAAATCTACCAGCAGCAGACAGCTAACTTAGCTTAGCATAAAGACTGGAAACAGGGGGAATCGGCTAGCTTGGCTCTGTTCAAAGGTAACAAAATCTGCCTTTAAGCAAACCTAGTTTTAACGTGTTATATCTTGTTTGTTTAATTTGCCCAAAAACCACGGAAACAGTTTGCCGTTTTAAAGGTTGTTACGTATTGGACTATTCTTTGGTCCAGACCAGGCGGCAAACTCCACTTAAAAAAAGTGAAGCCAATGCAGAAGTGTCTTAGACTTACATTCTCGCTACTGGCCATCAGGAGGCGACTCCTCTTTTAACAAAAGAAGTCCGATTGTATATATATATATATATTGCAGTTCTAACATGGTCACTTCCGTTCACTGGTTGCACTTCTTATACAGTCTATGGTCCAAAGACCTTCCTGGGGTCTCTGCTGGTTGCCTGCTGAGAATACGCTTATATCCCCAAATGTCAAAACCTTCCTTTAAAATACGTTATAATTTTCTCCATTTCAGCAGTCTTATTCTCATATGTCTCAAAATTGTTGTATGCGTGCACACATGCATCTTTGTATGTTCACGTGAATGCATGTCAGAGTGGACTAGAGGTTTTTTTTTAGATGTTGGAAGAGCCCAAGTGCTAATTCAGGGGAATGGGTTTGGCCCAGAGACGGGGTTATTTAAAGGATCAGTTTTACAGGAGCTCTAATTATAAAGTGCTAAGATTGGATGCGTTGAAAGGAAATACACGCAGTTAAATGGTTACTTTTCTACTAGCGCTAATGTCAGCACAACAAACTCTCCACTACTGGTAATACAATACAATACAATACAATATAATAATGAAAATGAAAATGTTTAATGTAGATTTTCTATTCTCAGCACTCAGTTCTGTCTGTCATGAGATGATCGATTGCAAGGTATACCTTATTACTACACATTGTATGTCAGTTCACTGAGCTATTATTGCAGACGACACGATGTGAGAACATATAGAAAAATGATAGATCACAGTAATTAAATAGCAAACTCTAACATTTGAGAATTCTGAATCAGAAAATGTTTGCTTCGTAAATGACTTAAACAGTACTGTTGACCAGGTAATCGATTAATCAGCTAAACTCCAACAGGATAAAATAAAATAAATACAAATCAAAGATCTTCTTAAATGGAACTGAAATCAGTAACAAGCTGAAATAGTTGTAGTTTACCTCTATTTCTTATCATTCAGTGTCCAATATAGGACTTTTTATTGAAATACTGAAAAATTGTCTTCACATTGACTAAACAATTCTTTAATTGTAGAAGGAAATAATAAAATGTACTGCTAGCATTAAGTACAGGATTTTTTGACTCTAATAAAGCCGAGACAACACATTTATATCCAGATTGTCATCCTTTCTAAAAGAAAATGTATTTATGTTCTCTTCTCCACTGGACTGGTTAGAGCCAGCGAGAAGCAGCGCTGCCAGATGCTGGAAACCAAATAATCGTAGAACGATAACAGGTTTCAGGGCAAACTATTCTATATTGAAATCCATACTGCAGTGGTGCATCAAGAACCGAGTGTGCATTATTATACATGAATCTGTACAGCAGTTCACAATACATTTATGAGCTCACCAACTTGACTGCAGTGGGCTCCGACTACAGGCCAGTGTTTATTATGCAGCCTGCAGAACTTTGAATCCTAGTGCATAAGTTAAGAAGTCACAGGAAGCATTTTTGTAATGATACCATTACAATAAACCAGTAAGCCCTGCGACAGTCTGGCGACCTGTCCAGGTCGGCTCCAGCCCCCCCTCCCCACTCCACGACCCTGAACAGGATAAGCGGTTAAAGACAATGGATAGATGGCTGGACATTGAACAAAGGGCTAAATCGTTTTTTTTTTTTTAAATCATACAAATATCATAATTATCGTACACCTGGCAACATGGTTGCTGTAACAACATATCATCCAAGTGAGCCTTTGAAATGTTGCACGTAATTACATCATCGAGTTCAAACGGTGTCCAAAAGATCTTATACTTGTGCGCTGCACGTCTCTTTAGAGATGAACCATATTTAGTGCTCTTAAAATAGTTGCTTTCTGAGTTAAAGTCGGACCCTGAATGTTAGGATTCTCTTTCTTCCGCCATCTCTTCTACAAACGTGTGCTCAGTTACACATCCTGCTCCCCTGGCTGCGAACAGCTCCTTTTTAAACCGGACATCTCCATTAAAAACAAGTCGGGGAAGGAAAAGATTTAGAACACATCTAGATTAAACTGAGCTACATACGCACGGAGCAATATGGCAGTAATTCACCAAAACCAGGAAGCCTCCTGTAACAAGCACAGAGCTCCTCGGGGCCCCATCTTTCATACAATCACACACTGGGGCCCCTGATGCGGAGGGGTTGGAGTGAGGTCAGAATACCAAATGAAAAGGAAGAAAAACCAGCATGATTCAAGTGAGGCAACTTTTTGTTCCCTCATGGTAAAGTTCATAGTTCCGTTGCCCTGAGGAACTGAGGTCGACTTGTTTGGGCTGTCGGGGCTTTTGAGGTACAGAGGCCTGACATCTGGCAACGCAGAGTGTATAAGTATAGATCCCTGACTTATAGATATTGTAATAACATGCTGCAGGGAAACTGACATTTAAATGTACATTTTGTTTTCTCTGAAACATAAATCCCGCTCCATTGCTTTTATGGTTGCTTTACAAACGGTCTTCAGTTGATGAATTTTACTGACTTCATCCTCTCGATAAACCTGTAAATAAGGTTGACTTTTGCTACAACTATGAATGTTCTATCAACTTTTTCTCCACCCACAGGGTCCTGGTAAGGCCGGCACGCACTGTGCCCTGGACTGTGGCTCCGGGATCGGCCGTGTGTCCAAAGGTGTCCTCCTTCCTGTGTTTGAGAAAATGGAGTTGGCGGACATGATGGAGCACTTCCTGCTCCACGCACACGAGGAGTACCTTGGTGACGACGCCGACCGCATCGAGACCTACTACTGCTACAACCTGCAAGAGTTTACACCTCCAAAAAACAAGTACGACGTCATCTGGATGCAGTGGGTGGCATGTAAGTATGAGAGGGATCTCCGTCTATAGTCTCTTCATTACTTGCTACTGGCTTTGAATGTGAATTGCTGCAAAATCGTCAAACGTGAACTTAATTACAAGGGATACCGAGCTTCTTTCTGTTTTAGGTGAGACTAGCATTGTTTTCTAATTTCCTGTCAGGAGATTTAAGGTACTGCCTTGATTGACACTGTCGATTTACCAAAGTCCAGGTTTGGAACTGAGTTGCCGCCCCAAATAAAATGTATGTTCAAGTCTATCAGGATCTTGCCAGTGAGGGTAAGATGGAGTTTAAGATCAACAACGAGACTGCTGCAGAGTCAGCAGTGACGTGGGCGTCATACTAGCCTGTCGTGATGAAGAAGGAGCTGACTCTGAAGGCGAAGATCAAAATTTACCAGTTGATCTATGTTTCAACTCTCACCTCTGTTATATTATACATTCGTTTTTTTGACACTTTCTGAAGCTCTTGGACAATGTATAAAAACAGGCAAAATAAGTTTCATTGGTAAGGTGTCTGAACTCAGCTTTTGGGGCAAGATGAGGATGAACAACCACATCCATCTTTCTCTTCAGGCCACCTAACAGACAAGGACCTGATGAACTTCCTGATGCGCTGTAAGAAGAGCCTGCGTCCAAACGGCGTCATCATAATAAAGGACAATATGGCGCGGCAGGGCTGTAAGCTGGATCCCATCGACAGCAGCATCAGCCGCCACCTGGACATCATGAAGTGCATCATCGGCAAGGCCGGCCTGGAGGTCCTGGCTGTGGAGAAGCAGGAAGGCTTCCCTGAGGTCATCATGCCCGTCTGGATGATTGCGATGAAATAGAAGTGACATTATTACTTTTGAAAGATTGTCGTTGCTCCATTTGACAAAAAAACGCAAGAGCAAATTCCAACCTGAAGCTGAATTCACGTGTTATTCCTCTTTTGTCAAAGTCTCTAAATTAGTGATCAAGTCTCTAAAAAAAGAAAAAACGACAACAACACAGCAAGAAATCCTCATGATCTCATCGGGAGATAAATTGTGAAACGGCAGTGTGGACAGCCTGATTGGCACCCGGGCTGATTTCATGGAGACAGGAGTTATTTTTTTTTCGCTCAGCCCAGAAATGAATTAAAGCTTTTACGTGGATATTAACCTTCTTCAGAAGCCCTCTATACGTCCACAAAGCCAGTCTGTAATTTATTGTCAGCCGACCACCTCCTGGGTTTGTACCTCGATGACATCAAAGATCGACTCTCAGCTCTCTGGAGTGTAACTGTGGAGAAGCTTGTTCCCGTCTCATCCACAACGCTCATTGGAATAACATGTGGATTCAGATGGTTTCTCCCCTGAGTGAATGATTTGTCTCCATTTAAGACTAAATGTTTCAGCACAAGTACAACCTACTTTATCATCAGCAATAATATATCATCTTAGATTTCTTTAAATATCTATATTGCTTTATATTTGAGAACATGATGAACATGGATACATTATCTGGATACATTATCTGGATAATGACATGATCACAGGCTTTTGAATTTACACTTGGTATTCTTGAGCGTTCTTGATTTCGCTCCTATTGTGATCGGATCTCAATCTGCAAGTTAGGCGGGAGCAGCTGGACCTGTTGCCAAATATGCAACATGCATCACAGGTCAAAGGTGCAGGACGGGAGACTCAAGAGAGCCACAACCTGCAAACCAAGGTTGTCACGACAGACGGACACAAGACATCCGTAGGCTACAGTACATATCAGTAGCCTTGATAACTCGGCTAATCTTACTGACTCGTCTCAGAATGCAGAGCAGCACATAATCTTACAAAGCAGCCAACTAAGGATGCCGCGTCCGAATGTTAATAATCACAATATTAAAGGGAAACCACTGATTTCACAAACAAAAGTCCCCGTTCAAAGTTCAGTCAAGGTAAACGTCTGCAAAATCTGATGCAAAGTTGAGGTAGCGTGCAATGCTATGGTTTGTTGCGGCTGCCTGAGAGAGCGCAATGTTCAACTTCCACTTTTGGTGTGAAAGCCATTAACCTGTAATAATCGGGGCCAGTGGAGAAGCTTACTAGCATTAGTGTTGGCTCAGCTACCCCCCTCCGTTATGTGACCCTTGTCTTGCAGGTCATTGCAGACCCTTGAGAGTCTCCTAAAGTAATGCTGCTTTATGGAGGGTTTGTTTCCACATTGTGCAGCTCCCACGCTGTGCTCTTAGGTAGACTCTGGGACATTTGTACAAATATAAAACCTTCATGGATTATAAATTCATTATTCAAAGAGTAATCATTTACATCGCATGCAGTTTGAGTCAGGCTCCTGTCAACAGTTATGTAATGGTGGTCTATGGGATTAATGCTTTTTGGACCGCAGGCAGGGCCGTATCCAGCTCTCCTAATACATCCATGGTGTATGGGCTCATGAAGAGCTTGTCTGTAGCTTCTTGAACCGCAGCTGGAGGAGGAGGAGGGGTGACCTTGCAACATGTTGGGCACATTTAATTTCCTTAGAATATAACCATAGTTTGAATTTACACTAGACCACCTCCCGATAGGGTCTAATCCAATATTCCAATTGTGATGCATGCATCTGCATTAACCTTGTCTTTTCCTGATCCAGATAAGACATCCAGACACGGATCACATGTTGATACCAGGCGGAGACGAAGTCTAAATAGGTCATCTTTCAGTATAGCATGTAGTTCCTCTTCACTTCATATTGCAGGAGAAATAATGTCCAGAGCTCTTAGTACAGGTCGATCAGGTGTAAATATCACTTTTGGTTTTATGTAAGTACGTGTTTTATACTTTTGCTTGTAATATTGCAGATTCATAGTACTTTTGTTTCAATTAATTTCTTCTGTGCAATTCTTTCTGTATAATGCAGAAATTGTGTTGCTTTCCTTCAATTCCACTCTCCAGGACAGCGGCAACACATTTTAATGCATCTTACTGTATGTTTGCTTGAATTCAGCTGGAGACATTTAGCTGCATTGTTTTTTTGAAAAATAAATCTGCCAAACTTGGAAAGCATATGGATGTAGTTTTATGATTTTTGAATGCTCTTTTCATATAGAATGTTTTTCATCCCATGTTCCAAACAAAAGCTAATAGGATTAGCGATGGGTAATCACTGCTGGCTATTATAATCAAGGCTGGCACATAAATGCTGACCGATTTCCCCTAAATAATCCTGCAGTGCGGCCCGTCCACACCCCTGACAGTGACCGCGCTGCAATCTTCCAGAGTGGGCTGAAAACACACCAGATAATTGAGATCCTCTCAGGTTGTTATGCCAATTCTCCTAAGTGTTATTACTATTATTTTTTTCAGAGTAACAGTAGAAGCAGCACATTGTTTTGGGCTAATGACTTTCAGCTGGGCCCCTTGAGGCGGATTGGAGGAGGTGGGGGGCTTGATTATTTCCTGGTTTTGACAGACAGTGCCGGCTTTCATATCTACCCTGGCTTCATTTCAAGCCTGTCAGATGTTGTCTGCATAAAACACACCCAGGAGTCGCCTCAAATATTCAGCATTTGCGTGCGTACGGGCTCGACGGGAGTGGTGCGGAGTTGTTCCTCCCTGAGCTTTTTATGAAAGGATAGTTTGTCAATGAGTCGACTGGCACTGAGAGAGTACAAAATCATCAAAGTGCTGAAGGCGCGATGGCGTGAGATTATCTCCACGGCATGTTCCTCTCGTCAGAATAACTCTTTTGAGATGTGAATGGACCAAACACATTTTCCACATCCCGCATGAATTAAAGATCAAAATGCCCCAAACTTAAACTTTTACGGTATTTTTTTTTCTCTCCCCCGCAGCAAATGGCAGCCAAATGTGCTGTCACCTTTTCAGGAGTGGTTAGCGTCGCTGACAGTCAAGGCTATCATTTCTAATAATTCTCAATGTCCTCTGCAGCGGCTCGGCAGCAGTTTGAATATATTAGCTGGAGTAACACTAATTTGTCCAGTCATGTCAGCAGAGCAGAGCTTTTGGGCCTGATTCCAGACAGAGTATTTGTCAGACAGCTCTCAGAGACAGGAGGAAGACCGAGACCACAGAGGGACGGAGTGACCAACACTAAGTGGGATCGCCTCAACATGCAAAACACGGCTTGGAACCGTTCGACCCAAAGCCACAGCTCCAACTATAAGAAAATGATCACGATAAATACTTTTATCACTGTGGTTTGCTCGAAATCCCTGGGACCCATTTTACATGTGCTCTGTACACCAACATCCTCGTCGACTTTTTAAAGGAACAAAGACGATTGATAACAAACCATAACTCTTCTAATCGTAGCTTAAAAAGACCAGTGGTTCCCAATTATCATTGCTGTCTCGGGGGAGGGTCCCATCCATTCATACATCATTTTTTAAGTTGCAATGCATTGAGGTCTCAGGGCCGTAATCTTGTCATTGTGGGTACCGAAGACATTTCAGCATTCAGCACCACAAGAAATCTGCTGTTGAGTTGTTTTTTCTAGAATCTTTTATTGAGAAAGTCCCCTGAAAGAAATGATAATTAAGTCTCAGTTTTTAACTCTGCTTATGTCTGACTTGGCAGAAAGGTGCTTATTTGTATGCTGGGATCCCAAATAGAAAGAGCGACGTGATGCTTAAACCCAAAAAATAAACCCAAAGATACTGCATCATTTGTGAGGCGTGTGGGTGTGAGAAGGACAATTTCACTCACTAAATGGGGAATAGTGTGCTACAGACCTTAATCAGCCCATTTGCATATTCTGGCTTCTCAAAACAAGTTGTTTTTTTTAAATAAAAAAAACAATTTAATAAAAATGTACTCTTGTGCCACCCCCTGGACCGACTTAGTCAAGCCCCATTACTAGTATTACAACATAATGATCAGTACTTTCTAGTTGTTGGGGTGTAATGACCACTGCAGCCTGTAGGGGGTGCTAACAGTGCTTTTCAGTCTTGTTGTGAAGATGGGATGCACAGAGGGATGGTCACACTGCAGCTTCCACCCTCATGCAAGGATAGTAAACACCCCCAGGAAGCAGCAGAGGGGTCGGCCCAGACCGCCTGAAGCTTTCATCCCGAGCACACTGAGTCTTTGTGGAATCCGCAGTAGAGAGAAACCTCAGTCAGTCTCTGGAGCCGGGATGGTTTCATCGAGACAGAGAGAGGAGTAAGCCTATAACCTCCGTTCCCTGGGAGAATCCACAACAGAGGAATGTGCTTTCTCTTCATCTCCAGTTCTCATAGTAAATCATGTCACTGAAAAAAAAGAAATAGACCTGATGATTTTTGGGCTGCTTTTTCTTTAGCTGGCCCACACACTCTCCCAGCATGTCATCAAGGGTCTGAGAGTGTTGTGTTTTTTCTTTTTCTTTTTTTTTGCCTCACTCAGCTCCTCTCAGCTCAGAGGGCAGGGATTAGTTACACAGACTTTTTACTGACCCAGCCCCCCGAAACATGTAATATTTCATGCAGCAATGTGGGTTTGGAGCCTGAATCCGGCTGCTGACTGTAAGGGTTTAATCTGTGAGCCAAGCAAAGGGTGACAAATGACGACAGCCATACAGTAGGTCGCACCCTCAGCTTGGTATACTCGAAGATTTCTAAAAAACTGTGCAATACCAAGAGGAGGAATAATTTCTCTTCCCAAAAATGGTCTTCCCGTTGAGCAGCGTGTGACGGAAAGCATTGCTCACAACAAGAAGAAAAAGAAGAAAAAAAAGGAGGAATTTATCCCCATCTGGAGCCGGAGTGTGCGTGCGTATGTGTGTGATTCACCAGGACTATGATGGAGCAATGTAGGGCCAGTACGTTCTTGGCTTCACGTGCGGAGCCAGACCCTGAGGCCTATACACAATGTTAAAGGCTGGTGTTACATTTCTGCCCTGTATGTGTGAATTTCTGTCTGTCTTCCAAATATATTATACAACACACACAACTCTTCCGTGTGAATGTATATATATATATATATTTTTTTTTTCAAATACTGTATGTAATATTGAAAAAGGGCCTGAAACTACATGAAATTAAACTGAAAGTTGTCTGTTTTTTATTTTGAAGATATATCTTAAGATAAATATACAAGAACAGTGTCCTTCCTCAACTTTGTTCATGTTGTCCTTCATTTTTGCCTCTTTGCTTTAAGTTCCTTCCTTCTTTTTTTTCCCCCTGAATTTTCTTCTTTCCTTCTTCATCTCATTCTCATGCAAAACTGGAGATCTTGGAGAACTTTTCACTGAACCGGGAAAGTAAACTTCACACTGACACACAAAGGCCAAACGTTTTTTTCTGGCCTTCTTGGTGAGATATTGGGAAGTGGATGCTAACCTATGGGGCAAACATGAGGAAACATCAGAAACACTATTGAGCTGATAAAGTGACAGTAATACACCGTTTAGGGACAAGAGACAAAGTAAACAAACTTGTGCTGTAAGCCTATGTGTCACGGCAGACAGCGTGTAGTTATAGGGCCACACCAGCATCTAAAAGAACTAAAGTCCCATTTGCAGGTATGTTCACATGCATTTCAATGTGCTGCAGCTGAGCAGTTAATAATATATATATGTTGTAATTGTTGTAATTTAACTTCAGTTGGACATTAAGGGGAGGGAAAGATGGAAGGAGAAGTTGACTGCCCTGCAGAGACCCTGACCTCAACCCCATTCAACAAACTCAACCTGTACAGGCAACTTCTTTTATTTTTTTTAAGCAGGACCACAATCAAACATAAACCACATGGTTATTACTGTAACCATGACAACTTCACTTTGCATTGTACTTATTTGAACCAAAACCATGATTTTTTTTTCTCCTAAACTTAACCAAGCCTTAACCTTTGAACTGTCAAATCCTAAAACAGATGTATTTTTTGCCAGGGATTTCTAACGCCATATGACATACGTCATCTTGGTGTTGTTGTTGATCCTCAAGAATGTGGACAAACAGTGTAGGTCTTTCATTTTTTGAGGATTTGTTGTTCCAGAATCTGGTGGAAAGCCTGAAACCAGAAGGGTGGATGCTGTTATAGCAGCACATTAATGGCCACCATGTTACAATCACATTACATGAGTGGAATGTCTCGGGTGTCCACATACTTTTGGCCACGTGTTCTCCTTTAAACAAACACACAGCATATCCCAGCTGGAAACAAACATCACAGATGATGGCATCCGTGTGTGTGTGTGTGTGTGTGTGTGTGTGTGTGTGTGTGTGTGTGTGTCTGTGTGTCTGTGTGTGAGTGTGTGTGCGGTAAGTGAAAGTGTGTACATAAATTCAGCGTAATTTGGAACAACAAACACCTCATTTCATTCCTCTGACTGAGGTTTCGTGAACAGAGCCACCCAATTAGATTTACCCACAATTCCTGCCGCCGCCCCCCTCAGTGTTGCCGTGGTAGCATGTTGTCTGACAACATGTGGAGCCGCTCTCGGGGCCCCGGCGCTCTCGGTGCCCTTGGAAGCCTCGTCCCTCATGCTGGTTTCAATTCCATAACCTTTCAGATCACGGCGTAATGAGTCGAAATGGCCTCCACATGCACATTATGCCCAGACGAATCATTTTTCCGACCGAGCCAATTTACTCCCATGATTAAATCTTTTTTTCCTACTTGAGTCAGTGCAGAGAGCCAGGCGAGGCAGAGGTTTGGAGCGTGTTGTGTGTCTACAGGGAGTCAAATGTGTGTGGGGAGTCAAGTGTGTGTGTGTGTTGAATGAGCATCTGAGGTGGAAAGTATCTCAGTACATTTACTCAAGTTCTGCAGCTCGTTGCAGTTCTGCAAGTTCTGGTACTTGACATTCTACTTTTCTTTTTTTAAATTTGAGAAACAAATATTGCACTTTTTTCATCATATTTATCTAATGACTCAAGATAGTTTGAAAAACAACAAAACTAACCTTGTTTCCTTTTTGTCTTGACTCCTTTTGTGTCCTCTCCTTTTCTTCTTTTGTTTCTTTTCCATTTTTCCTCTCGCAACTGATTTGAGAGCACAGAAATCCCCAAACTGGAAATAGGGCTCTAATCTGACAGCAAACTAAACAATACTTTTCTTTTGTTTGATTCTTGAAATATGACACAACGCAATGCGGCAAAAGCAAACTTGCAAAATAAAAAAAAGTGCACATTTCTGGCAGATTACTCCGTCACGTGATCGGCTCATTTCTACACTTCATAATCGGAGTGATAATAGATAAAATGATTGCCACCGTGATAAATCTCCAGAAGGTTATGAAACCGCCTTGCAGTGTTTTGGCAGAAACCTTTCAAACTCACCGATCACAGTTACTCAAACTGGACTTCCTGGATTGAATTTCATTGTTTTATTGGTACCTTGTACAAGACGCCCCCACCTACGCAGACCCTTGTGTATTTCTCACGCAATGCTTCTTGGTCTAAACGCCTGTTAACACTTTGTTTACTTTTAGGTATAACTCCATTTTGCAGAAGGTTTCTTGACAATTAATTAAGCCTAAAATACCTGTGTGTACTGTATGCCTGTGTATATCTGCCTGTGTGTGTATGTGTGTGTGTGTGTGCGTGGGGGTGTGAGTGTGATGTGACGTATTCACGAGGAGCAGGGCAGAGAAACAGGCCCCGCTGCTGGAGCCATTAGCTGCTCCAGTAAATCTGCTGGGACCTGAGAGAGTCGGCCCTTCAGCGGCAGGTATTTCCTGTCTCTTGATCTTGGGAGGCAGAGCTCATTTCTGCCGGTGGGGGTTCGGCCTTCATAATAAGTTGCGGTTTGATGCCAAACAGTTTATTATTCAATTTCATTCTGTGTGTGTATGTGTGTGTGCGTGTGTGTGAGTACCATTTACCGGGAGAGCATGCAACACACTCGCCAACTGTTGTAATTGGACAATTCTGTAAAACTCCACATTGGCAAAAGCTTTTTTGAATGTTTACTGCCAATTCTTTCAAATGAATGATTCCCCACGATATTCCTGCAAGGTGTGGTTATTATCAAAGCAAAACACTTTATTAAACCTCCACTAATCAAATCTTTTATATTAGCAATGAACAAAATGTGTAATGTGAAAAGGCAGTGACGAACCCACAGAGAAAAAAAACCTTTTTGTTTTTCATCAAAGGAGCCCTGATGCACTCCTGTACACTGCTTTTAGACCGATTGTTGCGCTGAGTTTGTTCTTGAGGTTGGTTTGACAAAACGAGGAGTTCTCTCTATTAGTGGACACCTGTGGAAACCAGCTGGACTCGGTTGTGAAAGCTCCAGGCCCATGACCGGGCTCAAGTGGCCACAACAAAAAGATGAAGTGATTCATGTTACAGCTTTCTGAACTATCACCTTTATGGTTGAGATTTGGTTAGTTGTAGAGACACTACGCTGTTCACTTCAGGGATCCTTCATCTCCATGGTGATAAGAACTACTTGGTTAAAGATGGGGAAAGACTGTGGTCATAAAAAGCAGACAACGTGTGAAGTGCATTGACGTCTTAGTGTGTCTCTCAAAGTCAAGGATGCTTGCTTGGGAGACGCGTCCTACAGAGAGGCTCGGCAAGACTCTTTCCTAGCGTCTCTCCATCATTCCTAGTGTCTTTCTGTGTTACCCCCATTTCCTTGTGTTTCTTGTTTGGTCCCCCGTTTGTCCTTTCTCTGTTTATGTGTGTCTGGGCGTGGTGCTCAACCTCTCTCCTGCTGCCAATCAACCTGCACACCTGAGGCCCAGCCACTCATCAAGCCCGGTTTGGTTGAATACCCTCCGTTCCGGTCTGAAATCTGTTAGCCTCGTGTTTTACAAGTGTTGCAGGTTTATCGTGCCTTTGTGGGTTTTTTGTTTGCCGTCCTTCAGTGTGGAGTTTGCACATTCTCCCCATGGCAGCGTGGGTTCCCTCTGAGTTCTCCGGCTTCCTTCCACAGCCTAAAGCCATGCAGCTCAGGTTAATTGGAGACTCTAAAATTGCCCATAGGTGTGAATGTGAATGGTTGTCTCTCTCTATACATGTGCCCTGCGATAAACTATCGACCTGTCCAGGGTGAACCCTGCCTTCGCCCAATGTCAGCCGGGATCGGCTCCAGCGCCCCGCGACCCTGAAAATGATAAGTTGTTCGGATAATGGAATGTAATGTAATGTATAATTCATAGACGTACTGAACATACAAGTGATATGCTCTCCTCAAAGCCACCAGAAAAACAGCAATTTTAACTCGCCAATCGTAAAACAAACTTCATTCAAACTTGACAGAAACAAAACAAAACCGTTTTGGTTAGAAAAGTCTTTCCACCTCCAGGTGAAGATTTGGTAGCTTGTTCAGAAACAGATTTGGGCCGACTGATTAAGTGAAATAACTGAAAGTTCACTAGCATGTCTCCCCTGTTTCCAAAGCAGGGGTGGGGGGGGGGGGGGCAGGAAATACGTCGTGAACATAGGATTGTGGGTGTTTTTAGGAGTGCGGAGGATACACACATGCATCCTTGTAAATCCTCCGAACAAAGGACTCAGTCGTTGGTAAAAATGAAAGGATCCTCGACATGGTACTTCAGTAGGATTCGATGATGTAGCATCCTTGAAATTCACCCCCTTACCTTACCAAAGTGATCTCCAATGTTATTAATAAGCTATCAAACTCACCTGAAGGGTATTGCCGCCCCATAACAGCATCCAGCTACTTTCTCCTTTCCTTGTGGATCACAAAAGTCATAATTGCGATCCCGAGAGGTCGCCTGTCGGATAACCACAAATATACTGTAGGTCGTTTTAGGAATTTGAACAAATAACCGATGATGGCACTTTTGGTTTTTGTTGTTGGTGAGGGCTGTCTCAATGTTCCTGATGCATTAATTACGCAAGCAGTGAGATGGAGGAAGAAAACAGTGAACGCCTCTTTTAGTCTGAAATGACTCTTTATTCTCTTCCCACACAGGAAAGAGCAGCAGCATCTTTTTAGTTTAAGTGAGTGTTCCAACCATCCACCCCCCCTCCCCCTCCCCCTCAACCTCAAGCAGGGTGTTTGCATTTGGAGGAAAACAGGATGTGAACTTTTAAAACCACACTAAAGGGGTTTATGACGGAGGGAGACATTGTTCTGTCGTGTTCCTGGGCTTGTATACAAGGGGAACATTGAAACACGGCGGTGGTTAAGATGTGAGGGGGGTGGTGGGGGGGGGGCGGGGAATTTATTGGAGTCACATGGGCGCCATTTTTAGTCAGACCTTAACAGTCCTTTGCTCCTCATATGGGCCGACTGTTCCAGGGAAGGAGGATAGTTGCAAGTAATTTGGGTAGAACTGGGCGACGATAAGTGATGCTAAATTAACGATCGAGTAAAGACTTATGTCAAAGTGTTTCACGGTTGAAATCAAATATTTACATTGATGTGGAAAGCAAATACTTTTCTTTTGCATTTTATCGCTGTTTACTTCTCGAAGCAGTCACTAGAGGTTTATTTGTTTGTTTGCTTTTGAGAGGATTAAAGGGAAAATACAGTGCTGTTAAATAAAAAAGGGGGGAATGTGTGGGAGAATCATAAAAAAACCAGTGGGTTTAGAAAGGAAGTGAAAGTAAATGTATGCAGCTCTGAAGAGCAGCAGCAATAAGTCATGTGCGTAAAATAATAATAAAAACAATAAGACATAAAGAAATGTACAGGCATGATAGAAAACATGGAAGAACTACGCTCAGGAAAGTCTCATTAAAATCATCACAGGACCCAGCATCGACTTGTTACTCTTTCTGCAGCTGCACACAATTATTGATGACGAACGTTTGTTACCTTAGAGCCCCATTCATTGATATACTTCTTTTTCTCTTTATTTTAGCCACTTTGGGGGCAGCGCAACAAGCTACCGATACAACATGGACATAGAGTTGACATGGAGAACTTGTTTTACGCGGTGTTTATGTCTCCCCGATGAGTGTAAGACCAATAGTTACTCTCTCACAGCTCTGTTTTGGTCTCCACCAACTGCCAGGGGCAATATCTGGTCTCTTTAGCTGCTCGATGTTCTACTTTCTTCATCATCCGGTCTCTAACTGTGTCCGTCTGCTGTTTGGTCAGGACAAATAGTAAAAACCTGTGGCTTAAGCTAAACGCTAAAAAGTTAAATGCTAAAATTGTGAAACACACCAACAGATTGATGCTATCTTGGAAAATGGCTTCATGTTTGGGGGTCAGCGAACTGAACAAGCTGCACTTCTGAACGGACCAACCTGTAGATAGTGTCTGCGTGAATATATAAAACTCTACCATACAATACGCTAATTTAATGACGATTTTAAAAAAGTATTTGAGTTTGGACAAAAGTCTTCTGCAGGAAAACCCTATCTCGGTCGCCGTAGTATTTATGGTGTGAGGAAATGTGCGGCCATGTGTTCAGGAGCCAAGACTCAAACCTGAACCCGATGTGAGTCGACAGATCTCGGGCCCGAGATAGCTGCTCAAAGCGCAATGGCGAAATCCAGCGCTAGCCCATCGTTCTCTCTCTCTCTCTTTCTTTCTTTCTCTCTCTCATGCTTTGCGAGGGGGAGCCAAGAGGGGAACCGAGGAGGAGCGGGAGGGTTAGCGCCCCTCTTAATTTTGAAGCAAGTCCTGTGATTTTTATGAACTAAGCTGTGAAATATGACTTTAATAATGGCTACAAATGGCAGCTCGGGCGTCTGGGAGCACAGGAGGGAGAGGGAATATGGTGGGATAAAAGTGTGGAAAATAGAGAAGTCAGAATTCCAACGATGGGATCAACACCAGCTTCTCCGCCGCCGCCACCCTGGCAAACGCCCGCCGGCTAATGAAATGTGAAAATACTTGTGGGCGCGGCGACTACGGGCTCAGCGAAATCCAGCTCCATAAACTGATGATTAAATCGATGTCCCTGCGGCGGGGGCTTAATTCTGTGTAGACGCTCCGCTTTCCTTTGGCGGCTTTGCAGGGTGAACTTTTGGGCCCCTGAAGAAGACTGAGACAACCGACGTCTGACGAGGGGGTTTAATGGGGGCACCGGCGGCACCACCCTGGCTTCACCCCTGCCCTGTGGTTTGACTTTTTAAAACCATGATGGAGTCAGTTTTTTGTTCTCTCTCTCTCTCTCTCTATATTTAGAAAGTGTGAAACAAACTGAAAATAATGATTCGGCAAAGTTGTACTAACAAGCACTTAAATCAACTCAGCCAGTGTTCTCGTTTTGGGGCAGAAGTAATGTGAGGCACTTATCAACATTATAGCAGAGACACCTCCCTGACAACATAAAAAGCACATGTTGGGTAAGTCCCTCGCTCAGCACTGCCTCGCGATCCTCCTCTTCCTGTGGACATGGATCCCCTTTTCTTTTTCTCTCTGTGTGTGTGTGTGTGTGTGTGTGTGTGTGTGTGTGTGTGTGCGTGTGTGTGTGCGTGTGTGTGCGTGTGTGTGCGTGTGTGTGCGTGTGTGTGTGTGTGCACCCAAACACACGATCCTTGGCGCATTCGGTTGTCGGTAGAAGAAAAAAAACATGCTCGCTGCGCACATTTCAAATGATATGATAAATGAGGATTCAGCGGGCCGCTGCTCCTTGGAAAGAGTTAAGGGATGTTGTTCATTGTCACATGACATTAGGAGCGCCGACAGAAAACTCTCCACCTCCTCCTCTGAACCCGCCTCCTCACTCCACCCCCCCCCCCCTCCTCCCCCACCCTGAACCCCCAGCCCCGTACGCACATCTTGCCTGCAGATGTGGCGAAACCGCAAACACTTCAAAGTGCCTCTCCTCAGACCAACAGCGTACCCTGACGCCAACTGTAAATGTCCTGGACACAGTGCACGGAAAATATGAAACCCCCCAAACTGGCAATGAACAGCCGGGCTGGACCGGGCAGGCAGGAGAGAGAGAGAGGGGGGTGGGGGGGGCAGACATCTGAAAAGGCCTCCTAAAAACACTTAATGACTCATCATTCTGCCGCGCAACAACATGGGAGAGTCATCCTCCTCGGCTGTCTGTCTGTGGGCCAGAAACACGGGAACCCTGCGTTACATCCCACATCTGCAGCCCACTCATCCCATGTGTCAGATGCTCACCTGGCATCGCGTGGCGGTGTGTCATCGAAACATCTCCGCTGTGAGTCGTGAGCAAAAAGTAAAAGCGTGCAAAAAATGATTTAAAAAAAAAAAAAGGGGGGAAAGGGGGAAAGAAAAAGGGCCTTTGTGATGAATGTTCGTCTGATTGTGTTTGGAGGAGAGAAAAAAGGTCTCAAGGCCTCTCCTCAGTCAGCTTGGTTAAGATAATGATGTAATTGGCCCGGGCCCCTAAAGAGCTCCATCACGTCCACCCAGAGACTTCCATAAAAAGCTGGGGCCTTTTCTTGTGGTTTTTAGCCATTACTCTTATTGGTTATGATAACATTTTACACAGGAACACAGCAACAGCTTTACAACGTCGACAGAACATCACCACATGATCAAAAGTCCAATTAAACATAATTATATAAACAGCTGATATTAATAGTTCAAAGGAAGGTATTGACTTTTAATTATTACTCAAACTGTCTGCTGTAAACGCCCAGTGGATTTCACAGAAATGGTGCAACAGTAACTATACTTACCACAGTTTTACACAACTATAATGGACAGTTATGTTCCTGATAGGAGCTTTGGATAACAGGGTTGAAAATGACATTTCATGACTTTTTTTTTCTTTACTCTGAAACTGAGCTGTAAAAATCTTCCATAGCTAATAAGAATTTGGACTAAAATAACACAAATATCACCCAGGATGTAAATAAATAAATAGTGAGCATTGAGCAAAATCTAAGTGTCTGGGTGTGTGTGTGTGTGTGTGTATCTGTGTGTGTGTGTGTGTGTGTGTGTGTGTGTGTGTGTGTGTGTGTGTGTGTGTGTATGTGAAACCATCTGCAACAGCACATGTGCTCGCTCGCATGCCTGTATACACGCATCATACGTGGGATTGCGTGCCTGCACGGACCTCTGCACGGCAGCTCCGCGCCGCCTCCACCGCGCGCGCAGCTCGCTGACGTTTCTCATGGAAGATGAAATGCGCTGCTCGCTATCCCAGAGGGACTGCTGGGAAGGGTTGAGAAAGCGAGGGGAAACATGGCAACGTCTTCTCTGATTCCACATCCCAGGGAACTCTGACCTCCAGCAGAGAAACCAAAATAAAAATCCCCTCCTCGCTGCCAAGCCAGCACAACAGGAAGATGGGGTCGTGGAGGAGAGGAGGAGGGAGGGAGAACAATGGAGCCTCTCTCTCTTTGGCTCCAGATGGGTGCTTTTTTGACAGCAAGAGGCTTTTGTTCTCCTAAAATAAGGGGGCACTGCTGCGCTTTGCGAGGTTGCCAGACAATGTAGGGTTCTCATGATGACGCACCACACCGGGGTTTAATATCACTGAGTGGAGGATCCTCCGCCACAGAGGAGATGTGGTGAGCAATGGACTCCCACCGCTGTGATGGGATTGGGCGGATTATGGAAGGATGGCGGTTCGATCCCCCGGCTTCTCCTGTTTGCACGACGTTGGGCGAGACACTGAACCCCAAGTTGCCCCTGAATGGGCCGGCCAGCGCCTTGCACGGCAGCTCCGCCAACATGGGTGTGTCAATGTCTGCGTGAACGGTTGAATGAGAGCAAATTGTAAAGTGCTAATGCTGCGTTCACACCAAACGCGAAGCAAATTTTTCGAGCGGGTAGATTACAGACAAAGTCAATGCAAAGATGCGATTTGTGCATATTTTTGGCGGGCAGCGTGAAATCGTGAATTCCACTGCGTAAAATTCGTGTGAAAGTGTGTGCGAAAGCCTATCAGCGTTAAGATGCTCCGCCTGTCATCACTGACGTCCTGCCGTTGTTGAATCAGAAACAAAGGAGGATAAGTTGAGAGTCGCTGTTTGTGGGCACCCCGTGCTCTGCGATACATCGTCCTACGAATATCGAAATAGGTGAAATTCACCGAGCTGTGTACGGCTACGGATAATATTATGAACCCAAACATGAGGGCATTTGATGTTTCCGAAGATTGTAGGACTTCCACAACATGTACAAAGCAGAAATAGTGGTTATTTCTTTCATGGTGGATGGCAAAAATGATAACTGTTTCCATGGAGATAAGTCTGTTTCCACTCCTCACGCGAGTAACGCGACACTCTTTGGTGTGAACACAGCATAAGGTAGAAAAGCATTCATGCAGTCCATGTTTTACCATATAGTTTTATTTTTTCACACATAATGCACACACTCGACTACTGTACATACATACACACACAACAAGTGTACAAGTTAGTGTGTAAAGATGCATGCAGGTTCGAGCCACCAGGGGCCCCAAAAACAAATACAAATGCGAACTCTCTCTTTCGGCTCATTTTCTTGTTTTCCTGTTCCATTTTTTGACAAATTGTGATACTTTTAATCACATTTTGATGTGATAAGAAATTCTTGAAAAACATATGTGTACCACAAAAAACACATTTGAAGTGTGCTCTATCAGATTTTGGGATAACAGATAAGACATTTTAGATGAAATGGATAGCAAATAACTAATTCAAGGAAAGTTATGCAAAATGTGGAGATTTTGGGACCACTGAAATCATTTTGTTCATTTTTGTTGGAACAACAAATAACAAGTTTGAGGTGCAATAACACATTGTAACAAATAACAAATTTGGCTTCACAAAATTGCCGATTTGGGAGCACTATTAAAAAATTGGGGGATTATAACTTGACAAATTAGAGGCGTACTCTACAACAATTTGGGTTTTGGGTTATAATCATTTTGGAATTTCAACTAATAATGCATTTGGAGTTGCTGTAACGTGTGTATTTTTTATAAATATATATATATATATTTTTTTATAAATCTTTCATAAAAATGACACTCAGACATACTGTGTTTTTATGTGGTTTGCTTAGGGCCCCCAAAAGACCAGTGTGTGTGTGTGTGTGTGTGTGTGTGTGTGTGTGTGTGTGTGTGTGTGTTGGAGGGGGGAGGGTTTACAAATATGACTGTAATTGGAAAAAAATATAGTAGTTTTTTGTAGTTTTTTTAGCTGTAATGAGGTTAAGTCACTGTTTGCCTCCTCCACTCCGTCAGTCAGAGTGAGGAATCATGTGAGACGGAGACATGGGAGTTGCTGCTCTGCTCGTTGGCTGCTCCTCTGTCATGGGAGAATAAAGCCAGCATCACACCTCATCCATCCAACTGCTGGACAACTGCCACACACACACACACACACTAACACACAAATCTACAATTTTCTCATACTGGATACGAAACGTATGTGTGTGCAATCATAAATATTTTATAGCACAAGTGGGATTCAGATATGTGTTCGGAGAATGTTTGTGTGTGTTGTGCGTGTCACGACCTCGGACACTGTTAAGCCAACAGATCCTCCATTTAAAAATATCAAAGTGGATCCATGTGTTTTTGTTTTCCCTTGTCCTCATAAAGCCTATCACACGTTTGACTCACGGAGGATGCTGTAATCTCCTTTGCAAGTCATTCTTCCCATGATGGCTTAATGTGTGTGTGTCTGTTTTCATTAAGCCAAATTCTTGTAATAATCTGCCTTCTGCAGGCCAGAAGTTAGTCAACTTGTTGTACAAAGCTCGGCGGTGGAGGCGGCGGTGGGAAATAGTTTCTTTTCACTATAATTCAGGCCATGCTCACGCACAGTAACAGACGTGAATGTTAACAGGTGCCGTAGTTTGGTGTATACATTACTTCAAGGAGGAGTTCATGTGTGCCTTCTGTGTGTGTTAGTGTGTGTTAAGGGGAGCAGTGATCAGAGCACAGCTTGTTTCCCATAAAAGACATCATGGGAAAAGCTAAAGTACCTTTTGTTTTTGAAAGTCGGGATATCTCTTTGCCCTAATGGGACATGCTCATTCTTTTCCATATTTTCCCAAATGTCGCAAATGGCACTCAAGAGGCCAACAAGTTCCCCCGCTGGACCTAGCAGCCCTTTGATTGGACAAAGTGACCTTCTAGGGGGCTCACTTATTGGCCAATCTATAATTGGCTCAAGTGCCCTTATGTTTCCCCAAGTGCTCCTCTTGATGGCCCATATGTCCCCTTGGTTGGCCCAAAATGCCCTTCTAAATGGCTCTAGTGTCCCTTTGGTCTGCCTGACTACCCATGCTGTTCAGCCCCATTGCCCTTCTGATTGACTCAAATCCCCTTCTGGATAAAACACGACTAAGTGCCTATCTCAGTGGCCTAAGTGCCCTTATAGTGTGCCCGAATGCCCCTCTGTTCAGCCCTGGGGGCCCGCTTATCATCCCAAGTGCCCCTCCGATTCGCCCAAGAAAGCCCAGTGCTCCTCTTGATGACCTATGTACACCATTGGTTGACCTTTGCACTTTTAGTTGGACCTAGTGCCCTTCTGGAATGTCCCAAGTGCCGTTTTTGTCTCCCTCAGGGACCCTCTGTTTGCCTCCAGTGCCCCCCTGTTTGGGCCAGTTGCCCCTATAGTCCACCCAAGTTCCATTCTGCTTGTCTCTGGTACTACTCTGTTTGGTTCAAGTCACCAAGTGCTCCTATTGTTGGCCATTACAGTAGCAGTTTGATTTGGACAAGTGCCCTTGGATGGCCTAAGTGCCCCTTTCGTCCGCCTGTGTTCATCTCTCGTGCCTCTCTGATCTACCAAAGACCGCTCTGGACGACCCAAGAGCCCCTCTGGTTGGTCTGTATGCCACAACGATTGGCCAAAGTGCACCCAAAGCCACTCCCCCTGGATGTAGCAAGTGAAGAAGTGCCCCTCTGATTAGCCCAAGTGCCCCCTTTATCAGTCTAAGTACCCCTCACAGGTGCCCCTCTGGTGTGATCTCAGGGTACAACTGAACCCTGAGCCTGAGACTGTGTATATAAGGGGTGTCCCTTTTCCAATTTGGCCCGTGGCCTATGAAGAATCTGTACACACCTCTGCAGTTGAGACACACACACACACACACACACACACACACACACACACACACACACACACACACACACACACACACACACAGTGATTGTCAGCCATATCTATTACCAATTCCATGACCCTGGATTTGATTTGCAGCAATAAGACAGTACGTGTAATGACAGCATTAAGGCTTGTTCTGCATATATAGAGTTTCAAGGAAAACGAAGACAGATGCTTCTCCCTCGCTGCTCTTACACGTCAACAGAAATAAGGCAAAAACACATTCCTGGTGGCTACGCTGGCTGTGTTTAGCCCTGTCTGTGTGTGTTCTGCCCCGGCACTTGAAGGGCCCAAATCGCAGGCGATGCTGGATGTCTTGACTTGAAGCCGAGGCTCCTTGCCATCGTCAGCCGGTAACGTGAGTAATGAGCTCTGTCAGACGCTGGCGGCTGACTGATGTTTTCCACCGCAGACGAACCTCCCTGAGCTCAGACGGCCGCATGCTAACGACAGATCCATGCCTGCAAATGGCGGCGCTTATGACCGGCCCCTATAGTGAAAGGCGATGAGATGACTGACGTGATACGCCCACTAACTGCTCAGCTCGGAGTCACGACCCGGTGCAGTGCTGAGATTTGGTACTATGTACTTTGGTTGAGATTACAACGCAAGGGAAAGAGTACGCCTTCAGGACAAGCAGTGCTCACCACAAGTTCACTGACACTTTTTTATTTTTTACCCGTAAGACTTTTGTGTGTGCACTTCTTCAACATTTTCAACTTGTAACTGTCAAATCCGGTTGCAATATCATTATGTGTTAATGTGAGTTGAGTTGCTAGGAATGGCAATCTGGGGGAAACAAGGAACGAGTTAAAAGCTCTGAGGGAGTACAGTAGTGTTCCTGAATGTTTTCAATCAAGAAAATGGGGCTTGTTTTTGTCAAATGACTTGACAAGAGCAGGGCCAAACTATATCAAGTCTTATCACCAATATGTTTTCAGTTTATCATTGAGGTTTTGACATTCACACGTAAGTTGTTGTCTTTTTGCATGTCATGTTTTTACAGCATTTTTGGCTCCAGATTTGAGTCACTGAAACAGTTTTACACAGTCAAACGTTGCATGTGATTTATCATGAAGAACCAATTAGTCAGCAACTAAATAAATCTCCTGAAGTAAAGTAAATGTCCGGAAGTAGCCATGGTTGCATTGGCAAACAGCTCTTCTGACTTGCTGCATTATCCCATGGTTTGTCATGCAGCTAGCATCGTGGTTGAGCAATCATTTTTTTTTCCCCTTATGGGATGAAATTTACAAATTTCATCTTTCGGTCTGCTGTGACCCAAACTAACGACGCCTCATTTTTACTCTCGTCGTGTGGGAAGCCGTCTGACACAGGCTAATGGCTCATTTCGCATGATCCGCAGTTTAAGAAATAATGACACAATGGAGCGAAAAGCAGAACCTCATGATTAAGTGTGAAGGCCCTCATTGTCTCTGAAACACATTTTTTTTGACAGACAGCTTGAGTTTAGAAAATGAAATAGAAAAAAAATGCTTCCCTATTTGTTTTACGGTGAGTGATTGTTTCCCTCGTCGCGTTGGTGGAAATTTAAAGAGAAGAAACCAAACAAACAGCAAGGGCATTTAAAATCTCGGGCTTTACAGGACACACCCTTTGTGTTTCCAACACATTAAGGAAACCTTGCGGGCCGCTCGTAAAATAAAACAACATCTTTCTCTCTCGGGCATAAAATAAAAACGAGATTGTCTGCGTCCGCAAAAAAACAAGCAGGCAGCACTTTTCTTCCCTGTTTTCCTCTGAGAAGAATGATTGTAAAAGTGTAATTAAATTAATAAAATAGTCCCGGGTAGTAAATCACTACCCCCGAGGATGCCTGATTGCACAGCTGTGTGTTTGTGCCTTAAACACGTTTTTTGCGTGCAAGCAAGATGTGTTGCAGAGGTAGGTGTGTACAGCAGTGTGTGGTTCAGGGTGAGCGCATTAAAAACAAAATGGCAACACAGGCTTTAAATGTTCCCCCAATCCGGAGGGCAAGGCGCTCACACAGTATTACCTCTGGCGGTTAGTCAGCGAGCTGAGGTGGAGGCGGCGTGGCATCAGGCCTCGGAGCATGGTGCCAGCTTCTGCCATAATAAAGGCATTAAAAAGCTGCTCATTAAACTATTTTGGGCACATGGGTTGGCGTGGTGGGGTGCTGAGGGTTGGGAGGGGGCACAAACGTTAAGGCAGAGGCACCGGCTGCCAGTGATTCTGTGCCAGGGCACCTCTATGTCACTGGTGGCTAAAGGGATGTAATTACAAACACATGCTTGTTAATGGGGCTCCAGGGGACCTGTGTGATGAGAGAAAAAGAGGCTGAAAGAGAGAGTAATGTTCAAGGGTGTAAAAGAGGAAAGGGTGTAACAGTTCGCAAATAAGGCCATGTTCACACTCGGGCAGATGCGTCTAGAAACGTACCTTTCTCTCTCTGCTCTTTGGCTTTGCATCAATGTAAAGACACTGTCACTCCTTGAAAACAGAGCTTCTCGAAGCTGCCATCCCCAGAAAAAGAGTAGCGCTGGTCGATCGTTCAAGTGGATTAAATGCCCCACTCTATTCTACTGCAGGGGTAGTAGTGTGACATCCTTACACCCCCGTGAAAAAGTCTTACGAAGTCACAAAGTACAAAACAGAGGTTCACGTCCCGTCTACGACCAACAGTCAATGCTAGTTCCTTAAACTGTCAATCCTTTCCTGGAATCAACGGCGTTCAACGGCACACAGAACAAAACCAAAAAGGCACCACAGGCTGCTGTGGTGAACGTGCGTTGCGCCAGGTACCGGTGAGATGACCAAGCACCAGAAAGTCCAGTTTCACTATACACCCATGAGTTTGAAAACGTATCAAACAACAAACCGCTGCACAGAATACTATGAAACGTATGAAACAGAAACGTTCTCCCCAGTCTTGATGATTGCCAGGTTCAGTTACACGTTACAAAGTAATTGACCAGGAATGTGGGCTCGTGACTGAGCCTTGTCAGCTTAAAGAAGTCACACTTTTGTTATTTACCATTTAAAAGCTGTTTTGCATTTTAACATGCAGCCACCACTAGCTTTCATGTCACCGATGGCTTCAGAAGATCAGCAAAATGCTCACATGAGTTGTTTTGTTGTGCATCAGCAAAGAAAAACAACATATGATGCATGATAGTGAACCACATTATTGACGACACCTGTATTGTGCGATTGGCTGCATTTCAAATCTAAATTATAGTAATAATAAGATCACAGAGAGAGTCGGAGGAGACGGAACAAAGCCTCATACTGCTGAGAGCCCGAGAAGAGGAACGCACCATGTTTGTGCCAGATGCTGGTGAGAGATTTAGTTGTTTGGGACTTCTTCGAGAAAACAATGTTAAAATGCAAAGCGTGGAAACTAACTGTGACACATAAAAGACATTCTTGGATGCAGCGCGGACAGGTCTAATGAGCGAAAGCATGCGATGGAGTCAGCTCGGGTCACATCGGCACAAAGAGCGACTCTCTTTCCACATAAGGGGCGAGATCACACCAGAGCCGCTTCGACAGTTTGGGAAGTTTGGGACCCAAATAATAAGTAAGGGTCGTCTGGCGGGCGCTGTGGCGCAAATCAGAGTGTTACGTAACACTTGAGGTGCCAGATGATGATGATGATGATGATGATGATGATGATAGGAAAGAAAGTGGCCCCGAACGGGCAGCCCTGCCAACCTCCCCATGGCAACCCCTCGTGTTTACGTTAAATGTGGGCAATATAACAGCGCCGGGGCTCTGATGTGGTGCCGTGGGGATCATGTCACCAAGAGACAGAGACATAGAGGGAGAAGCTCTTTGAGAAACGATCAACACCAATAGACGCACTGATGAAAGAGCTCGGCCGCAGATTTCAAACGGCTCATTGCGTGAATACGTTTAGACGGGCGTTTAGAAAAGCTGCTGTGGTGGCGACAGCAGATACATTTACGAGGCTGTAACTCAAATTAGATAAACAAGCGGCAGAAAATCAAATTACTCAGCTGTCTATTGTGCACGACTGCAGAGACTGTTTGAAGCTGTTCACACAAAGAGACTTATAATTTTCTCACATGATAACTGAACAACATCAGTTCACTTTACGTCATACGTGTCTACGGAGCAATTAGCTGCTTCCGAGCCAGCAGTGTTTTCCCTTTCACAAACCTCCTCGGGGTTAAGGTCAATTTCTTCTTATGAATATGTGTTTTTGTTGTTGCCTAATTTGTTTAGTCTGTTATTGTGTTCATGTTGGCTGTCTTTTGTTTGGCGGGGGTGTGGGTGGAGGGGGAGGGGGGGTATTTTGCCCTCATTTTCAGTTGACAGAAGCTGTGGGAGAAGCAGCTGACTTAAAGTTCGTCGTGCCAAATCAAAAAATATTCCAGAACAATATATGCCATTGTTCTGGAATACAGAAACGTCCCCATTCTTAACGTGGCCCGCAAAGCTCGATTGTTTTTCCCCAACCAGGGAAACTGCAGTCATTAATCTTGACACCAGACCTGTTTGGATGTTGAAACAATCAGACGGGTGCTGCCATCCTGATTGATGATTTTTGTGATATCTAAAGAAGGTAGGACGGGACAGCAAAAACCAGACGGCAACTAAAGACTTCCGACAATTAGAAAATAAATAGTGAAATGTAATACATGACTTGACTGAACTGAACCACAAGGTCACATCCCGCGTTCATTCTGTTTCCTTGTTTGTCCTCTTAGCTTTGTCACAAACTGATTTTAGCATCCAACACCTTGAATGAATGTTGACTAAATGTGCACACTTACAGTAACCACACATACTGTACTTCAAAGTGTGCTCCGAGCCCTTCTTACATAAGCGTGTGAGTTGGCACAAGCATACATGATGAGTACTTGGAGTGATATCCACATGGGTCCTGGTGCAGTTTGTTTGTGTCCATTGAATGCCTGCGTCCCAGTGCAAATATGTGTGTGTGCGTGTGTGTGCTGATCTTCGTAATTGGTTCCCATGGCATCAGACCACCATGTTCCCAGTCCCGCAGTATCAGCTGGCCTGTGGTGATTTGATACAGCAGCTCAGGAATCCGTCACCCAGAGTCAAAAGTGTCGGGATGTTGAGAATCAGGCCCACAAAATATGGAGGTGGTTTCTGAGGGCAATAGCTCGACGAGTCAGTCCCTGGATCTGATTAACTGTGTGTTTGTGGGAGGATGTCTTGATCAGTGTTTGTGTGTGTGTGTGTGTGAGAGAGAGAGAGAGAGAGAGAGCATTCACATTGTACCCTCCAGTTTACCATCTCCTCAGATACCATTTTCGGATAATTGTTCAGCAAGTAGCAGCTGTGGACGACGTACTCCTTTATGGAAGCTACAAGCAGCAATGCGGCAATAAGAAAAATACTCAATTAAGTTATAATAAAACAGAAGTGAAAAGTGCAGCAGTAAAATACATGAAATGCATGTAAGACAAAATGGAATGGACTAATGACTTGAGAAAACATATGTAGTTAGTGTCATTTTCCATTGAGCTTCTGGCAAAGTGAGTGGATGCGTGCTTTTCTATTTCTACTTTTGCATTTCATTTACATTGCATCCATCTGGCTTTTGTCTAATGGGACGTGCAGGTTTTCCATGCACACATATTGTATTTTTAGGGGACATTTTCGGGAAGTCAGGACACTTTGGGAACGTGAAGACAAAGTGAGGACGTTTAAGAAAAGTGAGGCCATTTTGGAAAGTAAAGACCTTTTTGGAATGTCAGGATGTTTATGTAAAGTCAAGGCATTGTTGAAAGTGAGGCCCTTTTTGGGGAAAGGAATGACATTTCTGAAAAGTGAGGACATAGTGGGTGTATTTTTGGAAATAAGGTACATTTTATGAAAATAAGGAAAATTAGCGTCACATTATGAAATGAGGATATATTGGGAAACACAGGGACAAAGTGAGGATATTCCCAAGAGGAAAGAAATTGAAGACAATTTTGAAAAGTAAAGGCTTTTTCTTTGTTAATACAACAAATTTGGAAATGCAGGGACCAATTGGAATATATATATATATATATTGAAATATTATAGGACATGTGTGGTAAAGTTAGGACATTCTGGGACGTTAGGACAAAGTGAGGACATTTTTGGTACAGACAATCTGAAAAGTGAGGGCATAGTGGGTATATTTTATTTATGTATTATTATTATTATTTGGGGAAATTCAGGACACTATGTTATGAAATATAGGGTAAACGTGTGGACATTTACTCCAGTCCGCTTTGGGTTCGGAGGAATGACGTATGTGTGTGATGGTGGTTGTGGTTTTGGTCACGGTGGTGTTAGGGCGGTTGAGAGTTCATCGCCATCAAAACTTTCATTCTTTTGGATTCACTTCATGATGTTTCTCATCATTTATTTAAAATCTTTCCACCCTGCTTATTCTCTCAACAAGAAAGCAAAACAAGTTAAAACGCTTTCAAATCCCAACAGATGTTTCAAAGACAAAACAACATCGGGGATCTTTTACCAACTGGCTACTTTTAATAAAAGCTTGTGTACAGGAATGCTTTCTATCCGTCTATTGGGAGTTAAGCAGGACCTCTTGTCTCGACCTATTGTATTGTTTTACATCTCCAATCCAGTGATCCTAATAAAATCAGATAAAAAAATATATAATCAAATCAGTTTTATGTAATTGTTTATGAAGTACATAAAAAGGCCTAACCAGGGAAGGTCATAAATTAGTGTAATTATTACAGCTTTTTTTTGTTTGGAACAATGAGTCATTATTGCTTTTCATATCCACAAACACGACACATACTTGGATTTAATGTGATTAACTCTGCATTTCTGTGTCATAAATATCAACTCTGCTCTCAGCGGGGGCTCCTTACCTCCAGCGCTGCCAGAAAAAGCCCAAATCCACGACTCCTGTTCATTCTGTTTTCCTCCTCATGAAATCTGGTAATAAGGGCGTGGCAATGGAGCTGAGTGAGAGCTTGTATACAGCTCAAAACTACCAGAAACTCCAGGGGAGATGGGGCACCACTGTTCACAATGTACCTATGCCAGAGGCTGCTAATAGGCATTCTCTCCCTTCTCCTTGATTGGGAACAGATGTGTGTGTGTTACACTCTGGGAAACGGCTGAGATGAGAGACTGCGAGGCCGCCAGAGCCACAATAAATTTGTGGAATGGCTAATGAATAAAACAACAGCGGATTAAATGTGCCATAGCTAAAAATAATTTGATTAAGAAACTGATTCGGCGGCCAAATTGTTCGAGGCCATGCTGGAGACAGCTGTGTCTTTATTTGAGCTCTGGTGTGCGAGACCACATTTTCCCTCCTAACGAGCTTCAACAAGACTTCGATCGAGGTCTTTTTATGGGGACTTTCTGGGCAAAGCTTGAGGCCTAATGAATCAGTTGTCAACACGTGTGATTGCCTGTTTAAAAAGTCCCAAACTTTCTGACTCGGTTTAGTCAGGTTCAGCCAGGGTCAATTCAAAGTCAAAACACTCCCATTCATCGGCCAATAACCTGCCTTCATCAACAAGTGTCTCCAGCTCCCTGTCATTTTCATTAATCTCAGATCCCGGGGAAGGCACAAGTGTTTTTTGGGGGTTTAATAACAGCTCCCAAATATGTAAAAGGCCCCGCAAGAATTAAATACAGTGAAAATCGAATCAAAATTAGAGTAATATTGCATTTTGGGGTGCGCATATTGGCTTTACTTCTGAGAGTGAGATCGATATTCAACCTTGCGTCTGTGTGTTCAGCAAAGAGCTGGAGTCAGGACATAGTTAGCCTAGCTTAGCATAAAGGCAGGATCCAAGGGAAAACAGCTTGCTTGGCTCTGTTTTAAGATTTTTAAAAAGTACACATACCAACATTTAAAACGGACTTATTCACATATTATCTGTTGTTTCTTTGACTTGAACTTAAAGGCACTATTTCGTCTGGCAATCGTACTTCTGTGCAGCATCTCCAGCTATCAAGATACTGTTGAGCACAGGTTTTGGTTTTTACAGGCACAATGATACCAGACCTGGCAAGAAATAGTTCCAGATGTGTTGATCCCAGCTTAGCACAAACGCTAACAGCAGGAGAAGACTGCTAGCCTCGGAAAATTATACCTAACAACTCAAACTCATAAATGACTTTATCGTAGTTTGCATCTTGTTTGCTTCGTTGACTTTGCATCTCAGTGACAGCAGACTACAAGAGGCTGCTTGACATGAAACATAGTTTGCCTCGGGTTTTGGAACAACATCCTTTTGGGTGAGAATAGGCAGCCAAGTTATATTTACAAGATGCAACTGGGAGACACTTTGATCAAGTGAGGCTGTTTCCAGGCCACGCTGGGATTGATCTCTGTACAGGACCCGCAGAAAATAATTGTGTCCATCTTCTCATCTGACTCTCGGTAAGAAACCAAGGATCCCAAACAGAGTTCACATTTGCAGTTTGTTTGAGATCCCTGTGATGGATGGAGGGGTCTGTATGCCTCTGGGCTGCTTTTTTTCCACTTGTAGTACTTCCCTTATGTCCTTTTGTTCTACTCCTGCCCTCTCTCTTCTTTCTGTGTCTGAGTGTCTGTCTTATCTAACTGCTTGTATTTTCCATCTCAACACAAACTGACAGCCCGACTCCAGACTGACTTCCACCCGTCCGCCCTGCCAGCTGCCGAGGCTGCAGCTGGGGCTCGGCCCCCGGGACGAGTCCGAACGTCTGGACGTCAGACCGTTGAAGGGCCCGCTGAAAAGCGCTGAAAGCCTGAACACTGTCCAAAGAGCTCACCGGCGCGTTCAAAAGGGCCCGCACATCCAACGGACTGCCAGGGGAAAAAGAGGAGTGGAGGCAGGTGAGACAGAGAGGCAATGTTTTGTCCTGTTCCTCCCCCGTACAGGTGAGACTCCTCAGAGTCTGCAGCACAGACCTCTGTTCAGATGGATCAGGGACACTCTCCAAGAACATTAAGAGGACTTGGCGTGAGGTTGGCAAAACACAGACTGAGAGCCAAGTCTGGAGGAAATGGTGATGATGGTAGAGCAGCTCAAGAGAGGCCCTTATTCCGTGGTGTGATAGCCTTTGGCTTTCGCGGAATTAAGTGATGATATCTGTAGTTGTGTGTACATTCTAAATTATATTCAAGATCCGAAAGCTATCAAAAATACTAATACGCTCGAATTGACACTGTCAAACAGAGTGAAAAGAGCAACTTAAAGGAATAGATAGATCCAAGAATAGCACCTAAGTGTTGCCCTCACTCGGAATAAAATGAGATAAAAATGTGGAAAATCAAGGTTCGAGAGCTTGATAACATCAATACAAAATCCTGACGAAGGAGGAAGAAGAAGAAAAAAAGAGATGACAAAGCAACGCTTTCTTGTCTAGAGTGAACAGGGAGGGTGGAGAAATACACAGGACAATCGAGGGACAGACGCTGAGGGTGAAGAGAGTTAGAGATGAAGGGAAACAGCGTGCATGATGTCAGGCCGCTGCTCGGCGCTGCAAACTGGCTGCAGATGGCGGGACGAGAGGTCAGGGATGGAAATTAAAGAACAAATTCAGAGCAGCAGCTGAGGGGGAGAGGAGGTGCTCTGACTGGGGCGGGGGGTCAGCGTGGACCCGGCATATAGACTCTTTTTTAAAACAGCAATTAGAACTTCCTCCAGCTTCCAGCTCAGAGCCTCGGCGACGGCCTGACCCCTAATCATCCTCAATTTGGTTCAGGCTCTGACTCTCTGATGCATGTCTCCTCAGATTGGCTGTTTATTTTTCACAGCACTTCCTGTTTGATTGAGCACCCCGGGCTTTAGGGCTTCACTGAGCGCATGGGGTGGGGGGGCAAAGGTGGTGTGCACGCTTAATGCTCGTGTTAAATCATCCACCGCCACGAGCAGTCAATCCTCACAAAGATATATCTCCTAAATTCCCATTCCTTCCGCAGAATAGGGCCAAACGTATGTCGATTCACATATTTTGCATCAGATTAGAATTGCACATCAACTTTAGATTGATGTCCACTTCCTGTGTAACAGAGAGGATGAACTTTCTCTAGTTCTTAGAAGACTCGTCTCGACACACGTGGACGACAGATCTGACACGCTGAACTTCTGAACTGTGCGCAGTCGTCGCGGTAACCTCCTTCCCTCCTATCAGTTCCAACCCTAACCCTCCTACCGGGGGGGATTTATACACTTCTTCTAACCCCACCTCTCGCCCTGATGTGCCTCCGCAGGTCACCCCAGTAATGAGCCATGTGGTCCCCTCTGGCGCTCACTAATCAGGGATCCAAGGCCGTCCCATCCTCGGCCCGACGCCGCGGCAACAAAACACGCTCTGAACCCAAAGCGGTTGTCTCCCTTCCATCTGGCCTCCATGCCTGGCCCTGTCTCCACTCTGCCGGCGATTTATGCCCTCCTGAGGTGTTTCGCCTTTTAACTTGCACATAATTGGCCCCCAGATGCAAAAAAAACGATGTGGGGGCCAGTTTTTATTAGTTGCCAAGCAGAGGTCATTGTTTTTGCATCGCTTCGACTCCTCAGTGCTGCCAAGGTTAAAAAGACACGCTTTATGTCTGTACCTTGACCAATTACGGAAAAGAAACGAGGATTCCGTACAAAGTCAATTATAAAATGACGCAATGAAGGAATATAGAGCTGAATGAAGGCAGTGTGTGATGGTGTGTGCTGAATGACAGAGGTAAAGGAAGCCATACAATCAAATCATATGGACCTCTGTCCTGTTTCCTGTCCATAGACTCCACCTCCACAACTGACTCACCAGGCGTTATACGCCTGCTGTCAATTTGTATGAATTTATAGGCGATATTCACAAGGAAAGCAC
Source organism: Ophiodon elongatus (assembly GCA_016806645.1). Lineage (NCBI taxonomy): Eukaryota > Metazoa > Chordata > Actinopteri > Perciformes > Hexagrammidae > Ophiodon > Ophiodon elongatus. The sequence continues at coordinate 191,564 of JACSYO010002155.1, forward strand.
ATGACATGACAGGAATGAGAAACATTACGGCTTTCTGGGTAGCTTGAAAAGTCAGAATAAAAGTCAGACATCATTTTTAAGTGTAACCCAAACAAATGGTAAATGGTGGAACCTGTTTCAAGGCCATGTTAAGACTGACAATAGAACTCTGTGTGAAAACATGTAGCCCTCATATACCTCTATTGGTACAACATGGTGCAGAGGCTATACAGCAAAAACATACAGGGTATTTAGGAAAACAAGTGCTTTAACCATTTAAATACGTGCAATCACACATTTAATGATGAATTCCTTTGTAATGTGAACTGTGTAACTCTACTGTTTACCTGATTATCATGGAGATGGAAGATGAGTGAGAGATGTAAAATCCTGAAGTATTACTCTGTAAACCTCTGTGTTGCAACCTTCCTTGTTCATATTTCATCTTCACCGCTGTACTTGAAGTAACACCATCGCCAGCCCTTGTTTAAGACGGTGTTGTTTTGCTGGTCTGAACATACACTCAACGTATAACAAGAAATTCCAACGGTATACACATTCGAGGCAAATTGTGTTTTACTATCATTTTCCTCATTCTTAGCATATTGCTCTGCATATTTAGAGTAATGCCGCTTTAGATAATTCCATTTTTTTTTTATGAGACTGAGTGTTGTCACATTAAAAAAAAAAGAAGAAAATTGTAAATTGTCCTCCTCTGTTAAAGACTGTGCTCCAGGTAAACTGTTCTTTTCCACAAAATAATGAGACAGTTTGGTGTCAGGTGCACTGAGGTAAATCTGAGTGCACTTGGTCAGAGCTTCAGTGTGTATGTTGAAAGCTGCACAGCGAGGGATATCATGATACATGTGAAATGTGAAATAAAAAGCTATTTTAATGCCCTGATTTTGCTGTCTTTTTTTAAATTTGGGATTTAACAATTAACTTTACAAATGGGACGGCAAATGTGAACGAATGGATAAATACATTAATTAATTAATTGATTAATAAACTTTAATTAATTTCAATATCTGTATTATAATAAAAAAAAAAAGCCTTTAGCCCATAGTCACAAATAGGGAACACATTAAATAGGCCACACTCCACTTTGCAGTACAACCAATTAAATTTCATGCTGCTTTCACATGAAACAGTTCTTTAATTAACCTTTAACCCCTCTAACACACTTGGGCGCAATCCCAATCTAAGGCCTTAGGGGGGCATTGGGATTGAGCATTGCAGTCCATCTATAAGAAAAGAGCTAGGCGAGGCAGTGCATGAAACATTTAGCAGAAATTGGATGGAAACTTTCATTAAAACCCTGCATAATTTGGAATATTAGAAGCCGTGTACAGCCATCAAATCATTTATTTCAGAGAAGTCTCTAAAAGAGTTTAGTGGAGCTAGTATGAGGTACACCACAAGAAACGCCTTCTGCATTTTCCCCTCCAAATTAACATTTACGTGCAAAGACGATGTATAACAAACTAAAATAATTCTAAAATGTATTTTAAAAAAGATCGATGATTGTATCAGATAAAATGTGTATTTATTCATTGGTATTTCACGTTAGCGTTACGTGTTTGGTTTTTTATTCAGGCAATATCTGGAACATCAACTTCACTGGTCTTTTAGGGGTCCTTGACGTGGCATCAATAAACAAAGATGGCGGTGGAAGTTAGAGCTTCATAGAGTTTGACTTTATATTTAGTAGTTTAGAATGATTATCTTAAGCCAGTAGGCCCATATATGTTCTATATGCATACCTGCCGCTGTGCTTGTGAGTCTTTGTCGGTGTGACGCTGTAAAATGAGCGGCTGGGCTGGTTTTTCTGAGGAGGAGCTTCGGAAGATGCAGCAGCAAGGTAACATGTCTCACTGCTAATGTTAGCCGGGCACGATAACGTCTCTCTGCCCCCGTTGTTGGCTTGTTTTTAAACACACTTCACATCAAGTCTGACTAATTATCTGTATAAAACCTTTGTACCGCCTGTATTAACAGACTCAGCGATGCCCGCAGCGGCAGCCCGCGGGCGGAAGTCGGTTCCAGCCAACCGGAGTCGGCAGCAGTTACAGCGGGAGAAGGCCCTTCAGGTGGCCGTCCTAAAGAGCGCTGGAGCCGCGTCGTTCAGCCTCCCACCGGAGCAACAGCTCACCAAACCACCGCCGCCCCCGAAAGAGGACCCCGAGCCTCAGCCCACTGCTCCTCCAGCAGGAGCTCCGGCGGTCACACACAAACCCCCCGAGATGAAGCCGGCTCCAGAGGAGGAGACCCCGCCCGTCAAAGAGCTGGAGAAACAAGAGGTGGCACTGTTAGTATATATTTTTTTTATATCGTACTCACTATTGTGAAGTCTGTCCTGCGTTGTTCCCACTATTGTTTCCTGTTGTTAAAGCTAGTAACTTTAATCCAGCTGTTGTGTTGGTCTCCCTATCATTGTGCTGCTGTCATGTTCAGGCTTTGACCCATTCGGGATCGTAGCACGTAATACGTCATGACGTGGTTTGGTTTCATATTGTTACCTGTGCAAACAGTAGGAGAAAAAGTCAGTCATTCTCTTTCATCTGTGACCAAATGAAGGTGACAGATGAGAGAGAGAGAGACACTGAGGAGATGTCACCCAATCAACAATCACACGAGTGACCCAAAGTTTTGGGATATTCTGAAATTTGGACATATACAGATATTATTGAAATGCTACTGATGTTGATATTGTATGTACCATCATAGTGTGGAGTTATTTTTTTTTGCTTCGTATTTTTGTGTGTTAAATTCTCTCTGTGGTTGATCACAGACGGGAAAGGACGCGTCTGGAGCAACTGCAGCACGGGCAAAAGATGATCGAAGAGAGGAATAAGCGCAAGAAAGCTCTGCTGACGAAAACGATCGCTGAGAAGTAAGCATGGCTGTCTTGGTACTGCAGTGAGCGACACGTTGTCGTGAAAGTAAAAACAAAAGTGGGGCTGAAAGATGAAATTTACCTCAAGAGTTTGTCATTGTCCACAGGTCCAAACAGACTCAGGCAGAGACTGTGAAGCTGAAGAGGATCCAGAGGGAGCTCCAGGCCCTCGATGACATGGTGTCCAATGATATCGGCATCCTGAGAGGAAAGATTGAACAAGCCAGCTGGGACTACTCCACTGCCAGGTAGAGAGAGACAACGTCAGGAAATGAGAAAATATAAAAAGTGCATGTTCCTATCTTATTATTTCAAATTACAATCTATGAAGCAGCAGATGCACATGGAAAAACCTGCAGAACGGTGACAACAAGGGTACACCACGGGAGCAACCTATCTGGAGTTGGAAAAGGAGCGAAATTTACATTAATCGAAGTGTGCACGGCTGCACATAAACTAGAATATTAGTGGAATATTAATTTTCATTAACCATGTAAACTGCTTAGTCAGAGTATTTTCTTGGGGGGGGGGGTGCAAAAACTGGAATATTTTGTGCCTGTAAACGTTTGAGGAATCCAGTCAGACAAATCCCAAACACCTGTCTCCCCTAGCGATGAGCTCCTATATAAGTCCTCATTGAAGCAAGTGTGAGAAATAGGGCTTCTATATAAACCCAGTAGCGTTACCTTGTAATAAACAGGCAGCGCTCTACTGTATATCTAATAGTATTCCCAAAAGCCCCTACACACTGTGCTCTCATGTTTGAAAATGGATGAAATGTTTGAATTTGATCCAGATGTAGCGCCACTGTATTGAATTGACCGCCAGATATTTCACCACGTTTCTCTAACAAATTGTGAACTCTCGTCAGGGACAGACCAGAGTTGCATAATGAACAGGGCCCTGAACATAGCTGGAAGTAAAAGAGTTAACGACCTGCCAATCATATTCGTATTTGACAGACAAACCAGTCAGTCTGATTTTGAAGGACTAAAACAGAACTAAACAGCACTGTGAGCACTTTGTTTGTAACTAAACAAAGTGACCAGGTAATGCAGCGTACATCCACTGTAAATGCTGCCCCCTGCAGCTTGTTACCAGTACTCATGTAAACCTGTCCCCCCCCCCCACCCAACACTTGTACTCCACATGTTCTCAAACACTTTGAACCAGATTCCGCAGACACAATACTCAGATGTTCTTGGGAGTCTTTCACTTTGCTTCAATCTACAGAGACTAAGGAAGCAGGATTACAACTTAAAAACTCCATCTAAAATGATATATGTCATTAGCAACATCTTGAATCATTTATTTTTCCTCACTTGTTAATCAGCTGCATCAAACTTCCACAGCAGCCACAGAAGGCATGAAGACTGAATAGTTTTATAATGTGTGTTTTGTTTTTTTCTCCCAACATTGGTCCAGAAAGCTGTTTGACAGCCTCTTGTGTAACAAGATTAGCTCCATGTCATGAACACTGTTCGTTACAGATGTTTGTATAACAGGGAGAGGACCTGACCTTCACACACTCATTACGCTGGATTCTGTTATGATTATGTTGATATAATCAATTGTTGAGGTTTTGCTTAAGTACAACGTAACCCCCCCCCATACCCCCAGGGGAAATTTTTGACATCATCTGTTTAGTTACCGCAATGTTTCTAAACAGCATGGGATGTTCTGTTCTTCACAATTCCCCCCAAAAATTCTGCATTATGACATTGTGGGAGGGGCTACCTTAGTTCTAAAACAGATACCAAAACGATACTTTTGAGAAATATAAAGATGTTTTTTCTACTAAAAAAATCCCACATTCATCAAAAGAAGCCAGAGCTCTAAAATGCTCGATGTTAGTAAACAAGATTTTGATTCTGCCGATTTGTCTGTAGTTTATGATCCTCGTATTTCAGTCCGTACCAAACAAATTCAATGTTAAAAACCCAACCAGGTCGATTTAGACAATCAATCAATCAATCGACCTGATCATTTTTGCAAATGAATTGTTCAGAAAATACTGATTAACGTTTTCTTTCACATCGTCCTCGCGTGTTTTCCTCAGAAAGCGCTACGAGAGGGCGGAGGTGGAGTACGTGACGGCCAAGCTGGATCTGCACAAGAAGACGGAGGTGAAGGAGCAGCTGACGGAGCACCTCTGCGCCATCATCCAGCAGAACGAGCTGCGTAAAGCCCACAAGCTGGAGGAGCTGATGCAGCAGCTCCAGCTTCAGGCCACCGAGGAAGAGCTGGAGAGGCAGAGAGAGGAGGAAGAGGCGGAGAAGAAGAAGAAGATGATAAAAAACTGCGTGGCGACGCAGAGAGACGGGAAACGGGAGAACGGCTCGGTGGAGGATCAGAAGGGAACGGTGCCACCAACCAACGACTGTCGACCCACGGAGGGCGAGACTGTGATGGAGGAGAAAGGAGGTGGCGTCCAGCTGGAGCACCACCCGATGACTGAAGCGCCGAAGGCCGAACCCGACGGTCAGACGCTAGAGAACTCTGTGCTGAGTGGAGTCGCAGCCTCCTGATGCTCAGAAAACATGATCACGCGGTCGAGAGTCGAGTAACGCAGTAACGTTTTCCAACAATTCCCTCCGCCAGAGGAAGTGATGCTCGAACATCAATTCCCTTTTTTGGTAACCATCAAAATGAGTCCGATCAACCGTGTCTCCTGAAAAGTGACCGGGTTTGTGTCCTGCATCCTATGAGTTGGTTATTAGATATTATGGGTTGGTCAGGATTGTGGTTTTGGTTATTGACAAAGTAAGTGCTTCCTGTGACCTGTTTGCTGTCTAAGACAACACATGACCTTTTACAAAGGGCTCGTCGGGCCGCAGATAGCCAGTTTTGTCGTATTTGTCCCCACAAGCTCAAACAGTGAAGTAGCTTTCACAAATATTAAAGTTGGGTGGTGGGAGCGGGGGGGGGGGGGGTAAAGGAGAGCGTTTGTATTGGATTGGGATCGGGGGAGAACGGTTGTATCGGTGCATCTCATTTTGCGACGTTGCAGATTTGTACATTACATTTATTTATTATGTTTCTAAAAAATACAATCTGGGCGGTATTGCGTATCCTTCAAGAGGTATTCGCTGTTGCTGATTAGTGGTGTATTAAAAAATTACTTTTTACTAAACTAAAGTATCCAAAGTTGATCAACCTGGTTCAGCTTTGTAATAATATGTACTGATTTAAATCAAAACTTTGACAGTTTTAGATTATTTAGACTTCATAAAGGAGAACTTTAAAGGAGGCTTCTTGTCTTTAGCCAACATTTAACATTTGAGAACTTAAGCTTTGTTTGTTGAATGTAGAAAGGTGTCTGGGGGTGGGGGGGAGTATTTATTTTGGTGAAACTTGAGTACGATATCGGCACTAGTATCGATAGGTTGCGATCAACACCCGGTCCTCAGCATGGGTGTACCTGCAGGATCAGACCCAGATCCCATTCAGCTGCAGAGTGAATCCGAGTATCTCTTTGTGGGCTTCCAAAGCGTCCACGCCTGTGGATAAAACATCGCCAGCGTGAATCATCCCTCCGAGCAAAGGTTGCATTCAAAAGATGACCGCGTTCGATTGTTGCCTCTTTGCGGCAGCGAGTGAGAGATGGGTCCTGCTCACTTCCCGGGAAGGAGGCACGGATGGCTTTCTGTTCCAGGACACGAACCCTCCTGTCTCGTGTGCTGTAGACGGACATGTTAGCCGGCGCTGGGCTCGCGTTTCTCAGAGCTAATTCTCGTCTTGTCAGTGCAGTCGAGGAGCAGCGGGCCTCCCGAATGGTAAGACGATACCTGTTAATGTGTGTACGGACGCTTTCAGCTGCATGCCGCTCCGCTCCGTTTACTTTCTCCGGCTGCACAATGTGTCGACAATAATATATGACAATAATCTGATGTTGACCCGTGTGTGTGTGTGTATGTATGTATACACACATATATATATATAAAAAAAAAAAATCATAATCTGTTTGCCTGGCCGAAGCCTGCTCGTATGTGATGCAAACATGAATATAAATAGTTATTTAAATTGGGTAAATATTTAAAGAGATGATATTTAGATATACACTACAGTATGATTATTTTTTTTTTTTTTTTTATTATGATTTTTTTTTTTTTTTTTTTACTAAAATAAACTATTTTAAAAAACCAAACTATTTCTCCCTCGTGCATGTTGTCCTCGTGTCAGTCATTTTAAGCCTTTTAGATAATGAGTAATCTGCAGGACTGGAGCTTGTGGTGCTGGAAGGAATTTACCCGGGGAGCACTTTGGGACTCTCGTCGCTTTTGCAAGTCGTTTTTTTTAAAGTGCAGTAAGTGTTTCTGTAAACCGCTTTGAGATTTTACAGCGCTCCGGTCACATCTGGCCGTCTGAAGGGGAGGCCGTAAAAGCAGCTCTCTTAATTAGTCGGTAGGTAGAAGCTCAGAGTGGGAGAGTGACCAACGTCCCGTCCGTCCTCGCACAAACCTCCAAGGTCAACCTTTGAAGTCCCCCCCCCCCCTCCCCCACTGAGCAGACTTCAGATCAGATTTGACCAAACTATCAAGACGTTCCAATGAAAAAGGACTGAATTATGTCGTTTCCACAAAATCCACTGGTGGAATGTAACTAAGTACTGAAGTACACGGTTGAGGTACTTTCCTTTAGTCTTATTTGATTTTACTAGTCTGTATTTGGGACACTGCCACTGCTGTAAATATATTCCAGACTATCAATGCAGATCAACTTGTTTCAAGTTTTTTTTTTCTATAATCAGGTTTCATTTTTCATAATTGTTGTGCAGCAACCTGCATTATTCTGTCAGAAACTTTTTGTTTGTTTTGTTTCCATTTTTGAGAAAATACAATTTCAGGAGTTAAGGACTTTGTCTTTATACTTTGTATGAGTGGGTTCCACCATTAAAATAATACCTACATGTTAATGCATCAATAATAATAAAAAAATCTAGAATATAAAATGGGTGTATGGAAATATAAAAAGGGCCATTTTACATAACGGCTATGTTTTGCCTTTGATATTTTAAGTGCATTTCTGTAAAGTAAAGTATTTTGAATACAGATATTACTGGAGTAGATTTCTCATTATGGTATTTCTTTATTTATAGATATCGCAGTAGGCCTGCTACTCTTTGTAATGAAAAGCAGCAAAGAATAGTGCAAACTGAACATAAGGGTGTTTATGCTACATTTACACATGATCCACCTCATTGCTTCGTTTAAAAAAAAAAGGGGGAATAATATTAATTGTCGGAACTCCTCAGAGGAGGTCCCCTGTGAAAAGAAAAGTCCTCTGGATTATGACAAAGAAAGATGAGAAGATACAGGCAGTGGAGATTAAGGCATCGGCAGAAATGGCTTCTACATTTAAAAGTGTGTGTGTGTGTGTGTGTGTGTGTGTGTGTGTGTGTTGGGCCGGACTTCAGAGAGCGGAGGGTTTATAAAGTAAAGTGTGATTTATGTGGCGCTGGCGTCCTTCGACAGGCCGAGAGAGACCGTGAAACCTGAGAAGGCCGAGAGGCAAGAAAGAGAAGAAGAAGGAAAAAAAAAAGAGAAAAGAAACCCAAATCAAGTTTTCCTGAAAAAGATCTCCGCCATCTGGCCGGGCCCGAGCTTCACCTCCACATCAGCTGAACTTTGAACTCACTGTCGGTACAACTGTGAAGCGACAGAAAATAGAAAAAGAGGATGGAACCGGTTTCGTGTTGTTTTTGATGATAAATGCTGCAGGGTCGCTCAGAGTCTTTCATCGAGGCCCAATTCGCTTTGGCAATTAACAAAATCTGGTCCTGATTAATTCAGCAATTAACCCAACGCTGACTCAGGGCTTCACTGTATTCGTGTTATTATTATTAAGAAGCCACCGGTGGACTCCAAATAGACACATCTGCACCATAAATACCAAATTAGACTATTTTCGACGACCAAATGCAGAACAACGTGAATCCAGTGCGGCTTCACGTCACGGCTGTTAGAGTACTTGATGGGAAACGAATTCAGTTCGACCAAAAATGATTAGATGTTCACGATGGGGAAAATACCCCCCCCCACCCCCCCCACCCCCAAAAAAAATACAAGAATACATATTAAAAATAAAACGACTTTGACCTGTTTGGAAAAGGATTCACCCTCTAACTATAAATACAAACCGTAATCTGACAAACAACTGAACCCTAACCCAGAGGAAGAAAAGCCACTAATAAGCCTGACTGATTTATTTATTTCTGTCTCATGGTGATCAGCTCTCTTCTGTGTTTGCGGTGTCCCGCTCGGCCTTTTTTTTTTTTTTCCTTTTCGGAGCGGTTTTTGGGGGCTTTGTAATAAAGAGAATCAGTGCGGCTGAATTAATTTCACACGGCCACTTGCTCTGTAAACTCTGCGTGTTGTTTTAATCAGGAGCAGATTGGCTGTTTTATGTCGGAGCACCACAGACCGTTTACAGTTGCAGCGGAGCGGCGTGTCACGACGGAGAGACAGCGGAACGGAGCGGGTCGTAAAACCGAGAGAGGATAGTTCATACAAGTAGCCCACGTTTACTCCAGATTAAATGCAATTACTGGCAGTGTAGGATTTATGTTTTTTTTTTGTTTTTTTTTTACACCGCATTTATCAGACAGCTGGAGTTCATTTGCAGATCATATCATAAAACATCGCTGTGTTTTTTTGTTTTTTTTTTCAGGCTCATTTCAGCTCGATAACAAAAACGCAACTCAGGCGTCGTGTGAAGTTTTATTTCCGCAAACCCAGAACAACACGTGACCCTCCAATTTAATTGGATTTTAATTGGTGGGAGAAAAAGAAGGGAGAAAAAAAAGCTCATATCTCCTAATTTGGCAGAATTTCTTTTGTTGATCGTTTTGCTCCAAAAAGTTAGGGATTTGTTGATGAATTAATAATTTACTAATTCACTAAGTACATTTTAATATCAACCCTAATTATTTTAATACAAGTTTTTATTTATTTAAATATTTTACTTTTGATTGAAAAAAAAACATTGTCCGAATCAGAATCAGCTTTTTCAGCAAAGTATGTTCAGATATACTGGGAAAGTCTTCAATATATTCAAGATAAGATAAGAGTTTATTGAGGAGAGAAATTTAGCATTACAGCAGCACAACCCAAGTATAGGAACATATGTATATGTATATATATGTGTATATATATACATATATAATATATATATACATATATGTATAAATATAATATATATATATATATTTATATTTGCAAGACAAATAACACATAAAAGGGCCAAAGTCTCAGTAGGCCTTAAACCTGTGTGCATATTGCGCAGCTTCTTCCTGATATTCCAGATCAAAATGTCATAACAGCAGTGGCAAGGGAAGTATTCAGTAAACATAGAAATAGGTGATATAAAAATCACCCATTACAAGTAAATGTCCTGTACTCAAAGTCCTCAAGTAAAGGTAGAAAGTCAGCTAAATGTAAAAAAATAATAATATAATAAATGGTGTATACTGTTGGGTAATTTAAACGGATGGATGTTTCCTGTGTAAACATTTGCAAAGTAAGAGCAGCTGTAAACAGTCCAATGTTTTCCTCTAAAATGGGGTGAAATAGAAATATAAAGTGGCATGAAATAGAAATCGTGGAGTATACCTCACAATTCTGCACTACAGTATTGCACACGAATTATTTAGAACTTCAATGTGAAAAGAGAAGGATGAGTAACTGCCTGTTTCACACATCCTCCGTGGTGACCGGTGCTGCTGACAGGCCGTGCGGCGCGTCGTGAAACCCGCGGCACCGGTCCTGACTCCTCAGCCTCCGACAGCCGCCTCCTCTGAAAAAAAAAGCTCTAATCAGCCCCAGAGTCTGTCTGTCTGCGCGAGAGAGATGCCGCCGCGCGGCAGCAGCAGCAGCCGGTGCGCTGCAGAAGTCCCGGTGCAGCCGCAGCAATCAGGCGCAGCGCAGAGGGAGCGCGTCTGCAACATGTGGCTCCCTGCACAGGATGCACGGAGCCAACGAGGAGGCCATTTACTCCCAATTAGGGAAATAAAACAGGACAGGGGCCAAAGCGCCACTCCAATCAGCACCAGGGGTCACTGGACAGCGGCGGCGGAATCATCATCATCATCATCATCATCATCATCATCATCATCATCATCATCATCATCCTCATCCTCCTCCTCAGCCCGGGGCCGGGACGGCGCGGAGGGACTGCGTTGACACAGAACCAGCGCAGAAAGGAAGTGCATTAAGACTCTTTTATTCTAATGGCTTCGTTTTGATTGACAGGTCTGTTAGGGGACGTTTTTAGATGCTATTTAACTTCCAATACCACAGTGTGCAAATACTACTTTCCAAATTGAAAGTACTGCATTTAAATAGTAATACAGGACTTTCAGTACTGAGGTTATTAGCCTATCATAAGCAGCATTTGAATGCTTATGCTCTGTGGAGGACAGGAGAAGTAAGTACGTAAGTACAATGTCCCTCTGAGATGTAGTGCAGATAATAGAAGTACTCACAATAAGTACAGGAAGAAAATGTACTTTTAAAAAAGAATTCCTCTGCTGCTCCACTATAGGTCTAACAAATCTCTACCTCTCTCAAGATAATTAGATAAGATATTTACACCAAAACAGGTTTGTACATGAATACAGTGACGTTTTATGATTTGATGATGAGTTTGATCTCTTGTGATACGTAAGACTGAATCTGAAAGTAACTTTATCCGTCAGACAAATGAGTAAAAGTACACTATGTGCTTCTGAAATGTAACGTAAGTGGAGTATTGGTTGCTGTCAGCCCTTGTAGCTTTGTCCTTTGAGTAAAACTAAAAGGCATTAAAGGTGTCAGCTCATCATTATGGTAAAAAAAAAAAAAAAACTCACTGTATAAAGACAGAAAGGTTGTGCTTTCTGTGTGAGATCACACACCCTCACCTGCCTGCTGAATTCACCTCATTAGGATTTACGCCGGTCTCAGAGGGTCAGCAGGTTTTTGTGGGTTCCACCGTCCAGCTACCACCCACAGTCTCCTCGGGCCGGACCAGACTACAAACCGGTACAGGCCTTAATTATCCCTGTTTCGGGCTTCCAGTCCTGACACGAGTTAAGGTGTGGAGTTTCACGACTCTGTGATCAAGTTCCATTTCGGACTCACAAAACCAATCTGGTGAAGCCCCGGCATTCATTTATGGTCATCCGTTGTTTCTGGCGTGTGCGGTTTCATCCCGTATCAGGGTGAGAGACATCAGTGTTTGAGATTTATGGGAAGCACTTCATCGACGTGAACTCCGAGCCCAGAACCTGCCTGTCAGACGCAGACGGACGACTGCATCTGATCAAACACTTGGAGCCTTAATTGAACTGTCAAGTGCTTTGTGTTGCAGATCAGAGGATGCCAGTGGCTCTCGCGCAGTGAGCCTGCACACACAAATGCATCAAATGTTCAAATTCAGCTCTTTAGCACACATGCTGTCGGTGTACGCTCTATCATGAGTCCTTGCATTATTATTATTATTATTATTATTATTATTATTATGGCGCACACAGTGCTATATGTTCCTTCTTGATCCTGGAAAATTTAAGGTGTCCTGTCTGTCTGTGAGGCAGCTGTAACGCGTTTAATATTTTATAAATGCAAACACTGACGTGATGCAATGTAAATATGCCCTGTGACATGTCGAAGGCTCTCCGTTTATGATGAGGAAAGAACCAAATTAGTAAGAGTGGAAGAGGTCTTGAGATTTTCTTTTCTCACGTCTCCTGAAAGTCACAACACCCCAGCAATGAAAGTAAAATACTCAGCTACGGGCAAATTCACAATCTTACCCGAGTAAAAGTGTGTAAGTAAAGCAAACGACATACATCAAATTAAAAAAAGTAAAGTTACTAATTTTGCAAAAAAAAAGCTGCATTCATTCAGAGTGGTTGTTATATATATATATATATATCTATATCTATATATATCTCATAAAGATGGAATATAACAGATTCATTAACTTGTAAGCAACATTTTATGTTGTTAAAACAGAGCTATTTTTTCTGTTGGGTAATTTTATCTAAAATAATTCATATTTTATCATGTGATTACTTTAGTTCATATAATGTTGATCTGAAAAGTACCGACTTATGTCTGAAATGTCGCTGAAGTATCACGAAATGCAGATACTTTACCAAAGTGCAAGTACCTTCAAATTATACATAAATGTACTGTAATTTAGTTCCTTGTAAGAATGCAAGAGATTCAACACGCTGCAAGTTTTACACGTGTGTTTAAACAGAAGGACTCATGGAGCGCTGATTGTTTATCTACTTATATTTATATATTTGAAAAGTCTGTCAAGACTCGTAGAGGATCTCTTCTAGATGGATTCGAGATGAAAAGCTCGTCTTTTAGGGCTTTAGCCTTTAATCGGATCACTACAGTGAAGAGGCACACAGGTGTTGTAGGCCGGATTCAAACCCGGGATGTTATGACTATGGTATGCACCTTAAGCCACTGGTGCATCAGGACGCCCCCACAGACCGTTTCATAATTCATCTTCAGGGTCTCCAAGGCCTCCGACACAATCCTGTGGCGTTGGGCTGTTTCAACTAAATGTACTTGATCTGAAATGACCTGATAATTCAGTTAAAGTCTTCCGCAGTTGTTCAGGATGACTGAGAAGAACCATGACAGCTCACACTTAACCGTTAACCTCTGCAATGACCTTTAAAATATGCACGCCGCCTTTAATGTGCTCTGCTGTTGTTATCGGAGCCATTATTGACTCTCATGCTATTCCTGATTTTGACACTTTAATTAATCTATGTTTGTGTTTGTATGTGCTTCCTGTAGTCTCTCTGTATAACACTGTGATTAACAGATTTTTTTTTTTTTTTTTTAAATGTGCTCTATAAATAAACGTGTTAGTTGTTCATAAATTCTTCAATTAAATGAAGCTCAACTGGTTGTATAGCAAATATTTTGATGACCTTTTATATCAGCTGTTTGTTATGAAAGCTGCTCTTTTGGGGGTTTTTCTTCCTCCTGATTCTGTTTGGTCAAACAAAATCCTTACAGAAGGATTTCTAAAAAATAAAAAATTAAATAAAATCTTTCCAAATGGACCGGAGCGCACACGTATTCATCTGGATGCAGATTTTCTTTTTTGTTGTTGTTGTTTTGCGCCAAAGCCCATTTGAGCCTCTCTCACAGACTCTTCCTGCTAACGTCAGCTCTGCAGGATGGCATTTTCCTTTCGGAGATGTTTGGACTTTTCCATTCGCCACAGACAAACTGCAGCAGTCGGAGCAAACAGGCCACTTTCACATCGACTCTGAACAAAGAATAGGGCCCCTGGAGGAGAAGACTGAGAGTCTGAGACATGGGGAGGCCTTTTTTCCTTTTTTTTTTCTCTCTCTCTGCCCTAGCTGGCACCGGAATAGACTTGTAGGCAGGAAAAGAGAATCTGGGGGGAAAACTAATGATGAAAAAGTCTACTCTATCCCTGTGCCTTCATTAAATACATGGAAAGAACGAGAGAGCCACATCTGGATTCAATCCGCGTCCCTTTGATGGCATCAAGTGTTCTTTTCCCAGATCAGGGGGCTGCAAGCTACGGGATGTCTATGGCAGCTTGGAGCCCAGAGTCGACTCCTGCCATCTGAACACATGACCCCCCCCCCCCTCACATCACCTCCACCACCCAGCTCCCTCCATTCCTTCATCCCTTCACCCCCACCACCTCTCCAACCCGACTAACCTGCAGTTCAGTAAACACTGAGAGACTTTTACTCCACCAGGTTTATCTGACGGCTGGAGGTACTGCTTACTTTGCACATCCAGAGAAAAGGTTATCACATATGTCGTACGAGCGCGAAGCATTTTTCACCGAAATCCGAGGTTCCTTAGAGTTTGGGTGTTTTTTGGGTTTTTTTGATGACGTGACCAAGTTATGGCTTGTTATATTGGTGAGCAGTTCAACCAAACAGTGACTGTTCCCTCTCAGATGTGTTCCTTTTGAGGCCTTTTTAAGGGCCTGAAGAGGTAAAAGTACCCACAAATGTACATTTTACCTTGAGGGTGACCCCTTCAAATGTTCTTGGGACTCCTTGAGGAGTCCCGGGCCCCTGAGTTGAGCAACTGTCTCTTCCTCCTTCAACTGATCTGAGAGCATGAAAATTCCTGCTCAGTTCAAATTAGAAGAGACGGGCTGAGATAGAAATTTGGGGGCGGGGATGCCATCAGCTCAGAGCTTAGTTGATGGAGTGGACGGTCCAGACTCTCCTCCAGCTCTGATTGGCTGAGCTGAGCCTCTGTAAACCACCTGAGAATCGCACACCTGTGAGCAGTCAAGTGGCTGATTAACCTCGCAAGTGTGCAGCAGCGGCTTGATGATTAAGAGCTGAGTGTGGCTGTTTGAGACCCGTGCACAAGCGACGAGGCAATGAGACAAACCTCAGAGCAGCAGTTTTACATGAATAACCAAATACCAGCAGAGACATTTCAGTTATGTCTCTGTCCGACGAACATACGTCCAATATTCACTCTCCTTTTAGCTCTAGTTTGGTCTCCACCAGCGCCTAAGAAAAAAACTCCCCACTGTGTTCACCAGATAGTCTCTGTTGGCTGTTTGCTGCTGACTGAGAAGAGGTGGAAGAATAAATATTTTTACGTAGGTAATAGTAGTAGTAGTAGTTTTGTAATGTTTATCTGAATTTGCATTTATTACTGCATATTTATCAATGCATAAATACATCATTCTAGAATAAATCCAAATCTACATAGTAACTATAGTTACCGTTTAGGACTAGCGAGTACAATATTTCCCTCTGAAATGCATTGAAGAACACTATAAAGTGATAATAGAGCTCTTGAGATTAACACAAAGAAGGAAAGAAATTGTGCGGTTCAGATGACTCTCATGAAATTCTTGTTGTTATCCATAAAGAAGAAAATCAACCAGATATACTTTCAATACTTTGTGTGATCATTGACCCTCTGCTCTCTTGGCCATTGAATCTGTCTCAAAGAGACAAAACAAAGAATCTATTTTCTCCGTCGCCTTAGGTTTTCTGGGGCCAGTTGACAAATTCTTCTTTAGTTCTTTACTTCTGTGACTATAAATACTCTACGGTATTGTAATACTTAAAGTGTCTTTCCACTACTTTAGATTCAAAACTGCTCCACCAAATGAAAATCTGCTCAACGATTATAATAGTATGTTAAATGTATGTATCCCTGTTTCTTGTTTTTCCTTTTTTCCCTGTCTTTGTTGATGTTGCAAATGGAGCTGCAGGGATGCAAGAAAAAAATCTGTTTTGATCTGACAAAGTATCATCATCATCATCATCATCATCATCATCATCATCATCATCATCATCATCATCATCATCATCATCATCATCATCAAATACCTCAAAATTGAACTTAAAGCTACTACATGGAACTTAAATGTGTTGTTGATTTTGGCGGTCCCTGTGGAAAAAAGCGGTAGTGTTTCCGAGCACCAGAGTACATTTAGGAAACCTCTCATTTACTACACCAGGGTCTGACAGTCTGCCCCGCAGAATCGTGGTTCTGGATCTGCTTTTCCCAGGTCTTCCCTCCCCCGATGACAAGCATTAAGAATAACTATATAGAAATAGCCAATCTTCTCGCCGATGGTCTTGTTTTCTTAGGTCATATAGAGGAATCAGTATTATCTGAGACAGGTTCAGAACCAGTTAAAGTTCCTTACAGTAACTTTAACTAGGCTACAGTACTTGAATGAATGTACTTGGTTACTTTCCACCACTGGTGCTGGGCAGCTAGTGCACATTGGATTCATCTGAGCTTGTTTGATGGAAACATCCAAATCTAGGAGCTGAAAGAGGCTAAAAAGCTCCACAGAGTCTGTGACAAACCTCTGGGGGTTTGTTACGTGTGACACTTTTCACCTCATATGTGGCATTAGTCATGTAAATCATTGTAAATCTCAAAAAAGTAAATTTGTGAAACTTTAATTGCCATATTTTCCTGTTGCACATTTGGGGGCCCCACGGTGGGCCCAAACCGCTGCTCGCTTCCATTTATTTTTCCCAACTCCATTTTTTTCCTTTTTTAAATCATGGATCCAGTTGGACTTCTTTATATTTGTGTACCCTGGTGCCCTGACAGCTGAGCCTCATGAGGACGGATCTGTGGATAGGCTGACTGGCACGGGCTATAGTTGATTTAATCGGTGGCGGACCGCAGGGAAGTCGGACTGGGTTTATCAGCACACAAGCAGTGATAACACCACTGTCTCCCTTCAGACCGCTGGCTGCGGAGCCTCCCCCCACCCCCACACACACTCACACTCATTAGGCGGTGAGGTTTGCCAGCCAGGGGAACAAAAACAGGCCAAACCAGGGTGTTGATGGTGCTGATGGTGATGTTTCTGCCTGTAAGGGGAGGGTGAGGGGGGAGGGGGGGAGGAGGAGGAGGTGTGGGGGGGTGGAGGGGGGCAGCTCGTGGTGAGGGCCTGTGAAACGTCAGACACAACATAAAGGCATTGCCACGTAATTACGGGGCTCGCTTTCATTAGAGAGAGAGAGAGAGAGAGAGAGAGAGAGAGAGAGAGAGAGAGAGACTACAGGGTCTATAGCCTGGAGGAGCGGCGGGAACGTACTGCCTCCCCGCGCCTAGCTGCCGCTGAGCAAGTTTTTGCGCACACACGGAGCCTCGCGCATCTGGTCGTCATCATCATCATCATCATCAGCAGCAGCAGCAGCAGCAGCAGCAGCAGCAGCTCTTCCTGCTCAGATGTGACTCAACCAGAGTGGGAAGAGAGCTCCTTCTCCTCAGAGGACTTCTGCGAAACGCGTCTTTGAGACTTTTCTCTCTCAGGCAGCAGGACAGGCTGATATTTTTTTCTCGTGTGCCGTTGACGCGCGCCGCTGGATGGATTGTCTGTGAGGGTTTGATCGGGGGGAAAAAAAGAAGAAGAAAAAAAGAAAGTAAAAAAAGCAGACGAGGAGAAAACGTTGCTGAAGTTTGTTCGAGCCCCGCGCGGCTGATCTGGATGTGAACAGATCCGTGTTCCGCCTCGGAAGAACCGAGTCTCTCTCGGGCTGGTTTCTGGAGCTCGTGCGCTCTGCACGCACGGATCTTTTTCTGCTCGGTTGTTGATTCCTCTCTTTCTTCTTCTTTTTTTTTTTTTTTTAGTTTTTTTTTTCTCCTGTAACGCTTGCGTCATGACTTCTAGCTATGCACATGTAATGGACAGGCAAGCCTCGCTATCAAACCGCCTGGAGAGTCCGATCACGTCGAACCTGGACAACCTGCAAGCCAAAAAGAACTTCTCGGTCAGCCACCTGTTGGATCTGGAAGAGGCCGGGGAAATGGTCGGCACCCAGGCGGACGAGAGTGTCGGGGAGGCGGGGAGGAGTATGCTGGAGTCCCCGGGGCTGACGAGCGGGAGCGACACGACCCAGCAGGAGAGTAAGTGAAAAGCACACCGACCGAGAGAGCCCCTCAGGCTGGGACCGAGCGGAGGAGATCAGAACCCAACTTTTAAATCGTGTGAACGAAATGTTACCGTTCGGTGTGTAGCCTCGGTGTGAAAAAACCTCGAGTTATCCGGCTCGATACCCGGGAGGAAAAAAAACACCGCACATCTCAAACAAATGCAGTTCTAATGACCCAGCTGAAAATAAAGTCATTTGTTTTCATTACGTCCTGGCGTGTGTGCGCGTGCAGAGCGCATGAATGGAGCCCTGCAGAATGCAGCGCGCACGGAAGGAATCCTTTAGTGAGTTTTGGCAATGCATCATCCCTGACGGCCTCCCCCTCAAAATGGCCATTAATTTACCATTAACACTTTGATGTCAGTGAGGTATGGTGATGTTGGTGGACATGGTCAGTGAAGGAACCTTGCGAGTCAAACTCGGGGGTAATAAATCTCTCCTCTCGTGACCTAAACGAGGCCACGTTTCTTGATCGAGCACGTTTTGATCTTTTTTTTTTTTTTTTTTTACTAGAGAAAGAAATAAAATTCAAGGCAAATAGCCTATATTTTGAAAATACTTAGAGCGAGTGACGTGACGATTGCGTCACGTGTATGATAGTTTAATGATACAAAATATGTATTAATGTATCACTAAATAATGATGTGCCGTTTTTTTTTTTCAACCAACACATTCCTCCGTGTGTGCGTAAAAAATGTGACCGATCTAAGCCGGGTTTGGAGAGCTAAGAGGCGGGTACTGCTCGCCGAGTTCCCGCTCACGCACCAACCTGACAATCGGAGCTATTATTTCCAACTTTTTTTGTGTTGAAATTCCCCGTTGCGTGCGTGGAAGTTGACAAAAAAAACAGGGATAAGCCCACAAAAAGCCGCCGCTCGCCCTCTGCGGCGCACCATCGAGAGAGTAAATAAACGCTCCCTCCTCCTCCTCCTCCTCCTCCTCCTCCTCTTCCTCTGCTCAAAGGGCCATTTGCAGCGGCTGACAGAAACGTTATGGGCTTTAATGAGTGTTATTGTTAGTTTTTTAAAAGGCTAAAAATCGTGTGAGAAATATGCGGGAGGAAGTGGCCGGGTCACGTCGTTAATTCCCGGTTATTTTCGGCCTGTCAAACACTCTCAGAATATCGGAGCCTAAATCATTTGTCATAATTACCGCGCGTGTCCTCGCGCCAACAATTAAGGAATCAAATAACAGCATCTCATCGGTCCTTATGTTGTTGAGAGGTGATTTTAAAATGAATCAGTCAGTTGGGAAACATTTTCAGATTTACACAAGATTCAGAAAGAAATAATGACACGTGTTGGAGCCTCATCATAGAGCATAATTCATATTATCATTTTTTCGATTTATTGACAGGAACGTGAAAGCAACAGTATGCCTTTTGGCATTTTTAAGCAATTTCACAAATTGCCATTCATATTAGCCAAATAGAACGCGAACACACAACAAAAATAAAACATTTCAAAGTAAAATGGAAAAAAATGTGTTTTATTATTTTAGGAGTCAATAACCTCTCCCCTCGTGAATGAGCGTTGGCAGGAGGACTAATTGACTTTCACTGATGGCTGCTAATGAGATCAGTCTACTCACATGTGTTGGTCACACTGGCAGTTGCAGGATGATGATGATGATGATCATAATGGTGACAGGAATATCTTTGATTTGCTAGTTTAAATGTAACCTTGATTAAAAGCTTTCCGAGGCCAAACCACCGCTCTGCACGGCTAATGAAATAAACACAGAGAAGTCCCTTTTTTGGATACTTGGATTTTATATTTCATATTTTGGTTCATTTGAAGCTGCGAGGACAAGACATAATATAATCTCATTTGAATTTGTAAAAAAAAAAAAAAAAAAGAAAACATTTTTATTTATATATTTTGCAGATAATTTTTGTCCCCGTGACACTTGCCACATTTCCACTGTGCTAAATACAAATAAAAGTAAAAACATTGCATTCATAAAGAAAAGATGGATTAAATATATTATATTTTGTCATACAATTCAACCCTCTTTAAATGTTTTTTTTAGTGATTTAAATGCTCTACAATTACTTTGAAAATAGTAAGTTTAGTTGAAAAAATATTGAACAGCCAAGTCACAATCATAACCGACTTTATGTCGTTTTAATATGCTTATTTATTATTTATATGTTTTTTAGTATCTCTTTCTTCCGGCAGACACGCCTCATTTTGTTGTCGCACCTTTTCTCCGCTTCACACCGGCGCACTAATGACGTGCGTCATGGTTTTCGTTCTAACCTCGAGCCTGTAAAACGGCTGTGTGTGTGTGTGTGTGTGCGTGCGTGTATGTGTGTGTGTGTGTGTGTGTGTGTGTGCGTGTTTGAAGGGGGAAACTATGCGCGGTTGGTCGCTGGTTAGCCATGTGCGGCTGCCATCAGCGTTTACAGCCGCACTTTACTGTCCGACTCCCCCAGAATCCTCCTCTGCAGCCCGCGTGCGTTCCACTGGTCCGCCGTGTGCCGCCTCAGAGCCGCTGCACTGATGGGTAACAAGGAGAGGAGAGGTCTGTGCTCTCAGCTGCTCCAAGTGTTTCCTCGTGAACCACGAATAAGTTCACGACTGCGGCAATGACATTTATTAAATAATACCTCATCCGTATATGAAGTAGAGATCACACAACGGATGTAGTTTCTGGTACATCATTTTCTATTTTAATTTTTTTTAGGCCATACTGGCCTAAATTATTTTTTTTAGGACATTTCTTTCATATGGCAGATTTCACCTCAGGCACATGTTTTTGAAAGACGTGGCAATAATATAATTACCAATAACAATAGTGATAATAATAATTGCTATAATAACAATAATTATAATGATAAAATACCCCAAAAAATGTAACGTCAAAAACTTTCACCTATCTGATATCTGGAGTTTTACTTTGTCAAAAAATAATAAATTCATAAATGTTTTAGTATTTTAATGTTTTCAATATATAGACGTTTAACTGCGGGGGTCAGGACCCCCTCAGAGGGGAGGCAAGATAAAGTCTGAAAGGTCACGGAAGGATTAACAGGATTAGGAAGAAAGAAGAAAAAAAAATCAGCTTCACAAAATTCAGTTTATTTTTCTTGATTTGTATTTTTTATCTTTAAGTCTGAATATGTGAATTGATTTGTTTTTGTAAAGATCAAGCCAGCACACAAACAAAAAAAAGACATCTCTCTCCATAACACCATCTCCACAAACAAATAGACACGAGGAGAAAGAAGAACTTCTAAACAAAAGGAAGGAGAAACAATAGACTTCTCACTAAAAGTCAGTCTGTTTAAGCCAAACTGCTCACAGAGTGACGAGTGGGTGCAGTTTCATTTTTAGAACCGTTGAAAGGCCGAAGGGATTGTGGAGCAGCTTTTTGACTCCTCAACAACATATGGGGCTGCACCTGATAAAAACCTGTGACGCATCAATCGTTTCTAGGCTACATTTTACTGTCAACAATGTTAAAACAGTTTTTTCTTTTTAATTGATATCGGGGAAATCGGCTTTGACTCAGGTTTCCTCCTTTGTTCTGCTGTTAATTTCAGCTGTAAAATGTGGATAAACTCTGGATCCTCAAAGGGATGAACATGAGATGTCACAGGATGATCAAATTAAATTCATCAATGAACAAGAATTCTTTTTTTCTTTCTCTCCAAAAAAAGTTTTCTCTCATTTTTTCTCTTTTTCTCTGGTGGAATACCGAATGCGTTTAATGTGGCCTGTAAAAAAACCCTCCAAAGCCACAATGTGAGCCGTCCCTTTCAAACCGCTCAACAACCAAACTGTATTTAGACACAGACTAATATTTGGGGTCACAAGTAGTTATCGCTTTATTGTCTGTTCTGTCATTTTTCAACCAGCAGATGTAAGAGTTTACATGCAGTGTCCCCTGATTGGCTGAGACTGCAGGGGGGAAGCTTTTGTCTCATTAGACAACAAAGCAAACAGGCTCATTGTTGACACACTGCAGCATCTGACACCGAGCCAGCTGTGTGTTTGTGTGCGTGGAAGACGTAAAAGCAGTCCATTCCACAAGTTGTGCATCAGGATTTAGCTCTGAACATGTAGTGTCACCAGTTCGAGTCCAGCTGAGGACATTTTGGTGTAAGTCTCCCGTTCATTTTTAAAAATAAAGGCAATGTATGTACTTACACTTTAATTCAATATTGACGTAATAATGTTCCTGAACAGTTCAAATATGAATTAAGTAAAATTGTTATGGATTTAAAAATCTGCCGTTTTTTTGGGATTTGACGGAAAACCCCTGTACCTCTACATTTTGGGGATTTCTTGTATCATCCAGTTCTTCATCTTTTAAATCAAACATGTCCTCCACAGGCTGAGAAGATGATCTAAAACTCTATGTATTTTAAATTCACTGAGACATCCACATCTGCTGAGGAAGACCATGAGAAGCAGTCAAACGTTCTGAATTTTTGTTGTTGTTGTTTATAAGGTAAAGACTGAACTCTTAGTTTAATCTTTGGACAATGTTTAAAAGTCGCCTGATCATTGAGTTGACATTTTGGAGATACAATACTTTTACATGAGTAATGGAGGGAGGGGTCAAATCTTTTAAGTAAAAGTATCAAAACCACCGTGGCTTTCAAAATGCACACAGAAGTAAAATGGTTAAACAAGGAATAAGACGATTCTCCGAAATATTGCATTCATACGCGACTATTTAGCAAAATCCTCACACCGACCATCTGCAAATGGTTAACTTGTCCTTTCAGTATCTCGTTAAACCCATTTCATGAATCTGATTTTTTTCAGGCAAACTGCAAATAAAAGTCCCATTTATCTGAAAAGACATCCAAACCTTTGAGATTCCACCAGGTTGTAACAAAATACTGATGTTAGTTTGAAGCTAACATTTGTCCTCCACCCTTTATTTCATTTAATCCAAAGAAAGAACACCTTTGTCAAACAAATAAGAGAAGCATAAATCTTCAGACTACAATGATAAATAAATAACTTCTAGATTGTTGGCGTTTGAAAATGTACGATGAACCGACAGCATTTCAATACTATTTTCTGTTTTTGCGTTAATTCTGAAGATTTGCTATTTTAGTGACACCAGATTTTCACCGGACGAAAAGACGTTTTTTTATATTCACGATGAATGTAAAATCTGACTCTGCAAAGTACGTCATTGCTCTCGCTGTCAGATAAACATAATGCAGGGAAAAGTCTCTCAACATCAAAATACTCCAATCAAGTTTATGAAGCCCTGAACTGTACTGCATTAGAGAACATGAATGAATGTACAGAGCAACTTCCCACCTCTGTGTGTGTGTGTGTGTGTGTGTGTGTGTGTGTGTGTGTGTGTGTGTGTGTGTGTATGTGCGCGTGTAGCTACAGATTGTGTAGTGAGTGTGTAATTAGGCAGGAACATGGATGATCACGGCCTCGTTTTTTTTCTCGACGTGAAAGTGTTATTTTGTGGTCTTGTTGTGCAGCCACAAGGCACCAGCACGGACTCCAGCCTGCAGGAGCCTTCAGACCGAACATGTACACATGCTGCACATGGAAGGTGCTCGGGGTCCAGAACGGATTGTATATTTATCTTGTTTGTTTGCCTGCACGTGTGTCTGTTTGTTTGTTAATCAGGCTGTGGGATCAAAGAACAAGCGGGCTGTTTTTGGTGCAGATCCAGGAATGGTTTTAAAGGATCTTTTAAATAATCACGTCACCCAATTTTCCCACGTAGCATCAGTGTTCTCTCGCCATGTTTCGAGATGGCTGTCCCTGACATTTCTGCCTCCACTCCCAATATGGTGGAGTTTAGTTTGTGCTGCTCACATCACGCTCTGCATGGATAATCCAAAGAGAACCCCCTCCCTCACCGTTGAATTCTTGCAACAAGCTTCACACACATATGTCTTTTTCTATTTATTTATTTGGGTCAACACATCCAGGGAGGACATTTTTTTGTATTGTTGTTTTCTGTGCCATTTTGTGCATTTTATTTTATTTTAAAGAAAAATGTTGGGGTATGTTTGCCTTTAATTAATAGTTTAGAGTTGAGAGGCAGACAGGAAGGGTGGAGAGAGAGAGAGAGAGAGAGAGAGAGAGAGAGAGAGAGAGAGAGAGAGAGAGAGAGAGAGATGCAAAATGAGGGCGTTGTAGTTTATGTGACACCAGTCTCAGACGCCACACAGTTTCACATACTGATTCAGAGGATCTTGGCAGCGGTACGCTCTCTTTAGTAACAACTGCTCTGTTATCGAAAAAATTCAGATCTTTCACTTAAGTAGAAACAGTTACATAGTAATGTGAACATGTCCTGGTAAACAAAAGTTCCGTGTTGAACACCGTAAAAGTATTACCTGTACTCACCTGTCAAAAGTAGAGGCTGTAGGTCCGGTGGAGAGCAGGTCGGACCTGAACCCGATAAGTTGCTCCCAAAGTGCACGCATGGGAAATAAAATTGGACAAAAGTGCCTAAATGAATGCAATGCTATGCTTAATTTGAAGAACTGCCATCTATATTTAAGAGTTATTGATATATTAATGTGTAAGCAGTATTTTAATGCTAATTTAAAGTGACCATTTTAAAAAAGAAGAAGAAACATACAGCAAAAGAGCGACTACGCCGATACTTCATCTGGGCCTTTAGCAGCAGTTGTTGCATGAATGCAGGGAGCTGTATTTATTATTAAAATGTAACGTGGTCCGACACGGTGCTTTTTTAAAATTAAAATTGAATTCTTTTTGCATCTCCTCGGGCAAAGTGTCTGTAGCTACAAACTACAAGCACCGACTCCCATCGAGCCTTATGGAGGTTACATCACCCTCTTCTTCTCCCCGCAGATGAACAGATGAACACGGAGGAGAAGAAGAAGCGGAAGCAGCGCAGGAACAGGACCACCTTCAACAGCAGCCAGCTCCAGGCCCTGGAGAGAGTGTTTGAGAGGACACACTACCCCGACGCCTTCGTCAGAGAGGACCTGGCCCGCCGGGTCAACCTCACCGAGGCCAGAGTCCAGGTATGAAGAGGGGGATCGCTGCGAGACAAAACGAAAGCCCGTTAATCTCATGTGACCTCCAGAGTCATTCAGGAACTCCTTCTATTTTTGACACGTCCTCCTCACTTATAAAATAAAAGCCTGATTCCTTGAAGTTTAAAGGTTTTCCTTCAGCAGCAGTGATTTATCGGGCGGGTTTAACCTTTGATCAAAGCAGAAGAAGAAGCAGCCATGAAACTCAACAAATCTCAAAGTAGAAGGAGGCCCTTAGTCATTTCCCCCTTGAAACTACTTTGACTGGAGGGATACAAAAATAAACAGATTCTTATTAACACAGAAACTTGCTGCACCCCAGTGGGACCTGTTGAGTCCTTTGGGCCCTCATGACTCAGAACAGGATTTTAAAAAAAAACTATTCATGAACAGCTCTGTTTGTATGATCAACAGAGAGCAGCAGAACCAACTTGTTATTGGAAATAAGTTTGACAAAAAACCGGAGGGCATCTTCACGTCATCTGGTGGCTCTCACCCTAATAGATTCAGTTATTAGTCCTACTTAGTGGCCAGCAGTTATCAGGGTCCATTAATCGCTTTAGTCTCTCCATTATGGGGTTTTAAAGGAACTGATAAGAACTCGTCAGCACGACGTCACAAACATCCTCTATCATTCTCACGCAATCTCTTAAATAATCCTTTATAAGCCTGGTGAACTCCCCAAAGGGATGGGATGTGATCAGAAAAGTGGATGTAATGATTGTCTAATTTCCTCAGCAGTTTACAGATCAGTGATAAAAATGCACACGAGCGCTGCAGCAGAACAGGAGCTAAATATGACGCAGTATTTGGCCAAATGAATGAGATCACTCTCCTGAATGTCGTCAGTGACACAACCGTGAACATGGATTCAATAATTCCACAGCCACCGAGAAAAGTGAGCGCTACTTTCTGTCTTTAAATACAGTTATACAGTTAACAAAAGAGTTAGAAGGCAACTGAAAACAACCTTTTGTTCCACTGAAAGAGAAGTGAGACTGAGATGAGGCTGTGTTTACACCTTTAACCCAGAAATATACATTAAGTACAGCGAAAGAATGAAATGGATGCAGGAGTGTGTTGCTGCTACTCTTGACAGCCAACAAGGTGCTCGAGTGACAAAAGACTGAACCCGAATTCACGATTTCAAATACAGAAATAAATGCCCCCCCAAAAAACTGGAAAAAAAAAAGTTTTCTCTTCCAAAAACACAAGTGTATATTTCTTGTGTAATCAGAACAGCCCTGCATGCAGCCCCATCCAGCTCTACCAATTAGGTTGCCGCGACAACCTATTTTCTGCCGGATAGAAAGAAAACGAGGGCAAAAAAAGTCCAGGAATACTTGCTGTTTCTCATGAAGCTGTGAGGTTGTGTATCTGCATTTATGCGATTAGATTTTCTTTCATCTTGATTATGTCAGCTAAAGAGAGGATACTG